>JALIZH010032910.1:600000-1125000 GCA_030522465.1 Rhipicephalus appendiculatus | reverse complement strand
TTATTGATCAATACTACAGAATCTGCTCATAATACCACTTCTGTTCCGTTTGGCTACAAATTTGGAGATAATATTAAATGGCATGGCTACTTTGGCTACTTTTGGCTTGAGTTCTGGCTCCTTTTCAAGTCCACCCAACGGCAACCCTGCATCAAGCGTCAACGTGGATGCATCCACGTTAAAGGGTGCTATAACTGTCAACACACCAATAGACATTGTGCAAGCTCTCTTATATAAATTTGCAGTAAACATTCGACTACTTCTGTAAGGACACGTTTCACTTTCGTGTTATACCGATTCCTATGACGGAGGGATCAACCATGGTTTCATGCCATTCGGTTGTCTCGCTTTTACATTTATTTACATTTTATTTACTTCTACCTTTTATTGACGCCCCCCATGTACCATGTCATCCTTTTGAAAGCGAGGAGTTACAGAATTTGCCCTCTATCGGATGCGCCTCGATTGTGTGCTAGGCAGGATACCGCCGTGCGCTCCCCATGGGATTTGCTGTCGGCGCTCTACAAAACACCTCGCGGAAGCGCTCCAGGAAACTTCTGTGCATATTTTAGAAGCGAAGTATGTTTTTTTTTTTACTGTCAAATTAATAATTTACGACGAACAGAAAGCACAGCATAATTTACAGTCGCTGTCTCTTTGCAGAAAACAGAGCGCCCGCTTCACGCGTTCACCGCGATGGAGACCCTTGTACCGGCTTCTCGCGTGAAATGTAGTCAGTCGCTGAGTGCAAACTGTGAAATATCTTGTTAGAGTAGACTGCCTGTATAACCAAATGAAGAATAATAGAAAGAAGCCTCAAGTCAATAATCGCACGGGTTCGCGGCGACCGACGGAGCTTTTGCATGTATGTTCGTACTGATGGTTTTGTTTTCGCTACGAGCGTATTTTGGCGCCGTGCCGTGAACTTTAGGCAGCAGAATATAATAATTTGTGAGTACACAGACAACTATTGTAACGCGTACGCTATCGGAACTGTTCAAAAACAATTTTTTACAAGTACGACTTCGGCGCGCTAATGGCAACTTGTGATGTGCCGTCCCGACGATTGAACGTTTTCCTTCTTTTTTTTTCGGTGAAAATTCTTGTATCTACGTTCCAATGCCACTTGACTTGTTGCCTCGCACTGCATATTTATCGGTCTTCTAAGCGAGCAACTGCCGCTGCTTCTGTTATTTCATTGTGTTCGTTTCTTCTGATGCTCACACAAAGCGTGAGCAAATGCGATGCCTTTTTAATATGCTCCTTTATTATAGTTCCTGTCTCTTAAGGTTACACCTATCATTTTCCTTTCCATCGCTCGCTGCGTCGTCCTCAGTTTAAGTTGAACCCTCTTTGTAAGTCTCCAGGTTTCTGCTCCGTAGGTAAGTACCGGTAAGATGCAGCTGTTATATACCTTCCTCTTGAGGGATAGTGGTAGACTACCATTCATGATTTGATAATGCTTGCCGAATGAGCCCCATCCCATCCTTATTCTTCTAGTTATTTCACTCTCATGGTTCGGCTCCGCGGTTGCTACCTGTCCTAAGTAGACGTACTTCCTTTACAACTTCCAGTGTCTCGCCACCTATCGCAAAGCGCTGTTCTCTGCCAATATTGTTCCACATTACTTTAGTTTTATGCATATTAATTTTCAGACCTACTCTTCTACTTTCCGTATCCAGTTCAGTAATCATAAGCTGTAATTCGTCTCCCGCGTTACTCATTAATGCAATGTCATCAGCGAATCGCAGGTTACTGATGATACTCTCCATTAACTCTTATCCCTAATTCTTCCCAATCTAGGGCCCTGAAAACCTCCTGTAAACCCGCGGTGAATAGCATTGGAGAGATCGTGTCTCCCTGCCGTACGCCCTTCTTTATTGGAATTCTGTCGCTTTCTTTATGGAGGACAATAGCGGCTGTGGATCCGCTGTAGATTTCTTCCATTATGTTTATATAGGCTTCGTCGATGCCCTGATTCCGCAGTGCCTGCATGACTGCTGATGTCTCCACCGAATCAAATGCCTTCTCGTAATCTATGAAGGCTATGTATAGGGGTTGGTTGTATTCCGCGCATTTCTCTATCACCTGATTGATAGTATGAATATGGTCTGTTGGTGAGAGACAGGAAGAGAGCAGAGTGGGTCAGGGAACAAACGGGGGTTAAGGATATCATAGTTGAAATCAAGAAGAAGAAATGGATATGGGCCGGGCACGTAGCACGTCGGCAGGATAACCGCTGGTCATTAAGGGTAACTGACTGGATTCCAAGAGATGGCAAACGCGTGAGGGGGAGACAGAAAATTAGGTGGGTAGATGAGATTAAGAAGTTTGCAGGTATAACGTGGCAGCAGAAAGCACAGGACCGGGTTGATTGGCGAAACATGGGAGAGGCCTTTGTCCTGCAGTGGCCGTAGACAGGCTGATGATGATGATTATTGTTATAGTTCCCTTTGCATTCCACTGAACTTGGCCGCTCTCTGCCATCAACAAGTTCATAGACCAAAGCTTCACCAGTTCGAGAGTGCCGGTGGAAGGAGAAGTGGTCTACGTGGCCATGTAGTAGCATGCAACGCCAAGGAAACGAAAGAAAATACAGTAACGTTCGCCGAACTTGTTCTGCAAACGTCGGCTGTGAACAAGGACCCACATGAACTTAAAAAAGCAGTGAAAGAAAGAGGAGTTATTGCTGCAAGATGCAGCTGCAAAAGCAGGGTAACAACAACGCGTAAAGAGTGAAATGCAAAGTTCTAACGCCCAGTAATTTTTCGCGAGTTGCCCAGCAATTATGACAGTATGTCGTGTCTAACGCGAACAGCGCAGCATCTTTTCCACATAAATAGATAAGGCTCCAAGAAAATGCAAGTGGTTGGAGAGGAACTTAAGTTTAACAGTGGCAAAAATAAATTTTGGCTTTTTAGTGTTTGCTTCAGGAGAATGCAAAATTGAGTGCAAGGATGTTATTGTCGACCTAATTGCAGGACACACCAGCAAACGTCGTGTGTAGCTTATGAAGGCGAAGGCCTTCGATGCCTCATCAAACGGGACGATTGACCGCCGGCGTCCCGAGTCGGCGGAGTCAGCACGAGTGATGCAAAAAAACCATCACGTGATTACGTCACCATAAGACGTCATCGTGACGTCACAGATTGTTCAAATTTGTGAAGTCGCCTTGACTCCACGTAACGTGACGTCACAGATTGTCCAAATCTGTGAAGTCGCCTTGACTCCACGTAACGTGACGTCACATGATGACGTGTTCACACGACATGGTAGCTTTGCACAGCCTCCATGATCGGTGGGCCGATCACAGAGGCATTGCAAAACCGCGTTAGGTGCAGAAAGCTTTTGGAACGGGGCGGGCGAGGATCAATACATCGACTAACAAGAAGGAGAAGGTGCTTTTCGCCTTCCGGTCATCTTAGTGGAATGCATAAGGGACCCTGTGAGTTTTTAAATCCAACGTATCCATGTGTCAGCAGCCCATATTGTAGACGCTGAGCACGGGGCCGACGATCAAGAGGCCGCACGGGAACGTTCTGAGATAGTACAGCATGCGGTAAAAAGTAGGGCCTTTTTCATCCTGCGGGAGATAATTAAGCACCATTAGCCGGCCGGAAGCGCGCCCGAACGATCGTCGCGGTGCGCGCTTTCTGCTACTCAACGTCGCAGCGCCGACGCAGTAGCAAACTTCGTCGCGAATGGCTTGTTGCAAGCACGACTCGTAGCCGATGGCTGCTTGCCGGAGTTGCACAATCCACGCTTCACGCAGTTTCTTGTTTCACGGGCACTGGTGCAGGCTGACAGTGGATTCTGTTGCGCACGTCCAGCACTGCGGCACCGAGCAGTAAGAGCAGCATGTTCGTCGCTTTCGAAAGCAGCCACTCCTATCACAATGGATTCAGTTGTGTTCAGAATGCGAGAAAACATCCGTATTCGAACAGACCGCAGCGCAGGAGGAGCTTGAAACTCGTTTACAAAGTACGCGACAGCGCTCCACGAGCAGCTGACGCGGCCACTGAGGCCACGTGATCCTGCCAAGCACGTCACGCCGACGGTGGCGCCGGCATTTCCAGTGGTGGCCCTCGAGGCCATTATGAAAGGGAACACGCGAGCGCGGCCTGCGCTCTGAGGCGGCTGCCTACAGCATCATCAACCGACAGCCAAAGAAAGCACGTCGGCTTTTGGCGTCATCTATTGGCAAACAAAATAACGAGTCATGGCCGTTGGACATGCGCTGCTAGATAACACTCCCGCTCCGGTCTGACAACGGACGGTGCCGCCAAAAGCGGACGAGCTTTCTTCAGCTGTCGGTTGATGGTGCTGTAGGCAGCAGCCGCAGAGCGCAGGCCACGCGCTCGCGTGTTCCCTTTCATAAAGGACGAAAGTGTACGTTTAAGTCTTGTTGCCGTAATTCTTTTACCTTTTATTGACGCCCCCATGTACGTTTAAGTTTTGTTGCCGTTATTTCTTTTACCTTTTATTGATGCCTCAGGTACCTTTAAGTCTTGTTGCCGTTATTTCTTGTTGCAATTTTCTTGTTTTTATGACGCACCCCATTAGACCCTTAAATATTATTGTCGTTTTCTTATTAAGACTTTGGTTTCAGTGTGAGAGAAAGAGAGTAAAAAATGAAAGAAGAAAAAAAATTCGGCAGATTCCACGTACCTTGGGAATCAATGTTATGCGATGCATGTGGAGGGAAGGTGACTGTGTTGTAATTTTTTATTGAGCGAAACGTTACGAAATGACGCTAAAGATATGTACAAATGTTGTACGCACAAGCATATGTTGAACAGTCGCATATGTTTAGTATAACAAGTTGTTTACAGTTGCGTAACGATGCCAACAGCAACATGGGCATTAGCAACACCAGAAGCGGTAAACTGATATTTAGCGCTTGTGCTCGCGAGGATGTTAGCCCTGGACACTGCTACATAAATCAACTTCAGTGGATGGCGCTTTACTACAATTGACGTTAACCCGGCGTGACGGCTGTATCATCGGACTACATATGTAATGTTTATAAACTTGGATAGTCAGCACCGCAACGACAATTGACGTTTTACAAACATTACGGTCTATTCGAAAAGCAGTTCTGAGACCTGGCGTGGCTCTGTGGTAGAATGCTTGATTGCCACGCAGAATGCTTCGGTTCGATTCCTGTTGGGTCCCTGACATTTATTATTTGCATTCGTCCGGTCAACGCTGCTGATGATGTCAGCTTTCAACGCTCTCGCGTTAAAAGTTTGTTCTCGCCAATGTTTGTTCTCGCCGTTCCTGTATAAACTGTCAATCACCTGTGGCACATACCCGCATAGCTGTGGCACATACCCGCCCGTGGTATGTGCCACAGCGTTTGCCCGAAAGGGTTTGACGACGTACGCGACGGGATTGTCACATTATTCATGTCACGACCAGCGAGTCATATTCGTGAAATCATCTTACTCTCACATACTAATTTTGGTCTGCCCCAAGTTAAAGGGGTAATCACGAGAGCACCCAGACGTACGCGGCTAGATAGATAGATAGATAGATACGTAGATAGAAACGCTAAAAGTGCCTGCAGTAGGCAAAGAAATGCTTCGCATTTAAAAAGTGTTCATTTGTTTGTTTATGTTTTCTGATTGGTTATGCTCGGAATACTTCGTCTGTAATCTATGATGAAGCACCGCTTTGACGTTTGACGGATCGTTTTCCAGTTTCCGTTCATCCAGAACCGTTCTTATCGCTACATAAAAAATTCTTCAGGTACTTCTGTTGCTTTTTTGTTGGTCCTTTTTCCTTCCTCTAGCAGTATCAAAATGCAATGTGTTGAACACGCGTGCGGCCGCCAAGTCACGTGGCATCATAGGCGGAGAGTACGGGGGGGGCTCGGCCCCCCCCCCCCCCGGACGGCTTCACAGGGGGCAGAGCCCCCCCCCCCCCCGGCGCCTGCCCGGGATATTTTTAAAGAGCTTGGCTGAGGTCCCCGTCCATTGGCAACGAGCGTTTGGCCTCCTGTCTGGCAGCTGTTTCACAGGGGGGCTGTCTATACCCGCTTTTTCATTTCAGGCTTTTAAAATTCCGATCATTGACCAGTGACAAATGAAACACTCAGTTAATAATTCTGCGCAAAGAGATTTGTATGTGCAGAATATTTTGTGTTAACAAACAACTGAGGCGACCTCTTAGTGTTCTATAGTTTTCTACCACCTGAGAATTATTTTTGGCCATCACGAATTGAAGATTAAAGCTTCCTGTACCAGCATTAGGCCACTGTCTTACGTCTGGTGCATGTTTTAACAAAATAATGCATGTTAATAAAGAAAATAGGCGGGTCCCACTTATTGTGGGAATCGATTTTATGTGATGCAGTCACCGAGTAGCAGCCTATACGGCATTTTTCGCTTTGAGCCAAGCGTTGCGAGCAGGATCGATGCCTTTGTGTAAGTTGAAAAATAAATCGGGAGTTATCACAAGAGATATTCATACTGATATCGCGGTTTGAAGTATATTCTTTAATTTAGGAGGCGGACATGCTCTCTCTCTCTCGATATATATATATATATATATATATATATATATATATATATATAAAGGAAAGAATTGTAAACTTAAGGGCTCGTTTGCTTTGTTAAACACAGTATTAATGAGAACTAACAGACAAAGATGCCAAGGAAAGTATAGGGGAAGCTATTAGAAGTAATTGTAATGTAAATGTGAATATATATATATATATATATATATATATATATATATATATATATATATATATATATATATATATATATATATATATATATATATACGCTTCTCAAAAACTGTTTATTGGTGACGTTTCGATCGGAGACCGATCTTCATCAAGACAAAATTTACCAGGCGCCGATGCGCTTTTATATCATCGCCGTGCCGAGAGAAAGAGAGGGGGGAAAAAGAGAGAGAGAGAAGAAGCGTACATACTGATAAGTGGTCACACGACCACGTGCGCGTACTGCTACATACGCATAGCACCTGTAATTTGGAAAAAAAAACCGGTGCAAAACTAAACGAGTGGCCAAAAAAAGAGAGAGTGGTCACACGACCAGGTGCGCGTATTTCTACATACTTAGACATAAAAACGTGTTTTCTAAAATAATAATAATAATAATAATAAATAAATAATATAAAAGAAAAGAAACAAAAAAAAAACGAAAAAACCAAGTGGACATGTTAAGTACATTCCTGTGGTGCCCCCCGGCACATACCAAGATATACGAAGAAAACATGTTTCAAGAAAAAAGTGAACAAACCCAAAAATATGTAGATATACATCGATGGTCCAGGTGGGCACGTTAAGCACATTCCAGTGGTACATTGTGAAGGTTCACTACGCAGGCTCATCTCTTCCCGGAGCTTGAACACAACAACACAGTACATTCCTTTCGTCCATTGTCACGTCCCACCTATTCTCCCCCCGCCCCTCCTTAGCTGCTCCTGAAGCCCAGTGAGGGGGTCTACGTTCCTACGATCTCCGGTCTGTGGCTCAAGAATAATTGAGAAGAAAATGGAGAGTGTTTTTCAAATTTTTGACGTGGAGTTCGAATATGTCACTTACTCGGTTGTCTGAGGTGTGATTTCATCGTAGGGGGGGAATTATTCGAAAGTTGCCCACCCTTCTCGGAATACGCGTGCAGATCTTGCATGCCCGACAACGTGTTCCGAGTGATTTGCGAAAAAAAATACTGTAGGCTTATGCCACGGGAGCGAAGGAAAGACACGCCTGCACGGCGCTGCACGGCATCGGTTTTGCCAACACATCGGCACCTGCGGCTCAATTGCTCAGTCAACCCGATCACGACCTCTACTCCAACGCCTCAAGTGGCAGCCAGTGTTTTCCAGATCTGCCTGCGAGGAATTCCTCTCATCTTTCTGAGGAGCCAGGCCCCCGCGCCCTGTTGCCAATCCACAACCCAGATATCATCTACTGCCGTGGACAGCCATTACCCATCGCCTCCGTCGTCTTGCCATCATTTCAGGAGAGGCTCCACCAGGTCTGTACAGAGCGCACGACACTTGGTCTGTCCAGCGGCCGTGCCAGAACATACATCGCGCCGTCGACAGACGAACCGTTGTCAGCGCTCAAGAATCCGCAACGCGCGACGATTGGCGTTGCGTCGACCACGGCGTTCGCACCACTTCCACCACCAGCATCACCAACGCACCTCTCTGCTTGGCTCGCTGCTGCTAGCGACGCGCAGTCATCGTGGTCCTCGTCCGCTGCGTGGTTCGCAGTGCCGCCCACCGGAGCCGCCGGACTCTTCCTTACGCCTTCCACCCTGACGACAGTTGGACTTCCCAGTGGACATTCTAGGAACCGCCGCACATGTACATAGTGTTTACATGTTCTTTCTACTTCTTTTACATTTCTTTTTCTATCGCGCAACACGCTAGGCGGGGAGCCCATGTAGCGCAGCGCTAGTGGCGGCCAGCCGGCAGGTGAAAAAGACGACGAGCGCCGGTGGCTCGTGGCGCGAGGCAGTTGGAACGTTCCGCTGCTTTGGCTGGCTGGACGCCACGACCGCTGCTCCGCTTCGGCCTCTCGCTTCCTTCCTCGGTTGTACGCCTTCGTCCTCTCATTAAACTAGCGACGACGGCACGTCTACGTCAGACGCCGTCACGTCGCTACAATACTAATAAAAAAAGGAAAGAAGTTTGGTTGGGATCATTATTATCCTGAATCTTCCAGAGCGCGGATTGAAGACAGTATACCCGGAGTGATATTTAGACCAGCCTTCAATGTATCAAATTTATAAATCACGTATGATTCGCGCTGTTCGCGCTCCCTTGTACTGGAGAAACCGCTTTGTAAGAGTGTGACCTTGATGGAATCAAACGGGTGGTTTTCGGAGTTTATATGCCGAGACAGAGGCAGATCCGGAAGCGAATGAACATGTGAACGATGGTTATTGAAGCGGCTGCGGAAGGCCGTGTCAGTCTGACCTATGTATTGAATACTGCATATTCCGCACTCGAGAAGGTATTCGCAGTGTCCGCGGCCTATAGGTGGCGCGCGAAGTAAACCAACATGGCGGTCCGGAGGAGGATAGCGAGCGAGTCGGAGGACATGGAAGCGTACTGTAGAACTTGTTTTGACAAATGTAATGACACCATGCCGCTTTTATTTCGTGGCATCGCGTTCCACATTGAAATAGATCACGACTACGTGCAAAAACAGGAGGAAATGGGCACAAATTTGTAAAACAACCATTCATATGGTGGCGAACACGAAGCAGCCTCAGCACGATTTGCGAGCATCAAGTGCCTCTTCATTCTCCGCTGCACTGACCCGCTTGTTCATTCTCCGCTGCACTGACCCGTTTTCGGGAGTGACGCTTTCTCACTCCCGAAAACACATTGCTTCAAGCTGTAATGTGGTGAAGGAATTCTGTTATCTCTCGGCAATTGGACGAGATTTTAAACTTGAATGACTTTGACCACGTGAATACCATGCTAGGATTTATTTGATTTATCATGAGCATTAAGCTCGTGAAATAAATCATTCACCGGTGTCGGCAGTTTTGTAAGGAAGTCTTTGCAGTTTTGTTAGGAAAGATACATGTTTATTGGATGAAGGGTGGGGAGGATGGGTGAAATTAGGAAGCGTTTAGGAGATAACATATATCAGATTATCTTTACAATAAAAATAAGGCCATATTCTACTCATTCTGGGAGTCAATGTCATGCGAAGTAGTAGGCAAGTAGTGGCCTATATAGCATGTTTTATTGCTTTGATTCAACCGTTGCGAGTTGGACCGACTTCTTTGTGAGTGTTATGTGTATGTCGTTGGCAGGCCCGTAGCGAGGAATTTTGTCCGAAAGGGGAGGAACCACTTACTGAAGGCCTTAACTATTTAAGTGTCTATTTGAGGAAGCAAAATTTTGGAGGTGGTCAGAGAACCCTGCCTCTCTCCGCCCCCCCTGGCTACGAGATTGATCGTAGGACCGATTCGACCAAGATAACTTCGGAAAATCGTACAGCTGATTGATATGAATGGTGCTTAGAACAAGGAGAATTGCACTAAAACATTCCAACGTAGCGCACGCGAGCCTGAGTTCTCTATTTGCATGTGTCCAGTTCGTGCTTTTTCTCCCACCCCCGCTTCTTAGAATGGCATAGAATCAGCCGTATTGAAGCGGTGCAGGCTTGCCTACATATTTTTTTCGCACCGGAGCACGGCGCCCGTATGTTGTACATTGCTAGAATATTCTAGTACACTCTAACATTGCCACTCTTAACCATCGTGAGCGCGAAAAAGGCTAACAAAAGCCCCCCTGCCTGCATTGCAGGTGTTGGCAGGGCCCGCGCTAGCCACGTGAAAGCGCTCCGTCGTCTGTTGATCATCCTCGTGGCGTTTCTCTCTCTGTCCGCTGTGCGGCGCGACAGTCTACGGACAGTGCGAATACTACATTAGAGCTGTCGCAGTTAAGGTTTGAGTGAATGGAGTATTTGAAATTGGAATGTGTGCTTTGAGCAACGTTGGTTACCTGTATGTGTTTGCACACCTTGCAGCGGGCCTTGCCGCATGGCTGACATCCGGTTACAGGTGTCTTATCGGTTTTTGAACGAACAAGATAATCTTTAATGTTTTTGGGGCGTCTATATACAACTGGCGGAGGGGAAGGGAAAATTTTTGATAGCCGTTCACTCTGTTGTAAGATGTTAAAGTGTTTCTTTAGAATTTTGTTTACGTTGGGGGGGGTTGCTCCCAAATGTTAGAACCAACTTTTTCCGTCCCTCTTGTTTTAATTCTTTCTGCTGGTAAAGTAGCTGCTGGCGATCTAGGTTTGCCGCTTTATGTATGGCGTCGTTGACTATAGAAGGAGGATAATGTTGCTTTGCAAGTACGTTGCGCAAGTTCTCTGCGTTGGCCTCAAAGTCTTCGGGGCGGGAGCAAATTCTTTTGAATCGGTGGGCCTGCGAGTACGGGATTGACGTCTTGCAGTGACGAGGGTGACAGCTATCGAAATGAAGGTATTGCTGCCTGTCTGTAGGCTTTTTGTAAACGTTAGTAGTTAATGACCCGTCTTTTACCTTTACGTGGACGTCTAGGAAATTTATTTCAGTTGTTGAGTATGCATAGGTGAATGTTATGTCTGGATGAACTTTGTTGAAAGATTCTATAAAATTAATTAAGCTCTCTTGTGTATCCGTCCAAATAATAAAAATATCATCTAAGAAGCGTCTGTAAAGAAGTGGCTTAATTTTCTGGGTTGATAGAAACTTAGTTTCAAGATCATTCATAAAGATGTTTGCGTAGTTAGGTGCCATACGAGTCCCCATAGCAGTGCCATTAATTTGTAAATAGTATTGGTTATGAAACTCGAAGCTGTTGAGTTGAAGTACCAGCTTAGCAAGGGTTTCAATGACTGTTGGGTTTGGTGAGTCATCACATTTATGCGCACTGCAAGACTCTACTAATGTTTTGATGCCGTCACTATGCGGAATATTGGTGTTCAGGTAAGTTACATCAAGAGTTACAAGGAAGGCACCATCAGGGGATTTTTACATCTTTGATCGTCCTAATGAAGTGGCTGGTATCACGTCGGTAGAAGGGGTGTGTAGGCGGTATGTTCTTAATTAAGGAGTCTATGTAACTCGATATTGGTTCGGTGAGGATACCTCTTCCTGAAATTATTGGTCGGCCGGGGTTTCCTTTTTTGTGTATTTTCGGAAGCATATAAAACCGTCCTGGTGTGGCACGTGCTACAGTAAGCGCCCTAGAAAGTGTGGGATCTAACTCTCCGAGCTCTACCAGATCATGCAGTGCGGTGGTTATTATTGCTTGATGTTCTAGTGTTGGATCTTTATCAAGTGGTTTGTAGAAAGAGGTGTTAGTTAATTGGCGGGTGCCCTCTTGGATATAGTCGGATTTATTTAATATTACAATCCCTCCCCCCTTTATCCGCTGGTTTTATGACGATATCTGTTCGATCACTGAGTGTCTTAAGTGCTTCATACTCCTTTCTTGAGAGGTTTTTGGCTACTGCAGGTCTGTGTGTGTTATATTCCCGCAGTATGTCTTTTTGGACGGCTTCGATGTAGGTATCTAGATGCCTCTCCCGCTGAGAGCTCGGTGTCCACTGTTGCCTTGAACTAGAAGGTATTATGGTAGTGGTTTCCCTCTGGGGTTTGTCGAAAAAGTATTCCTCTAGGCGAAGATTCCGTGCGAAGTTATCGAGGTCTTGTAATAAGGAGAACTGATTGTATCGGCCAGTAGTGGGGCAAAATGTGAGTCCGCGGGAGATTACTGCTCGTTAATGACTACCAAGTTGAAGGTTGGAGAGGTTAATTATGTTTTCTTCTATGTTGTTTTGTGTGTTAGTAGTGCCTCTCGGCTGGTCGTTAAAGGTTTTATGCGTGCTACCAAGTTGTGGCACAACCACTGGTTGAGGGCCTTCTGGATTGCCGATGTAGAGCTCGCAGGAGTACGGAAGTTTATCCCTTGCCATTTTTTTCTCCTTAATTTTTAGGACTTCTTCTGTCCTCTTTCTCTCAAAACGTTCTAGTTCAGCAACTTCTATAGTGGATAGGGAAGTATTAGATCTAGCTTGACGTTCCGCCGCCCTCAGAGACGCGAGCACCCTTTCACAGCGCGCCACAACGAGTTCGGTTAGTTTTAGTGAAGCAGATTTGAGAATTAGATTACATTGTTGGGTTTCCTCTTCGTCAAAGTCATGCATTGACGACTTAAATGATAGTCGAATGCCCTGAGGGGCGATACCATATCGTAAATAAATGTTGAGGCTTCGCACATGCAAGTCATGGCGTAGACGTTTATCAACAATTTTTCTTAACCTAAGGAAATGGGGTGTCTGGGGTATAGCGCGCGCGTCGTCTCTGGGGGAGGTGGTCAATGCGTTAGAGCGATCGGATTGTCACAGCCTAGTAGAGCCACAGTATTTCCGGAGATCGTACCTTTTTGAGGAGGGGGGCAGAGTCTTGTTCCCTGTGTGCTGGAGGGGAGTCCGATGGCTCGCAGTCCTTTGTGGTCGGTGGCGGGCCTGCTGAAGTGGAGGTGCCGTGCTCGGGTTGCGTTGGCCGTCGTCTAGTGGCGGGTGGCGAAGACCATGACCATATATATATATGAAGCGACATGGAGAACAATGTAGAAGAGCAAGCTGGGCCCCGGCCCCTCCGGCAAAAGGAAAACTCTCCGTCTATGCGTAGGCATTCTTGTAATGCAATGTTTCCAGATAGGATTTCCCGATGAGTTCTCTGCTTGATTATCGCGAGTGTCATGCCTTTGCTGCTCTTGTGCCGTGTATTTGTGCGTTTCATCAATAAACACAGTTGGAAGTTAGCGCCAGTCCCGTGTTCTTTGTGTGTCCGTGTGTTGCTTTGCGCTGCAATTTTTCCTTCAGAAAAAAAAAGATAATTTTTCTACATGTTATCGCAAGTTCCCTAATAAATAAGAGAGAACGACATGCTAAACTTTCAACAGAGACATCCACGGCGGCGCAGAGACTTTGGTTAGGCTGAATATGCTGAGGAAAAGCGCATCGCTGGAATAGAGTGAGGGCAACGGTGGCATTATGGAACGGCTCTAGGTGTGTTTGTTACGATCAAGAATAGTTCTGGACCATAAACAGGCCGATGCCGTGTAAACAGGTGGACTAACTTGGGCGCAGTTGGCGCACGCTGAACTCGAAAGTGCGCAGCAAGGCGCAGGGATATGGAATTGTAGCAAAATGGCGCAATTGGCGCAGTTGGACCATCAGACAGACAGCTAGAAGGACGGACGGACAGAAAGCCAGACAGACAGACAGACAGACAGACAGACAGACAGACAGACAGACAGACAGACAGATAGATAGATAGATAGATAGATAGATAGATAGATAGATAGATAGATAGATAGATAGATAGATAGATAGATAGATAGATAGATAGATAGATAGATAGATAGATAGATAGATAGATAGATAGATAGATAGATAGATAGATAGATAGATAGATAGACACGCACAAAGTCACAGAGATGTTCGCCAAGAAATGCTTCGCATTTAAAACTAGTGACATGGTTTCTGCTCTCTTGATTCGTAATAATGTAGGTTCAACCATCCTTGATGCACTTTAATGTATACTCTGAATCATTGTTTCATTACTCACTTCAGTATATGTTGGTACATTGTAGAATCACTTTGAATTTGCTTGTACTTCTTATCATAAGGAATCATTACATCAGCATAACGCAACGAGAATTTTGTTACTACATATTTGTGTTCACGACACCACCGGACGCCGGTTGAGCCATACAAGGCCTTAATAATTTTCTTCATCCACGAAGTGGTTGCTAGGCGGGATGAGGATCATCACCGCACCTTGTCACTATGGGATAACTCCAGACGGTCCGTCATTCAGCGGTGGTGGGAAGAGGTCTGTATTCCGCGTCGTCAGCTTATCCCTCTAACAAGCTGACTCGGTTGCAAGGCACAAAGATCCGGCCCTATCCCGTCTATTTGCCGTTTCTGTCATCTCCTCACTCTCCTCTCACGCGTATCGCGTTCTTCTTTTGTTAAACTGCACAGCAAAGAAGTTCTCTCTTGCACACGCTATTTGCTGCCATTCGTAGGTCAAGTTATAGCTGAAAAGTTACAAAGCTTTCTGCTGGTCGCGTTGTTCAGAGCTTTCTGCGGGCCCCCCAGCTTACTTGCACAAACAGAAGAAGCTGAACAAGACTTCCCCAGAGCCCTACTCCTTAATAAGACAACAAATCATATTGTTGAATCAATGGTCTATATAACTGACTCGAATATTGGACTTGTTATTATTCCAAGACCGTTAGATCAACTGCTCGGTCCAGTCTACAAATTTATTTCGCCAGAGAGCTGGATTGGAGGCAGTGGGCTGAGTCGAATGTCGGATAAACTAAAGAGCTACAGTGAACATAAATAAATTAGCTAAAAATTGAATAACAGTACTCATGTATATTAAGAAAGTTATTCTCGGTAATCAGAGTTGTACGTAACGCGTTACAAATAATCAATTTGCTTGAAATTTCGTAATATGAGCGATTACATTTTCAAAACTGAAGCGTTATGGGTACTTAAATTACGTTTTCTTGTTGTTGATTACCGGTTATCAGTTTATATACAATGTGACTGTCATATTGTATAAAAAGATAGCACAGAAAGCAGGCATTAGAATTGTCTTCTTAGCGATAATACGTTCCCTAGTGTCTGCAAAAAGGTGAGCAGAGAAGATACGTCACCTCGAGCATATGATAAGAAACACGCCAAAAAGTTTGTTGAATGCTGGCATAACGCACTCTTTCAAATCTCCTGTCATGCGGTCATTGCTGCATCGGCCAAACTGGCCGGTGTGTAAGTGACCACCTTAGAGAACGATACAATCTAGAGAAGAGTTCTGTTCGCAGCCATATTACTGTGCACTGCACCGTATGTGGTTGTCATGCTATATTTAATCAATGAGATATACTAAGGCCAGCTATGGTGACCAACGAGCCGGCGAAATTTATGAGGCCTATACTGCATCGACAAAAAGGAGATATGTGCGTGAGTGCGCCTTCGATAGCGCTTCTCACCAAGGAACTAGGAAACCCTTCACGTGCATGATGGCTTTTCATTTTCCAGTAATTACATAGAATTGTTAACAGAAGAACCGCAGGTGATCGAAATTTCCGGAGCCCTCCACTGCAGCGTCTCTAATAATCATATGGTGGTTTTGGGAGGTTAGAGCCCAACAATTATTACAATAATTATACTTTTGCGCTACTTTCTGTCAAAATTTTGTCGCGGTAACACAATAACACAAGAGTGCTTTTATGTTCATAGTAAACGAGAAACAGCCCGAACCATAGGTTAACAGGACAGAGGCGGAGTAAGCGCTGACATACACAACCAAAGCATTATTCCGTACAAGGGAGCACAGAATGTAGCACACAGTGATGCTACCGACGACTTCTGATTTGGAGCAATTTTTGGAGCGGCAAAGTTTTCATTTTGGAGCACTGTGGAGCAGCGAAAAGTTTCATCTTGGGGCACTTTCGAGCAGCTAATTTCTCGTCTTGGAGCACTCTGGAGCAGCTGATTTCACATCTGGAGTGCACTGGAGAAGCAAGTTGAATTTACATTCGAGCACCTGTGGTATTATTATGGGGCTCTTATGAGAGCTAGGGATATTTCGATTCATTGCAAATCTACTGAAGAAAGTCGTCTCAGGAACACTCCACATTTCACTCGATAATGAAAAAATAAAGGCGTCAGCACTTCAGTGTTCTTCGAATAACCTCTTCAGGTATTTTTTGAAACTAGTAAATAAACAAAACACTGGACGCTGAAAATTGTACTTTATGAAATAACACTCTAAATACATCTATGTGGTTATCAGCAGAACTGGCGTACGAACGCCGCGACATACAACGTTGACTCAGTGCTAAAGATTTACTCTCTCGCCAACGCATTCCCCTCAGACCACAATGGCAAAAACCAGATACTTTTTCTCCTCGATTGATTGTATTTGAGGGTGCAACACGACATGACTTAGCTGGGCTCAGAAAGCCAACTTCTTCCAACAGTTTTCCCTCTCTCTGAGGCCTCTCTGTGCTGTAGCAAGAGCATTCTCGCAGTGCTTGCAGACTATCGCTTGCGCATGTGCAGGTTTGCCTGGAAGATGGATATGTGTTTTACACCGAACACCCGCGAAAGCGTCCGAAAGTGCATTCAACGGGGGACTACATGATATAACAAATTTCGTTTTCCTTTTACAGCAAAGCTGGAGGCGGAAAAAGAATGAACTTCATTTTTCAGAAATCGGAGTGGGAATAGGGGAGCCAGGTGTATACGGCTAGGACATTCCCTAGTGCCCTCTAGGGGGCAGTGCAAAAAATAACGTGTATTGAATGTTAACAGTCAAGTCATAAGCAACCTGGCCTTACATACCAAACTGGCCTCCACCATGTCATATCTGTGCCATGCGCTAAACCGCTTCACTGGTCATTCAGTTTGCAGAGTCAAATATGCCTCCTCATTTTTTGACAGCGAAGCTGTTTAAGCTATGAGTAACTTGTGCTCTGTCGTGCAACACTCCACAGGTGGGTATGCGCCACAGGAATTGGGCAAGCACCACTACCGAGTATAGCAGGTGCGAGTCTTAAACGAAAACTCTGCTCAGCGAAGTGAAGCACGTGTAAGAGAGAGAGAGAGAGAGAAGGAGAAAGCAATTTAAAAAAAAACCGCCAGGCCCGCGCGGAACGCGCAGCACAATCACAGCGAAAGCTTTCACAGCGAAAGCACAATCACAGCGAAAGCGCGGCCTTTCTAGAGCCTTTTTAAACACTCTTGGGACTACTACAAGCACACTTGCGTGGTACCCACTACGCCATAAATAAT
Organism: Rhipicephalus appendiculatus; assembly: GCA_030522465.1. Classification (NCBI taxonomy): domain Eukaryota; kingdom Metazoa; phylum Arthropoda; class Arachnida; order Ixodida; family Ixodidae; genus Rhipicephalus; species Rhipicephalus appendiculatus. The sequence continues at coordinate 1,107,627 of JALIZH010032910.1, read as the reverse complement.
CATATTTTTTGTGTAGTGGGGAAGCGCCCACTGTGCCATTATTCGTCATTCTTCGGAAAAGCGCGGCACCCGCTGCGCACTTGTGACGCATTATGTGCTCTTTTTTGATGCTGTGGCTGACGACGATGAAGAATTATGCCTGAGGCTTTTGTAATAGGTTGGAGCATTGAACGACCCACTCGTTACGCAATTCGCATTGTGTGACGCCTGGTTGCTATTTTACTGTTCTAAAACGCTTTATTACACATGTTGACGAGATTCCTTACCCGACATGAAGCCTGCATAAGGTCAGTTTGCAACGCAGTTTCAAGCACCGGCGTAGCTCACTGGTAGATGCTGGGCCAGGCTGGGCTGCCACGCAGAGGGCCCGGTTTCGATTGGCATTATTACCTATGTATTTTTTATTTATTTAGCTTTTTTATTATTTCGCGCGATAGTGGCTACGGACACCGGCGGCGGCGAACAACTACGGCGTAATAACGGCCCTTGTGATCTCATAACAGCTTTCGTTGTAAAAAATCGCTCTTCTACTACATCCTATCGCCAGTTCCGTAACACATAAGAGAAACTATCGACGGTATGCTAACTTTTCAACAACGGAGACACACGCGCCGGCGCAGAGACTATGGTTAGGCTGAATATAATGGCAAAAAAGTGCATCGCTGGAATGAGCCCAGTAGAGGGCATCGGTGGGGCAACTAGCGAACTTTGGCGCAGTAACTATGTACTTGAATGTGCGCAACAAGGCGCAACAAGGCGCAACAAGGCGAAGTGCACGCCCCGTAGCGTGCACTTCGTGGCGATGAAACTGACACATCTGGTCTAAAGTGAGTACTGACGGAACGTCGGATCGTCAGCCATCATCTACACGCCACTGCACTCAGCGTGCTTCGTAAGCGCACAATTTGCGCACAACTCTCAAGTTACATGAAGACGTCGAACCACCTCGCAGCTCTTGGCGCAGAACGAAAAAAAAAAGCCCCCCACCTCCCCGAAGGGAATCGTGAGGAAATGCGCATGCATTTCGCGCGCGCTTCACTCCATTGATATATGGTGGTTGTGGTTCGAAGAAGGAAAAGGCGCCTAATTTCTGCAGCCCGGTCGGGAGCACGGCGCAGCGCCTGTTTTTTTTTTCTTTTCTTTTTTTTTTATCGCGGTAGCTCCGCTGAGCTCCCGCGATGCGAGCGCCCTCACGCGCCAGAGCGCGCTCCTCCTCTCCACTTTGCTAGGGGCGAGGATAAGCGCGCACGCCCGCAGCTTTTGCTATGGGAGAGAGAGTGAGAGCGGAGAGATAACACCTGCCGGCGCGCGGACACCTCCTCAACCTATCCTCCTCCCCGCGGACAACGCCGGACAACGCCGGACAACGCCGCCTGACATAGCCCGACTAAGAAATGCATTCGCATTTAAAATCCGGCATAGGCTTCTGCTCCCTGACTGCATCACATGAAATCGATTCCCACAATGCGTGGGATCTTCCGGATTTAATGTAGTCAGCTTGAGCACAGCAGTCTAAGGTACGAAATCAAAGCGTACAGAAAAACTACCCCATCTCCCGCTAAAGGGAACCATGTGTGGATGCGAAGCAGCGGAGAGATGGTTAGTTTGAGTGGGAAATTGCGTAATTTTATTGAGAGGATGAATGAGAATGTATAAGAGAAGACTGAGAATGTGATGGTTGCGTGTTTATTTAGGGAACGTACGCGATTCCTAGCGTCGATGCACGAAACGCTTTGAAGACGACGGCCTGGTGATCGGTGAAGTGTAGCGTCAAGGGTTGCTTTTCAAGAGTTTTCATTGTGAAGTTTGCTAAGATGAGGTCTATGCACGTTCCCCTTACGGTGGTCGATGGTATGTGGTCGTAGGAAATGATTCGCAACGAGTAGACGTCTAGCATGTGGTGGACCAGCCAATCGTTCGTCGTTATATCCACGTTGAAATCACCCGCAAGTACGAAGGGCGCGTGTCTGTATGTCTTTGTGTACTGTGCCATGGCCTTTTCTAGGTAACGTTCGACGGTCCCTCTGGAAATGTTGGGTGCGAGATACATTGTCATGATTACGATGTTGTTGTCGTTGTCAAAGTAGAGTCTAACGGCCGAGTGCTCTCCGTTGTGTGCTTTGCCGGTAGGTTGTAGATCTAAGGCTTTTGCGTGGAGATGGCGTTCGACGTACATGGCGACACCACCGGCCGGACGTTCTGTCTCCTCAGTACACGCGATCGCTTCGTAGCCGTTGACCGTCGGTCTTGCGGCGTTCCACGTTTCTGTGAGACACAGTACGTCTGCTTTGGTTAGGACGCGATCACGCTCGATGTCTCTGGCGTGTGCGTTGAGGGATCGGCTCTTTAGCAGCGCTATAGTGAGCTCCGTTTCGGGGTCGACGTCCTCTCGGAAAGCGCGGAGGTATCGCTCAGTGACGGTGTCGAGACGTTTGAATTCATCGATCATGTCGCTCTTTGGGTGGAAGCAATGGTCACCGGCAGCGTTAGTCAGGTAGAGGTTTTGAATGTTGGTGCACCTGGTTAAGGCAACGTAGACGAGTTTCTGTGGTTGCGTCTTCGAGTATTCGTATACAATGGAAGAGTAGGTTCCTCCCTGGGACTTGTCTACGGTTACGGAGCTCGCCTGGATCAGTGGAAATTGTGTCAACATTGTGTCGTTTGCATGCGACACCGCTGTTGCAGTGGATCGTTAACGTGATGTGTCGCGGTTCTATGGGTATCCACGTCGTGTCAACGACATAGCCCAAACGTTTCGCCTCGCTCACTGCGTGGTTGGATGACGTCGAGCGAGCTTCCCCGTTGTGGGAACGTCGAACTGTAACCACAATCGTTTGGGAAACGCGCCTTCTTCGTCTTGATGGGATTGTGTGCGACACTTAGTTCACAATGTTTTAGGGTTCCCACTGTGCCGTTTACGACGTCTATGTTAGCCGTTATCATGTAGGGCTTGTTGTAGACTAGTAGGATTTGCTTGGGTAGGTTAGCGAATTCTGCGTTAGACATCTTGGCCACCTTCTCCTTTGCCTTGTCCATGGCTTCTTTCGTTGCGCATCCCAGGAAGGTGTCCTGGGCTCGCACTATTTGATGTTGTTGTTCGTCGTTGTTGTAGGAGCAAGTGGCCGCCACGAAGGTGTTGAATGTGTTGACTTCTTCGTTACTGTAGAAGAGGCGAACTGCTGCTGGGGCGCGCCTGAGTGCGTTCTTCGCGGTAAGGAAGCGACTCTCCAGTAGGCCACTTCGCTGTCGTCCAGAGCCCTTCCGTCTCCGATCTTGGTCAGTAGACTCGAGAAGGAGGCGTCGGCTTGCCTGATAACCTGGACTAAAGGGAAGTAGTCCATGTAGTGCCAATTGATTGTTGTTCCGAAAAGCCCTCCCGTCTCCCGACACCGCTTGTAGATTTCGCTGGCGCGAACGGAGCGTAGTTCTCTGAGGTCTCCGGACATGACTCTGGTGACTGTAGTGGTGGTTGACGGCCTTCATATTACTACAGTGTTCTGGTTCGCATAGTGGGTGCTTCCCTACTTCATGAAAGTGGCCGGACGCGGGACGGGGGGACGCGGGACGGACATAGCCCCGAGAATAAGATGCTTCGCATCTAAAAAAAAATTCCCCATCTCCCGCTAAAGGGAACCATGTGTGGATGCGAAGCAGCGGTGAGATAATTAGCTTGAGCGGGAGGAAAGTCGCCGCTCTCATTTCACGGCAGTGGTCCGGGCGCTCATCGCGGTGCTGCACAGGAGAGAGAATGAGGCGCGCGCGCTCCGTCATTTTCATACCGCGGAACTACCGTGGCGCCCCCCAGTGGAGTATCAGCTGTCGCACCACCTGTCGTGCGCGCCGCTCCGTAGAGGATTTCTAGAGGAAAGGACGGGGGGGGGACCGTAGGAGAGGAGCAGGGGACGCGCATGCGCTGTGGGACGCGGGAGCCACTCCGTAGAGTAGAGGATTCCTAGAGGAGAGAGTACACGCATGCGCTGTGGGACGCCGCTCCGTAGAGTAGATGATTCCTAGAGTAGAGGAAGGGGGGTGAGCGTACGAGAGCATAGGGGAGGGGACGCGGGGGGCCACTCCGTAGAGTGGAGGATTCCTAGAGGAGGGAAAGGGGGGTGAGCGTAGGAGAGAGAGGGGGGAGGAGACGCGCATGCGCTGTGGGACGCGGGAAGGAGGGACGGACTAAACCCCCTCCAAACACATGCAAGCAATATTAAGGAATGGGGTCAACCTGGGCGACAGACACCACCTGCCTAGCTATTGCTAAGCAGCCTCTGTGTTCTCGGCCATGACTCAAGGAATGGGGACAACCTGGGCGACAGACACCACCTGCCTAGCTATTGCTAAGCAGCCTCTATGTGCTCTCGGCCATGACTCTGATGACTGTGATAGGGTTCACGGCCTTCATATTACTACAGTATTCTGGTTCGCATAATGGGTGCTTCCCTACTTCATGAAAGTGGCCGGACGCGGCACACGGGACGCGGGACGGGGGACGCGGGACGGGGGACGCGGGACGGACATAGCCCCGAGCATAAGATGCTTCGCATCTAAAATCACAGCATATCCGCGGAGTGAATAATGATGAGTGGGCGAAGCTCCGGAGGTACATCATCAAAGACGTGATGGTGGTTGGTTGCATGTGGTCAAACGATATGCATGTGAGACCATATCGCGATGCCATGTGTTGTATGGCATCGCGATCGTCATCGTCATCAGCGTCATCGTTATGACGCTGATGTGTTGTATGGCACGCTGACGTGTTGTATGGCATCGCGATCGTCATCGTCATCAGCAGGTGGCTACTACTACAAACATGGGACGCACGACCCACGGGATAAGGAGCTTCGCCCCTAAAAAAAATCACAGCATATCCGCGGAGTGAATGATGATGAGTGGGCGAAGCTAAGGAGGTACATCATCAAAGACGTGACGGTGGTTGGTTGCATGTGGTCAAACGATATGCATGTGAGACCATATCGCGTTGCCATGTGTTGTATGGCATCGCGATCGTCATCGTCATCAGCGTCATCGTTATGACTCTTAGTGGGTACATCCATGGTGGTTGGTGTCATGTGGTCAAACGATATGCATGTGATACCATATCGCGATGCCATGTGTTGTATGGCATCGCGATCGTCATCGTCATCACGCAGGTGGCTACTACAAACAAGGGACGCACGACCCACGGCATAAGGAGCTTCGCCCCTAAAAATCACAGCATATGCACGGAGTGAATGATGATGAGTGGGCGAAGCTCCGGAGGTTCATCGGTAAACCATCGCGATGCCATGTGTTGTATGGCATCGCGATCGTCATCGTCATCAGCGTCATCGTTATGACGCATAGTGGGTACATTCCATGTGGTGTGCCGTGATGGCAGCGTCATCGTCATCACACAGGACCTTGGAAATCGAGGTGGCTACTACGTACTACAAACTACAGGGGACGCACGCCTGAGGTACATCATCAAAGACGTGATGGTGGTTGGTTGCATGTGGTCAAACGATGTGCATGTGAGGCCATATCGCGATGCCATGTGTTGTATGGTATCGCGATCGTCATCGTCATCACGCAGGCGGCTACTACAAACAAGGGACGCACGACCAACGGTATAAGGAGCTTCGCCCCTAAAAAAAATTCCCCATCTCCCACTAAAGGGAACCATGTGTGGATGCGAAGCAGCGGGGAGGTTAAGCAGCGGGGAGCTTGAGTGGGAGGAACATCGCCGCTCTCATTTCACGGCAGCGGTCCGGGCGCTCATCGCGGCGCTGCAAAGGAGAAAGAATGAGGCGCGCGCGCTCCGTCATTTTCATACCGCGGAACTACCGTGGCGCCCCCCACCGGAGTATGCAGCTGTCACACCACCTGTCGTGCGCGCCGCTCCGTAGAGGATTCCTAGAGGAGAGGACGGGGGGACCGTAGGAGAAAAGAGAGAGAGGCAGGGGACGTGCATGCGCTGTGGGTGTGTGGGACGCGGGCGCCGCTCCGTAGAGTACATGATTCCTGGAGTAGAGAAAGGGAGTGAGCGTAGGAGAGGATAGGGGAGGGGACGCGCATGCGCTGTGGGGGGGTGTGGGACGCGGGGGGCCGCTCCGTAGGGTAGAGGATTCCCAGCGGAGAGAAAGGAGGTGAGCGTAGGAGAGGAGGGGAACGCGGGAAGGAGGGACGGACTAAGCCCCCCTCCAAACACATGGAAGCAAGATCAAGGAATGGGGTCAACCTGGGGCGACAGACACCACCTGCCTAGCCATTGCTAAGCAGCCACTCTGTGCTCGCGGCCATGACTCTGATGACTGTAGTAGTGGTTGACGGCCTTCATATTAATACAGTGTTCTGGTTCGCATAATGGGGGGCTTCCCTACTTCATGAAAGTGGCCGGACGCGGGACGGGGGACGCGGGACGCGGGAGGGACGGACAAAGCCCCGAGCATAAGATGCTTCGCATCTAAAATTCCCCATCTCCCGCTAAAGGGAACCATGTGTGGATGCGAAGCAGCGGGGAGCTTGAGTGGGAGGAACATCGCCGCTCTCATTTCACGGCAGCGGTCCGGGCGCTCATCGCGGCGCTGCACAGGAGAGAGAATGAGGCGCGCGCGCTCCGTCATTTTCATACCGCGGAACTACCATGGCGCCCCCCAGCGGAGTATGCAGCTGTCACACCACCTGTCGTGCGCGCCGCTCGGTAGAATATTCCTAGAGGAAAAGACGGGGGGGGGACCGTAGGAGAGGAGAGAGAGGGGGGAGGGGACGTGCATGCGCTGTGGGGGGTGTGGGACGCGGTAGCCGCTCCGTAAAGTAGATGATTCCTAGAGGAGAGAGTAGGAGACGACGCGCATGCGCTGTGGGGATGTGGGACGCCGGAGCCGCTCCGTAGAGTAGAGGATTCCTAGAGGAGAGAGGGGGAGAGGACGCGCATGCGCTGTGGGGATGTGGGACGCCGGATTTTGTTACTACATATTTGTGTTCACGACACCACCGGACACCGGTTGAGCCATACAAGGCCTTAATAATTTTCTTCATCCACGAAGTGGTTGCTAGGCGGGATGAGGATCATCACCGCACCTTGTCACTATGGGATAACTCCAGACGGTCCGTCATTCAGCGGTGGTGGGAAGAGGTCTGTATTCCGCGTCGTCAGCTTATCCCTCTAACAAGCTGACTCGGTTGCAAGGCACAAAGATCCGGCCCTATCCCGTCTATTTGCCGTTTCTGTCATCTCCTCACTCTCCTCTCACGCGTATCGCGTTCTTCTTTTGTTAAACTGCACAGCAAAGAAGTTCTCTCTTGCACACGCTATTTGCTGCCATTCGTAGGTCAAGTTATAGCTGAAAAGTTACAAAGCTTTCTGCTGGTCGCGTTGTTCAGAGCTTTCTGCGGGCCCCCCAGCTTACTTGCACAAACAGAAGAAGCTGAACAAGACTTCCCCAGAGCCCTACTCCTTAATAAGACAACAAATCATATTGTTGAATCAATGGTCTATATAACTGACTCGAATATTGGACTTGTTATTATTCCAAGACCGTTAGATCAACTGCTCGGTCCAGTCGCCGGAGCCGCTCCGTAGAGTAGAGGATTCCTAGAGAAGAGAGGGGGAGAGGACGCGCATGCGCTGTGGGGATGTGGGACGCGGGCGCCGCTTCGTAGAGTAGATGATTCCTAGAGTAGAGAAAGGGGGTGAGCGTAGGAGAGGATAGGGCACGGGGACGCGCACGCGCTGTGGGGGGTTGGGACGCGGGGGGCCGCTCCATAGAGTAGAGGATTCCTACAGGACAGAAAGGGGGTCAGCGTAGAAGACAGAGGGGGGAGGGGACGCGCATGCGCTGTGGTGGTGTGGGACGCGGGAAGGAGGGACGGACTAAGCCCCCTCCAAACACATGCAAGCAAGATCAAGGAATGAGGTCAACCAGGGCGACATACACCACCTGCCTAGCCAATGCTAAGCAGTCTCTCTGTGCTCTCGGCCATGACTCTGATGACTGTTGTAGTGTTTGACGGCCTTCATATTACTACAGTGTTCTGGTTCGCATAATGGGTGCTTCCCTACTTCATGAAAGTGGCCGGACGCGGGACGCGGGAGGGACGGACATAGCCCCGAGCATAAGATGCTTCGCATCTAAAACTTCACCATCTCCCGCTAAAGGGAACCATGTGTGGATGCGAAGCAGCGGGAGAAATGTCGCCGCTCCCGTTTCACGGCAGCGGCCCGGGAACTACCGCGCAACTACCGTGGCGCCCCAGCGGAGTATGCAGCTGTCGCACCACTCCGTAGAGTAGAGGATTCCTAGAGGAGAGCACGGGGGGGACTGTAGGAGAGGAGAGAGAGGGGACGTGCATGCGCTGTGGGACGCGGGCGCCGCTCCGTAGAGTAGAGGATTCCTAGAGGAGAGAAAGGTGGGGAGCGTAAGAGAGGAGAGAGAGGAGGTGTGGGACGCCGGAAGGAGGGACGGACAAAGCCCCCCGCAAGCACATGCAAGCAAGATCAAGGAATGGAGTCAACGGGAGGCGGGCGCCGCTCGGTAGAGCAGAGGATTCCTAGCGGAGAGAAAGGGCGGGAGCGTAGGAGAGGAGAGAGAGGGGCTGTGGGACGCGGGAAGGAGGGATGGACAAAGCCCCCCGCAAACACATGCAAGCAAGATCAAGTAATGAAATCAATTTGGGCGACAGACACCAGCGGTAGGGCGCGTTATCCTTTGCTTGCACCCACCACCTGCCTAGCCATTGCAAAGCAGCCACTCTGTGCTCTCTGCCATGATTCTCATTGCTGTGATGGTGGTTGACGGGCCTTATTGTACTACAGTGTCTGGTTCGCATAGTGGCTGCTTCCCTACTTCATGAATGTGACCGGCCGCGGGACGCGGGACGGCGGACGAGGGACGCGGGAGGGACGGACACAGCCCCGAGCATGAGATGCTTCGCATGTAAAGCTTCCCCATCTCGCGCTAAAGGGAACCATGTGTGGATGCGAAGCAGCGATGAGCGCCCGGACCGCTGCCGTAAAACCGCTCTGGTTTTACGGCAGCGGTCCGGGCGCTCATCGCGGCGCTGCACAGGAGAGAGAATGAGGCGTGCTCCGTCATTTTCACACCACGGAACTACCGAGGCGCCCCCCATCGGAGAATGCAGCTGTCGCACCACCTGTCGTGCGCACCGTTCCGTAGAGGAGAGAACCGTAGAAGAGCGGGAGGGGACGCGCACGCGCTGTGGGGGTGTGTTACGCGGGAGCCGCTCCGTAGACTAGAGGATTGCTAGAGGAGAGGAAGGGGGTGAGCGTAGGAGAGGACGCGCATGCGCTGTGGGGATGTGGGACGCAGGCGCCGCTCTGTAGAGTAGACGATTCCTAGAGTAGAGAAAGGGGATGAGCGTAGGAGGGAAAAGATTGGTGGAGGGGACGCACATGCGCTGTGAGGGTGTAGGACGCGGGCGCGGCTCCGTAGAGTAGAGGATTCCTAGAGGAGAGAAAGTGGTAAGAGATGAGAGAGAGGTGGGGGGGGAGGGGACGCGCATGCGCTGTGGGACGCGGGAAGGGAGGGACGCTCCCCCCAAACACGAGCAAGCAAGATCAAGGAATGGAGTCAACCTGGGCGACACACACCCCTGCCTAGCCATTGCTAAGCAGCCACTCTGTGCTCTCTGCCATGATTCTCATGACTGTAGTGGTGGTTGACGGCCTTATTGTACTACAGTGTTCTGGTTCGCATAGTGGGTGCTTCACTACTTCATGAAAGTGACCGGACGCGGGACGCGGGACGGACGCGGGAGGGAGGGACGGACATAGCACCGAGCATAAGATGCTTCGCATCTATAAGTGCTTAGTTAATTAGCTATTAGCCTCTTAAGCCCACCATTGCTTACGTTCAGTTGAATTCCAAACGACTGAAAATGACTGAGTGGCATAGATAATGTTCAAGATCTGAGATTAACTAACAATGATGAAACTAATTTAATGACTAAGAAGAATTAAAAAGAATTAATAAGGACTCGGCAACATTTGGAATGACATAAGTGAGACGAAAATCTTGGCCAAGTCACGCACGTAGTGTTTATGCGTACTTAAGTGCTACATAGCACGAGCGACCCGTTCATAGTGCAGCTGATAGCGTCGTGCCGCGACGATTCAGGAATCGTAAGTTACTTGACTAAATGGTGTCTGTTAAGAAGTTCAGATAATATGCCGTCCAGTGACTAGGCACTGCTCAATTGCATCAGGCGCATAAGAATCGCTGTTCCGCACCGGCGCGGAAGTTCGAGATCGAAAGTTCCCCAGCCGGAGAGGGAGCCTGGGAGAGGGGCGCTTCCCTCCTCCGCGGGGATAAATGGGATCGGCTCCTCCATCCTGTCATGCGTGTCTGGGACCCCGCAGGCTGCGGTTCATGAGACGGCTGCTGCTGCTGGCCGCCCTAGCGGCGGCCGTACACTTGGACGCGGGCTCGCTCACGGTTCTTGACAGCTGGGCTCAATCGGTGCTACTCCGGCAAGTGTCGGACGGCCGGCGCCTGCTTCGCGCCGTGCTCCGCAACGACCGCGTCACCGAGTGCGAGCTGCAGCGCGACGCCCAGGCGTTGGGGCGCTTCTACCAAGAAGTCGGCGCGCACTTGCAGTGCCGAGGAAATGCAACGGACCATTGCAACGGCGTGCGCCTGCACCATCTACGGTCGCCGCTCGAATGGCGTCGCCTGAGGCGCGCCTGTACCAGGCTCCGGAAGCGGCGTTCGAGGCGTCGCAGAGATCTGCTCATGTACCCGGGCACCAATTGGTGCGGCTCGGGAAGTTCGGCGCGAAAGCTAAACGAGCTGGGGCCCAACTCGCGGGCCGGACCGCTGCTGCCGCGAGCACGACCACTGCCCTTTCACCATCGAGGCGTTCCACAGGAGGTTTCACCTGTTCAACTACAGGCTGCACACGCTAAGTCACTGTGAATGCGATGAGAGGTCAGTGCACGAGGTTCCTCCTGTTAAGCTACGCTGTCACTGTGAATGCAATAATAACAGGTCTCACGAATTTCAAGACCTTATGTCAAAGCTCTCCTGCGCTTCTTGAAAGCGACTGCCCCTTGTGTTCATGTGCATGCACGCATAGACAGCGTCCTTTTTCCCCTATTAAACCCTTTATTTCATCCTCCAATCGCGGGGCTGCCAGCCTGATTATTTCCTGCGCTAGCATATGTAAAATTTTCTGTCGGCATTCCCTTTTTTCAAACTGTTTGCTGGATGCTGCTAGTAAAATGAACTGGAATTTCACGAGCATCATTAGGACGCCAACGCCAGTAACAGCCAGCAGATGTGCGATCTATTTGACCCACGTGAACAAATGGTTCAACATTACTTTTTTCCACGCGATAGCACAGAAGTAGCTCGAATAGACGAATAAAATAAAACAACCCAGAAGTTCCTTTAGGAGTCGTCCAAGTGATTAGCCGTAGAGTTTTATCGCCTTCCCTTATTTTCGGGAGGCATCTGCATGTCTCCCCTTTCCAGCGCTCATCAGCATCTCAAACGGCCCCGCAGAAGGCGCGTCCCGCGAGCACAGGAGCACGAGTTTGGCATTAAGTTTCCTCAAATTCTAAAATTTTCTTGTGTGCTCGACTATCCATATCGGCTAGAGATATTGCTCTAGCGACGATTTAGATTCGACCTCCCTAAGTTGAAATGAGCCTTCATAGAAAGTATAATTTTTTAAATCTGCCTTGCACAATGTGTCAAACGCACTCATATAGTTCAGGTATACCTATATTTTGCAAGCGGGGGTTCGAAGCGATTGCGCCTGTGCTCAGACCCACAGCAATATCTCCGCACAGCAATATCTGCGCTGAAGGACTACTAAGCCCTTGAACGCGCATTCGATTCCCGGCCACGACGGCTGCACTTCGATAGGCGATCAATGCAAAAACTCACAGGGTATTTGATGCATTCGCCCAAGACGACCCGACGGCAAAAGTCATTTTCTTTTTCTCCTTAGTCGATGCACTGATCCGTCCCCGCCTTATTCCGAAAGCTTTCTGCTCCTAACATGGTTTTGCACTGCCTCCGGAATCGGAGGCGTTGCAAGCGCTCCGCACCACCACTGGTTTTGCAGTGTCTCCGTGATCGGCCCACTTTTTACCAAGCGGCGATGTCATGCGGTGACTTGATCACGTGACGTCATGAAATGTGGCGTCATGACGACGGCACAGTGATGTCAGAATAACACTATGGCGATCTGTGACGTCAGGATGACGTCATATGGTGACGCCAATACAAGATTTCTTGCAGCACTCATGTTGACGCCGTCGACGCGGGACGTCGACGCCACCGACGGTCAATTTTCGAGTTTGATGAGGCATGTAAGGCTTTCGCCATAAAACAGCAGTCTCCTTAGATTTAGCTGCACGGTAAGGCCACAGATGGCCAAAGTCATTCTGGAGATCCCACTACGGCGTGCTAATCATATAGTCGTGCACTCTTATTTCTTTATTTTTTAAGTGATTGGGTTTCACCCGCAAAAACTGTTACCACTGCTCGTCGCAGGCCGCGTCGCAGTGTTTAGAAACCTCGGCACTGTTTCAGGTTGTTCTGTTCACATTACGTGCAAGACACGAGTAAGCTCATTCTAGCGCTAACACGAGCACCAGAGATAACGTTGGAAGGTTCGAAAAGGCATGTATAAACCGAGGCGAAAACAGCGCACACTTGACGAGGACGGACTGAGGAAAGACAAGACACAGGCGCTGTGTCAGGCGCTTTCCTCAGTCCGTCCTCGTCAAGTGTGCGCTGTTTTCGCCTCGGTATGCACAACCAACTAGCTCGAGATGTGTTATTCAAGTGCATGTATAAAGCCGACGCATTCCACAGTTCAGCACAATACGACGGCCGACGACTGTGATCGCCGCCACCATTGGTCATATTAACGCGATAGTGTTACAGAGTTCGTTTCGCAGAAATTCCGCCGTCGGCGTCGTTGGTTGTGAGCGAACGATCATCATCTTGTCCGGGACCGAAAAATCGAGAAATATGCAAATAAAATCAATAATAAAAAATTCGGCAGATCCCAAGTACCATGGGAATCGATGTTATGCCAAAAGGACTTCTTTTTGGGCTAGTTGGTGCTTAACTTGCCTTAGGTGCAGATGACTGAGGCGCAAAAACCATCTCGTGAAAAAAAACCGCCAGGCCTGCGCGGAAGGCGCAGCACAGTCACAGCGAAAGCTGGAAGGGCGGCCTTTCTAGAGCCTTTTTTAAACACTCTTGGGGCAACTACTACAAGCGCACTTACATGGTACCCACTACGCCATAAATAATCATAATTTTTGTGTAGTGGGGAAGCGTCTACTCTACCAATATTCTTCATTCTTCGGGAAAGCGCGGTACCCGCTACACACTTGTAACGCATTATGTGCACTTTGTTGCTTCTGTGGCTGACGACGATGAAGAATTATGCCATTTTGTAATGGGTTGGAGCATTGAACGACCCACTCGTTACGCATCTCGTATTGTGTGACGCCTGGTTGTTACTTTACTGTTCTAAAACGCTTTACAACACGCGTTAACGCGATTTCTTACCCTACATGAAGCCTGCATAGGATCAGTTTGCACCGCAGTTTCAAGCAGTGGCGTAGCTCAGTGGTAGAGTTCTGGGCTGCCACGCAGAGGACCCGGCTTCGATTCCCAATCTGTCATAGGTGATTTTTTATTTATTTAGTTTTTTCTTATTTCGTGCGATATTGGTTACGGACACCGGCGGCGACGGCGGCGGCGGACAACTACGGCGCAAAAACGACCCTTGTTGTGATCCCATAACAGCTTTCGCTGTAAAAGGGAGGCGCAGAAGAGAAGAAAGAGCAGCGCCGACTACCAATGTTACTTCGATGTTATGCGAAGCATGCGGAGACAAGATGATTGGGTTGTAATTTTTTTATTGAGCGAAACGTTACGAAATCACACTAAAGATATATACAAATGTTGTACGCACAGACGTATGTTGAACAGTCGCATATGTTTCATGTAACCAGTTGTTTACAGCTGGGTAACGATGCCAACAGAAACATGGATATTACCAACACCAGAAGCGGTAAGCTGATATGTAGCACTAGTGCTTCGTGGATGGTAGCCCTGGATCAGTCGCGTAACCAGGGGCGTAGCCGAAAAAAATTTCTGGCTACGTCCCTGCCCTGGATAGTACCTCGTGGACCAACTACAGTGGATGGCGCTTAAGTATACAATTGACGTTAACCCGACATGACGCCTGCCTCATAGGAGTACATATGTAATGTTTATAAAATTAGATAGCCAGCACTGCAACCACAATTGACGTTTCACCAACATTACGCCTACATAGGGTCTTTTTCCAAAGCACTTCCGAGACCTGGCGTGGCCCTGCGGTGCCACGCAGAATGCCACGCAGATTGCTTGGGTTCGATTCCTGCTGGGACCCTGATATTTATTATTTGCGTTCGTCGAGTCAACGCGACCGACGTCGGTTTTTCTTAACGCTCTTACTTTTAAATTACTAATACCTGTTCTCGTCGTTCCTGGGTAGATATAAATTGTCAAACACCTGTGGCGCATACCCGCATACCGCGGCCCGTGGTATACAGGTATGTGCCACACGTGTCTGCAGGAAAGGGTTTGACGACGTATGCGACAGGATTTTCACGTTATTGATGCCATGACCAGGCAGACGTATTCGTCAATACCTCTTACCCTCCCATACAAATTTTGGTCTACCCCAAGTTAAGGAGGCGATCACGAGAGCACCCAGACGTAGGGCGGATAGATAGATAGATAGATAGATAGATAGATAGATAGATAGATAGATAGATAGATAGATAGATAGATAGATAGATAGATAGATAGATAGATAGATAGATAGACAGACAGACAGACAGACAGACAGACAGACAGACAGACAGACAGACAGACAGATAGATAGATAGATAGATAGATAGATAGATAGATAGATAGATAGATAGATAGATAGATAGATAGATAGATAGATAGATAGATAGATAGATAGATAGATAGATAGATAGATGGATAGATAGAAAGATAGATAGAAGCGCAAAAGTGCTTACAGTACGCAAAGAAATGCTTCGCATTTAAAATTTCCGGGTCCGCGTCAGGATCAAACACAGCCAGTCTGCGTGGCAAGCGGGTGTTCTACCACAGAGCCAAGACATTTCTTGAAACAGGTTTGAAAAAAAAAACACTATATGAATGTCGTGTAGTGGAAAGAGTCTCCTTATCGTGTCTAATATTGCGTGGCAGAATCGTAGAATCGCGCCAGGCGTCAAAACATGTGAATTGTGCAACGAGTGGGTGTTTTAAAGGCCCACCCATTACAAAGCTCTCAGACATACTTAATCATCATCAGCAGCAGAAGCATCAACAAAGTGAACTGCTGCGTAGGTCCCTGTGTTGCCCTACGGACACGTAGTGGGTCCTTTGCTGATTCGCAAAATGAATAATTGTGGCGTAGTGGGCCCTACTCAACACAGTGCTTGCAGTAGGCATTCAGGGATTGTTTGAAACGGCCAATGTCACGCGCACAGTCATTCGTTTCCTTACGGCATGGTTGAGGCATGCACCGAGAACGAAGCAGGGTAGCAGTCGAGAAGGCGATGCACACGAGGCGTGATTGCGCTATCGCGTTCTGCTCTTGAAGGCGAAGCTCAAGCGTCCTCCTAGTTTTTGTACTGGTTGTACTTTCGTTTTTCATTTTGTGGGCCCAAGTTCACTTAATAAACCTGCACGGTACGTCCCCATTAAGTGACAATATCGTGGTTTTGGGCAGCAATACCCCATATAATAAACGCTTTCGATGCCTCATCAAATGCGAAAAGTGACCGTCGGAGTCAGGGTCAACACTAGTTATGCAAAAAAAAATGTGGGCAGCTTGCACCGGTAGTGCAAGACTGGGCTAACAGAGGAAGTTCTGGCCGACCTAGATTACTAGCATGGTATTAATTAGAACGATGGTAATTAAATAACACGTTATTAATTATCAAGGCCTTAATTACCAAAGTGATAATTAGTGTAACTTTAATTAGCAAGTCACTCGCTCTCTCTGTTTTTGTCTCTTGGTTTCTCTCTCTT
The DNA here is from genome assembly GCA_030522465.1 of Rhipicephalus appendiculatus. Classification (NCBI taxonomy): domain Eukaryota; kingdom Metazoa; phylum Arthropoda; class Arachnida; order Ixodida; family Ixodidae; genus Rhipicephalus; species Rhipicephalus appendiculatus. The sequence continues at coordinate 1,091,563 of JALIZH010032910.1, read as the reverse complement.
TCTGTCATTTCTTTTCCGTCTGCCTCTTCTATGTTTCTCTTTTGTTTCCTTCAGAAGGCACACGCATTGAAGAACACATCGATCCATCGTGTCATACACACACATCCATACACACACACATACATACACATACACACATCCATCGTGTCAACCTCAATGAGTGTGCTGGCCACAGGCCTTATTATCCGCCAAACTTCTAGATGATAAAAAATGCACTATAACTATCCTCATTTTTCGATAAAAGGGTAAAAACTTGAGCTTCTTGGCATGGCTTCATCGTAAAAAATTAGGCAGATCCCAAGTACCATGGGAATCGATGTTATGCGAAGCATCCGGAGGTAAGGTGACTGGGTTATAATTGTTTTATTGAGCGAAACGTTATGAAATGGCGCTAAAGATATGTACAAATGTTGCACGCACAGACATGTTGAACAGTCGCATATGTTTCATATAACCAGTTGTTTACAGTTGTGGAACGATCCCAACAGAAACATGGGTATTGCCAACACCAGAAGCCCTAAACTGATATGTAGAGCTTGTGCTTGCAAGGATGGTAGACCTGGATAGATAGACCTGGATAGTGCTACGTAAACCAACTACAGTGGATGGCGCTTAAGTATACAACTGACGTCAAACCGACATGGCACCTTCGTAATAGGAGTACGTATGTTATGTTTATAAAATCAGACAGCCAGAACTGCAACCACAATATACATTTCACCAATATTACGCCTGCATAGGGTGTTCTTCCAAAGCAGTTTCAAGACCTGACGTGGCTCTGTGGTAGAATGCTTGATTGCCATGCAGAATGCTTGGGTTCGATTCCTGCTGGGACTCTGATTTCTATTCTTTGTATTCCTCGCGTCAACGCCGCCGATGTCCGTTTTTCTTAACGCTGTCGCCTTTAAATTACCAGTGTCAACGCCACCGATGTCAGTTTCTCTTAACGATCTCGCATTTAAATTACCAATCTCTGTTCTCGCCGTTCGTGGGTAGATATAAATTGTCAAACTCCTGTGGCGCATGCCCGCATACCGCGGCCCGTGGTATACGGGTATGAGCCACACGTGTCTGGAGAAATGAGTTTGACGACGTACGCGACGGGATTTTCACGTTATTGAAGTCACGACCAGCCAGACGTATTCGTCAAGTCCTCTTACCCTGCCATACTAACTTTGGTCAACCTCAAGTTAAGGAGGCGATCACGAGACCATCCAGATGTAGGCGGCTAGATAGATAGATAGATAGATAGATAGACAGATAGATAGATAGATAGATAGATAGATAGATAGATAGATAGATAGATAGATAGATAGATAGATAGATAGATAGATAGATAGATAGATAGATAGATAGATAGATAGATAGATAGATAGATAGATAGATAGAAACGCAAAAGTGCTTACAGTACGCAAAGAAATGCTTCGCATTTAAAAAACAGCGCGGGCACACGGGACCAGAGAGACAGACAGGACTTTGAATATACAGTGAAACCTCGGTGATACGAATCTCACGGGAACACCAAAAATATTCGTATCACCCGAAATTCGTATCACCAGAAAGCATGGAAAATTAGCGTGCGATAAAAGAAAGCTGGCGTACATTTTCATTTACTGTTTTTCAGGACCGCAGCAACGTCAGGAAGAACTCTGAATAATTGTCAGTTAAGTTTTTAGATGTCGTCAATCATACCAGCACTCGTAAATATAGAGCCCGTATGCGCGTGTCTAATTAATGAACCAGGTGCTTTGTGACCCGCGATAACAGTAGCCCCTTCGAAATTTTAGTAGGCTTTTTTCGCATTACATCGGAGTACTGCGGCGAAAGTAACAAAAAGAAGCGCTTTGACGCGATAGATCAAGACCACAAAATTTGTGAACCACGTTCCTATGTGATGATTTTGTTATCGTGGAGGTGTTGGAGATGTCTTTTGGGAGATTTACAGCCATGCCCGCACAAGTGCGACCTCAACAATCACGCATGTTGACACAGCGATTCTGACGATTTGGCGGTGCAGCGCGCATGCCCGCGCTTGCGTTCCCGCGATCGCACGTGCTTGGCGCGTTTTCCGCGACAGCGGGGACAACACCTCTTCGTACCTGGGCGGTAGCGTACGTTCGTATCAAACGTCGCGGGGTGAAAATTGGTTCGCAACAACCGTACTCCATTACATTGCAGGCCAATGGACCTTCGCCGGGACGAAATAAATATTCGTATCACCCCGAAATTCGTATGAGCTGTGATCGTATCACCGAGGTTTCACTGTATACGCTTCCTTGGAAAGGGGAAAAACAAGTCCGCCGCGGTGGTATAGCGTTTAGGCTGCTCGGCTGCTGACCCGAAAGTCGCGGGTTCGATCCCGGCCGCGGCGGTCGCATTTCAATGGAGGCGAAATGGTAGAGGCCCGTGTATTGTGCGACGTCAGTGCACGTTAAAGAACACCAGATAGTCGAAATTTCCGGAGCCCTCCACTACGGCGTCTGTCATAATCATATCGTGGTTTTGGGACGTTAAACCCCAGATATTATTATTAAAGGGGAAAAACAAGAAAAATTGAAGGCAGTGGAAGCCCTGCGCATGCGTCTCAACTGGTACATGAAAATGCAAAGTTCAATCACGGGGATAATTAATCTCCTTGTCGGAGAGTGCGATGGATGGTGCGCGGGAAGCAATCTGGCAATTCACTGTGCCGAGTGTGGATGCACTCCGAGTTTTGAAGAGATGCGCATCTTACGCAGATATAGTGATTTCCGTGCCAGGGAAATGTATGAAGCGTTCGCGATTCATTCCATTGGGCCATGATGTGTAAGCGCACCGTCCATCGCACTAACCGACAACGAAATTAATTATCTCCGTGATTGAACTTTGCATTATTTTCATGTACTAGTCGAGACGCATGCGCAGGGCGTCTCTTGCCTTCAATTTTTCTTGTTTTCCCCTTTCCAAGGAAGCGTATATATTTGTTCACACGAAATAAACGCTCATGTTGTTAGCCAGCGCAAAGTCCCGCCTGTCTCTCTAGTCCCGTGTGCCCACGCCGTTTTTTACGATGAAGTCATTTTTTGAATGTACGTCGCCAAGAGCAGACTGTCTTTTCTTTAGAGACAATACTATAACAATACTAAGACACAGAGGAGGACGAAGAAAGCGTGCGCCGACCAGGCTATTGCGTCGCACGTGCTAGGCGTCGGTTAGCTTTCTGGTCACGGGAAACGGTGGAACAATAAGCTTAAACAGCTTCGCTGCTAAATATTATCATGCAATGGCGTCCCATGATGACATCACCACTTCACATCATCACTTGGTCAAAGGTTGGCCGGTCCCAGAGGCACTGCAATCCATGTGAGGTACAGAAAGCTTACAATGCTTCCGATGCAGGAGGCAGTGCAAAACCTGGGAGAGGGAAGGGGAACCAATACAAAAAATCACAGCATATCCACGGGGTGAATGATGAAGAGTTGGGGCGAAGCTCGTGAAGGAATCATGGTTACACCGTGAAATCTTCAGTGGTTTCGCCCAGCAGTAATCAAAGCGATAGTGTGTGTGAGATCCGCCTGGCGCCGCGCTCGCATCGCGGCGGCCTCTCGAGCTCGCACCTCGGGATCCTGCCGACGAGCATGAGCCGCAGCGGCCTTCCGCACCCGGCGCTCCTCGTCGTCCATGGTCCGCCAAGCAGCACGATCCGGCAAGCGCACTCGTGCGGCGACGATCCGGGGAATGAGAGATAGCGGGCGCTCGCCGCCCGGCGCAACCCCGCGCAGCTGCCAATCGGAGAGCAGCTGCACCGCCAACGCCATCTAGCATACCTTCACCCAACCGCCATATTGTACGCATGTCTATGGGACAGCGCCCTCTCGGAAACGAGACGAGAAATGGAGATGACGACACAGAATGCGTACAGCGCCATCTAGTATATCGTCACCCAACTGCAGTTTGCATGCATCTCTATGGGACAGCGCCCTCTATTGTACGATAAGGGATCACTACGGGGTACAGAGGATGGATCGACGATCGACAACCGACCAGGTCTCGCTATAAGGAGCTTCGCCCCTAAAAGAAGGTGGTTTTAGGGGTGAAGCTCCTTAGGGTGTGGGTCTGTCCCTCCTTTGTAGTATGTAGTAGTAGGTAGCCACTAGTGGGATGTACCCACTCCACGTGATAACGATGACGCTGATGAGGAAATCAAAATCAGGGGAACCCCCTCCTTGTGGTCCGTAGAGCTCTTGAACAAAATCATATCATCATCTACCCCATATGTAAATAATAAAACATTGTGTATATACTTTATCAATATGTAAATAATGAAACATTGTGTATATACTGTATGTATAATCACACCACACCCCTCCGCGTTTGTGTGTCAGGTCTTTGTATGATGATCGAGTGGGCAAAATTTACCGGGATTGACGGTCTACCAGATTACCTCCGGAGCTTCGCCCACTCATCATCATTCACTTCGTGGATATGGCGTGATTTTTTTGCCTTAGAGCCGTCTTACTCAAATGCATAAGGCACCGTGTGAGTTTTTGCGTTGTTACACGTTGATTCACATGCGAGAGGCGCAGTTTGTAGCGTGCGCACATCCGAGTGTGCGAAAAAAAATTTGATCCCACAGACGTTGTTCAAAGCGACGAGGTCACAGTGAAGGACACGCTGTGCCTTTGCAAGGCAGGCCCGCGTCAGGATCTTTTTACCGGGGGGCGGGCATACACGACCAGCGGGTTCCTTCGGGGGGGCAGGGAGGCAGGGAATTTAGGCGCTGTGTTATGAGTATCTTTGCATTCGGGGGGATGGGGAGGGGGGGCAGGCGGCAATCTTAGGGAGGCAGCTGCTATTCCGCGCCTCCCTCTGGCGCTGCCAAGCGAAAAGGCTAAGCTGCGGCTGACATCGTTGCTACGTTGTTGGAAGGACTGCCCTGCCAGTTCATATATTATAAGCAAGCCGAAGACGCGATGCTGGTCAGCGAGGATTAAGCCAGCAGCAGAAAGCCATCGTTTGTCGTCGCCCGACCAAGGAAAGGAAATTTGACCAAGTTCAAGCACGGAAACGCCCGACACCACCACGGCTGGCAACAAAGGTAGGCCAGACAGGTAGCTTCGCAAATACACGCTGCTCGCTTTGTCCATTTTGTTTACCGCTCCCGAATGCATCAGGCGTAATGCAATTGAATTTTGCGTCGTACGACACAGGTTCGACAATGAACATCGATGTGTGCGCGGACACAGCCTGCGAAACAGAAGTCATCTGCTCCTTTTCGGAGTTACAGGCAATGAAAAGCCAGCTCCGGAGCGCGACGCAGCGACTCTGCAGGTGCGTGATGAAGCACTTTTGCATAATTTGGACCAAGGTACTTCTGGGTAGCGGCGGTCAATCACGAACTCTGTGGCCTCCTTTCGCTTTAAGCCTTGTTACTTCGTCTGTACACAGAGCAGCATTTCGAATTCGGCATTGATTCTTGCATCACTGACACATTTGTGTTCTGTTTCCGGCCTGTCAAAAGCTCAGCCGGTGATTACCCCTGCCGATCAGATATAGCCCTGTCTGCCGAAAGGCCTTCAGTAATATCAGAGGATTTACAAATATTCTTGACGATTTCGACTGCAGTGTGGGTTTGAGGTCACATGTTTGTCTCCACAGTAATTCACAAATCTTTCAAATTCGGGAGAAGTGAGCTGTGGGCAATTGTCTAAGCGAAGCTCATCTGGAGTGCCGTAACATGCAAAGGGACATCCAAGGAACTTGATGATTTTGTAAGACACTGAGCTCCTCAAGCTCAAAGAACTTTGAGTAATAGTCAACGGCTATGACGTAGTTCTGGCCTTCGTGGTAAAACAAATCTATACCTACCACTTCCCAAGGGCGTTCTGGCAGGGACGTCTGGATAAGGTGCTCTATTGGGGTTAGCCGATGCTTCTCGCATACAGAGCACCTGCTTACGAAGACCTCAATCTAATGTCTGATACCTGGTCACCTTCTTCAGCATCGTTATTCAGTTCTGCTTTGATATTGTTCAGCATGTCATCAGAGGCAGAAAACTGCCCAACAGTCAACAGTTCGAGTCATTTTAACTCCATACATAAGGTCTCCACTTGTAGGTCATAAGGGTTTCCTAGGGAGTACATTGGCGCGTTTACTTGCTTGCCTGGAACATGTGGGATTGTAAAGTCAAGCTCAAACACACGCATGCGCAGGCGCTGTGGTCGTGGGATCATCTCATGAATGTGTTTTGTTGAAAATAGGGGGGACCAGTGCCTCGTGGTCCCTCTCAACGTGGAATGTAGACCGAGGCCATACATTCTAAAGCGGGGGGTGTCAAACACGTGGCCCGCGGGCATATCGCTTACGACCTGGCCCGCACGACTGTTTTGGTCTCAATGTAAGGCGAAAGCCTCATCAAATGCGAAATTTGACAGTCGGCGTCCCGCGGAGTCGGGGACGCTGACGCACAAAATGATGTAAAAAAAGCCGGCAGATCCCACGCACTGTGGGAATCGATGTAATGCGAAGCAGCCAGGAAGGAGCAAATCATGCTTTACATAATTTGCATGTCATGTTTTACATGTTAGGACCTGTTATTTATGTCCGTGATACAGTCATGTCACTCAATACCAAATTTGGTGTATCTCAAGCTAACGAAACGGCCGCGAGCACGCCATGAGCGTGGCATGCAAGTCATGACGCACATGACAAGTCATGATTTCCATATTACCACTTGTCATTTATGTTCGTCATACAGTCACGTGACTCAATACCAAGTTTGGTGTATATCAAGCTAACGAAACGGCCGCGAGCACGCCATGAGCGTGGCATGCAAGTCATGTCCCTCATGACATGTCATGATTTCCATATTGCTACTTGTCATTTATGTTCGTCATACAGTGACGTCACTCAATCCCAAATTTGGTGTATATCAAGCTAACGAAATGGCCGCGAGCGCGCCATGAGCGTGGCATGCAAGTCATGTCGCTCATGACACGTCATGATTTCCATACTGCCACTTGTCATTTATGTTCCTCATACAGTCATGTCACTCAATACCAAATTCGGTGTATCTCAAGCTAGCGAAATGGCCGCGAGCACGCCATGAGCGTGGCATGCAAGTCATGTGCCTCATGACATGTCATGATTTCCATATTGCCACTTGTCATTTATGTTCGTCATACAGTGACGTCACTAAATCCCAAATTTGGTGAATATCAAGCTAACGAAGTGGCCGCGAGCGTGCCATGAGCGTGGCATGCAAGTCATGTCGCTCATGACATGTCATGATTTCCATGTTGCCACTTGTCATTTATTTTCCTCATACAGTCATGTCACTCAATACCAAATTTGGTGTATCTCAAGCTAACGAAACGGCCGCGAGCACGCCATGAGCGTGGCATGCAAGTCATGTCCCTCATGACAAGTCATGATTTCCATATTACCACTTGTCATTTATGTTCGTCATACAGTCATGTCACTCAATACCAAATTTGGTGTATCTCAAGCTAACGAAACGGCCGCGAGTGCGCCATGAGCGTGGCATGCAAGTCATGTCGCTCATGACATGTCATGATTTCCATATTGCCACTTGTCATTTATGTTCCTCATACAGTCATGTCACTCAATACCAAATTTGGTGTATCTCAAGCTAACGAAACGGCTGCGAGTGCGCCATGAACGTGGCATGCAAGTCATGTCGCTCATGACATGTCATGATTTCCATATTGCCACTTGTCATTTATGTTCCTCATACAGTCATGTCACTCAATACCAAATTTGGTGTATCTCAAGCTAACGAAACGGCCGCGAGCTCGCCATGAGCGTGGAATGTAAATCAAATCATGTTGTTCATGACATGCACGTCCTTATTTGCATATTACCATCTGCCATTTATGTTCGTCATACAGTCACGTCACTCAATCCCAAATTTGGTGTATATCAAGCTAACGAAGCGGCCGCGAACGCCCCATGAGCGTGGCATGTAAATCATACTTTTCATGACAATTTAGTCATGATTTTCATGATATGACCAGCCATTTATGTTCGTCATACGGTCATGTTATGCCATACCAAATTTGGTATCAATCCCATTAACGATACGGCCAGGAGAGCACAAAGTCGTAGGCGGCTAGATAGATAGATAGATAGATAGTCAGATACGCTCAAACTCGCCGAAGTTCGCTAAGAAATGCTTCGCATTTAAAATCATCACGTGATGACGTCAGCGCATGACGTCGCGATCAACGTTTATATAACATGTTCAGTTTGAAAACTCGGCGGCCTTGCGCAGCGGCGCCGTTGTCGCAACAGCCACAGTCCCACGGATGGGTGACGGCCGGCGTAAACGACAACACCAAGGAAGGCATGGACACATCTGACGCAGCTTGGCCTTCGTTGCCGAAGTCGCAGCGTCATTCAGAGTCACAGTGCACGTCGGCAGTAGTGAATACCGAATCAACGACTGACCAGTTCCCTGACGAAGACAAAGCAATCGTCATAGTTCTTCAGTCACTCCTAGACACACTTCGCATGTTCGTCGGCAAGCTCAAATCTCCATACGCTGAGTCCGTACAACAGGTGATGGCATGGTCTATGTCCAGTACTCGCAAGCCTTCAGTAAGCACCATTACTCGTCTACCTACAGAGCAACATGATGCGCCCGTCTTTGAAGCAAATGGCGCCATCTGCAAGTGCCTTAGTGTAATTACTCCGCAGAAAATGCAGAAAAAAGACTTTCAGTCGCTGTTAATGCGTTTCTTGTTACCTCAATAAGATTCCGGAAAAATTGGGGCAGACAGTGAACTATCTTTATACTTTGTTAAATGTGAATTAGCCTGACAAACGACATTTTAAATTCAATCTAGGGATTTTTGCTGTAATCTAGGGTACTTTCGGGGGTCATTCTAAGGATGAACGGTTCACTTTGGTTGGCATCACTGCAACAGGCTTCAGCCAGTCCAGCAACGTGCGCCGGATAGTGTGTGTTTCTCTGCGGTTGCGCTGTGTCCATGTGTTGTAGCACGCAGACTGAATAGATTTTGCGTGCTGTTGTGTTCTGTGTAGCGTGGATGTTTGTTCGTCTGCAATGCCGACTTGTTGTGTGCCTGGGTGCACTAACGATTCCCCGGGACACTTCTTGTGGGCTCCACGTCATCCGGCTCTCTGGACACCGTGGCATCGCGCTATTCCCCGTCTTGAGAAAAGGCTGTCGCACAAATCGCTAGTTTACGATGTTCATTTTTATGCCGAGGACACCTTGAAAACGTACAGCAACGTTTTCAACGGGAAAAATGTCGAAATCGCTCGCGGTAATGAAGTGGAGTCTTGTGAAGGGAAGTGTGCCTAAAGTTTTTCCTACCCTCCTGTCGTGAAATTCGAAGCCGCCAACAAACAAAAAAAAGGAGAAAGATTTCAGATTGAGGGAAGACGGTCGAAGAAAAAAAAATGCTTGAAGCGTGTTAGATCACCCTGCGAGCCTGAAAACTGTGCGGATAACTTAGACTTCACTTCGACAAGCGGTGCGTTCAGTTTGGTTGACATTGAAAATGTTCGTTTGCCGTCTGCGAGTTGGCGCAGCATTGACAGCTGTGATGAAAATGATAGTTTTGTGGCCTTTTATGCAATAAAGACTGAAGAGCGCACGCAATAGTCTTTGAAAATTGAGTCATCGTCGCTGAAGATATGACAGTGAGTGTAATTAGTGCGCATATGTGGTGTTGCAAGGACATTTAAATCTGACACTATCACCGCGCTTTCACACCTGACAGAACTGCTCGCGCGTGTTGACGCACTGAATGTGTGCCCAGGCTGCAAAAGAGTATGCGCAGGGACGCTGCTATATGAAGGAGGAGGCAGCTGCTGTGAAGTATTAACCCAGAGCATAAGCTGCGTACTTTGTTCGAAGCTGAACCTCTCGAGCTCAACTGGCTCCTTTCCGCAACTTGCGCAAATGAACCAGCGAAAAAATGCGGTCCTGACTGGGTTTGATCGCTATCGAAGTGTGTCGTGACACATGCATAACTTAGTCATGTGCATGAGAGGGTTGCTTTCTGCGATTGCGCTGTGGCGCATAGTCGATCTGCATGACAATGTTAAGCGATGTTTCCTGGTATTCTTGTCGTTTTTGGGCACTTAGCACAAACTATAATGGGTAATGCGAAGGATGTGAGCAGGACTCGCGCGGCTCCGAGAAAATTCTGTTGCCTTATATTTTCACAGGACCTACCAGAACCTTTGGAGTCTTCCCCGTTAGCTGAAAAAGTGTCGTCAAAGCTGCTCACTTTGTCATTTAAATGTTGACTTAGACAATGAGCAACACTAATGCCTGTCGCGCTGAAATTGATCGAGCCACAGCGTCCGCCGAGCACTGGGTGCCTGCTATAGTTAGCGCAAATTTAGCATCATCACACGCGTTTACAAACATTCTTGCCAATGTAGTAAACCTTCACAGTTACCTAAAGAGAAAAACTAGTCGTTCTCGTCGTTGCGTTTTCAAGCAATTCAATATCTGCGCGGATAGCAGCTGCATGCGCGACGTTCGCTCACACCTCGTCGTCTGCTACGTAGAGCCTGTTGCTGCAGTAGCGCCACCTGGACCGGAAGCCGGTTATGCGCCGCTTTCAGAGTATGGCGGAGGCGGAGAGTTTGAACAGGTTCTATAAATGTTGGTCACGATGACGCCACACATCGCCAAAAGTTGTAACGTCATTGTGACGTCACCATGCGTCACAGTGACTTGACGTGACGTAACGACACTTGATGATGTCATAACATGTCATCGCAACAAGATCAAAGGTTGTCCGATCACGGAAGCAATGCAAAACTATGTGAGGTTCCTCCAATCTTGGAGGCACTGCAAAACCACGCTAGGTGCAGAAAGCTTTCGAAGGGTGGTGGGGCAGCATCACGACTGAGAAGAAAAGGAAGATGGCTTTTGCCTTCGAGTCGTTTTAAGTGAATGCATAAGGGACCCTGTGAGTCTTTTAAGCAGCGACGCCATTGAAGCTCACCGTACTTTGCCTGTCGGAAAGAGAAATGGTCATCATCTTCTTCATTCTTAACCTCGTCTGCTTCGCTCCAAGAACGGGCGCGTCGACTTCTCCGGCGTGGCCTGTAATAACCCTGATGGGAGAGAGCGAGTAGACACAGAGAGAGAAAGAAACAGAGAGAGATAAATAAAGAGAGATATGAATAAAGAGAAAGAGAAATTTTTGCCGAAAAAAAAATTCTTTACGAGACGGGATTCGAGCCCACGCACCCTCGACCTGAAGGCGAGCGTCCTAACCACGCCGCTATCCTGGCACGCTAGCAGGGCATCGCATAGCTTTGCATAGTAAAGCGAGTGAGAAAGAGAAGTGAGCGTGAGGAGATGCTATGGTGAGGAGGAGGGAAGCATAGCACAGATAGAGAGAGAGAAACAGAGAGAAAGAAGGGCAGAAAGAGAACGAAAGAGAGAGAATCAAAGAAGGAGATCGTCAGGGTATCTGCAGGGTATTTGCATTGGCTCCATCAGGTCCAGTTATGTCATTTGTTTTCAGCAGCTATTGACCGTGGGTTGGCATTGGTTCTTAACGACACACTAATGCTACACGTTTTTAGGTATTTTGGGGATTTTGTAGTGATCTTAGAATCCAACCTTTCTGCAACGACCGCTAATATAGTGAATGGTCTTCTTGTATTGTGTAGACAACATCACAAAGGGCTTTTCCTTACGCGTGAGCTGTCATTATTTAATTAACTGAAGTTTTTAGATTTAACTTTAACATTATCAGAGCGATACATTTGCTGAGCCTACTGCACTCGTTCCTGCAAAGAACATTTACCATTCGACTGGGCGCACACTAAACTTGTTAAGTGGGCAATAACCTCAATGTTTCTTGAATCTGCGCTGATGCAGTCCTGTCCTCGCAGAATGGAAAATGCAGTTTTAACTACCAAGTAGAGAGGCTACGTTCAGTCGCATACCATTACTTTCTCATGGTGCCTGTAACGGAAAGTGAAGGGTGAGCTGAAAACAATGTGAATGGCGAGCCCATCACTTTCTTCAGAAAGTGAAGCTGGTATTATAAAAACAGGCGTTCCTCAAGGTAGTATCCTAAGTCCCCTGCTCTTTAATTTATATATAAAGGACGTTGTCCTAATTTACAACAATGCTAAGTATATCATATTTGCAGACGACACGAGCGTATTCATTTCATCTTCATGTTACACTACACTAATAAACAACGCCAACGAGTTTCTTCGAAACATGTTGACATAGCTAACCGAAAGCCATCTAAAAGTAAATCGTGATAAAACTAAACCGGTAATTTTCGCGCCAAAGGTACAATAATTCCACACAATCTCACCTTTAGTGATGAACAATGGAAACATATAAATAGTTAATGAAATTAAAGTACTAGGAACATATTTCTGCCGCACATTACACTGGGATCAACACGTCGACCTTGTTACAAAAAAAAAAAAAAAGCCGTATCACAGGAATACTAATATGAATATATATTGTCTACCAACATCTGTAAAACTATTAATCTATCATTCGCTATTTGCAACACATAAATTATGCACACCTCGTGTAGGGCACCACGACTGAATCTAACCTTTAAAAAACACAGTTATTACAGAAGAAGATAATACGTATTATAGCAAATGTATCATCATACCAACATCACACTGAGTACCTCTTCATGCAGTACAACATCCCCACTATCTATTCCTTCTACAATCCTTTCCTACTTCGTGTATGGCACTCCAATATAAACTCGTAAAGTAGCGTATTTAACGAAACAGCCTATCTACATAAAAACACAGCTACCTATACTACTCATCATGGTGAAGTATAGCTTATACCCCAATCCCGAACAAATTATGGCATGCAAATGATAAAAAACAAATTACCGAGATTGCTGAATTCACTTCAAAATGCTGGTTTTTAAACCTCAGACATAACACGGTCTCAACTGGTTTCGCTTATTCGGTCACTCTCTTAGTCTATTTTTTGCTTTTTTTCTTTTTGTTATTGTTGTTAGAAGTTACCACTACTTTTAAGAAGTGTGTGCTTGAACATGCTATCAAATCACATTGTCCGAAAGAGATGGTTTCCTCAACTGTACTTATATTTATGTACCGTACATTACTTTGTAATTTTTTTTGCTTGTATTGTGTAATTGTGGTCACTCATTGTAGATGAAATCCTGATTCTTAAAACTCAACCACGTCACTTATGCCTATCTCCGCCACCTGCTGCCGCCATATAGCACCGGGGGCTCAGAGCTTTTCAAGCTGCCTATTGCAGCTTTTTTCTTGGCCCCTGCCATTGTGTAACGACGTTTACAATGGAGACAAATAAACAAATGAATGAAATGAAATAAATGAATGAAAACAACGCCGCCGATGGATAAAAGGCCGCAGGACGTGCAGCGTATGTACAAAGTAGTTGCCGACATTCCAAAGGAGGCGGCCAACAAGTTACAACGTACTTATTGTTTTTTCGGCTCCGCGGAAGTTGGCTGGCCCACACATCGCAGCGCTGACCATATGTGGGATAAAGGGGCCGTGCGTGGTCTATGAAATTCACGCTTATATGCAAGTGCATACCGGCCAGCCGGACCGCCGCCGCGCTAAGGTCAAGGCAAGGGAACACGATCAAAAACAGTTGCTCATTTATGTAAGCACTTCTGCATGTGTCGGCTAGATCTTACAAATACGCGCATACTTGGAAGGAGCATGAATGCCATGACACGTCAACTAATGAAGTTATATCTTATCAATTTGAAACGAGATCTCTGGACCACCACGTGAATAGCAGAAGTACAATTTTTTTTTTTTACATAATGATTATATACTCATGCAAATGCAACTGCGCAACTGACTGGAGTCTACGAAAAGGAATGATTCTTCCAATAAACCTAGACGCAAGTTGAGGCTCTTTCCTGTACCTCGTGATTATCTTCGCCGTGCGTTGCGTTTCGAAAATTTTCTTCAGTTCTTCCCCACAGAGAGCACGCTTACCGGGCCAAAATTAGCCGAATCATATATTATTATTACGCTACAAGCACATGTGCATTGATATCACCCCACCTGTTGCAGTCAGACAGTAGAACCAATGAGTTTGAAGTAACAGAATCAATTTGTGATTGGTAGCAAAAGCCACAGAACTTGTTCTAAGAAGACGTTAATGAACAATACCTTGGTTTGGGCGAGTTGGTCCATCATTAGAGAAAACTTGAAAAGCGCAAACGACGAACACGAAAAACATACAACGCCAGTCCTGTGGTAGCCTGTGTGTTTCGTCTTCGTCGTTTGCGCTTTTTCAAGTTTTCTCTAACGTTAATGAAATTTTACTCGGCGTTTTAACTATAAATATTACCTTAAGTTCATATCCACACAAGCGTTGCAGTACGCATACGCTTACATTAGCACACGCTAATGAATGGCTACATGGAGTAAAGTTAGAATGAACCTCAATTAAACAATGCGAATGGCGTTCGTTTCATAAGCATAGGCGTGCTTACGGGGGGGCCGAAGCCCCACCCCCCTAAGTCACTTAAGAGGCGGGGGGGGGGGGGGGCGCAAGGTCTGCCCCTTACATTGACGTAATAGGGAGGAGGGCCCCGCAATGAACCTTCGCCCCCCCCCCCCCCCTGAAGGGGAACCCTGCGCAGGCTTATGTTCATAAGTATATACCGCTGCATTGAACAAGATGACGCTGCGTGTGCAGTGGTAGAGGACATTTTCATGCCGCAAATTATCCCTACGGCTGATGCAACATATAAGGTGGTTTAAATACATTCAAGGTCCATCTCAGGGTATGTTTCGTGAGAAGACGACCTTTTTGTATTGCCCTGGAGGCGCGTACAACAAAATTTGAATAGAAGCCAATCTGGAAGCCCCTGTTCGCGAGGAAGTAAACGAAAACCGCCTCGGGATTCCGCAGGCTCAAGCGTGAGAGAATTTTTGTGGGAGGGGTAGCGCTTGGCCATCACGAAAAGTAGACAACGAACTGGTCGGCTGTCGTTTGCTCTCCCATGAGTATGGGTTCCATTTTCCCCGAAATTGTCGATTTGGAGCGGGTCCCGAATGGCGGCCATGTCAGCCGTGTGCGTGGGGAGAGCTGAGGGAGGCCGAACAGCCAAGGGGCGGACCGCGATTGTGAGCTGGCCGGGACAAACGGCCGCAGACGATCCCTGGCGCGACAGCAAGCAAACCGCATGAAAAGCGTCATGCACACACGTATTTCGCAAGCGAGATAGGGGACCCAGCCACCACATCGAATAAAAGTTTGTGGATGATCTCGTCGCTTCTTACCCAGCCGCGCAGCTGTAATATCTGCGGTGACATCGTGGCAGCGACAGACGATGCTTGTGACGCTAAGTACATAATTATTTTGCATAAGTATTTATGCATACTAATATATAATAAGCCTCGACAGGATAATATAGCTTCCACTGCTCACAGTTGTTTACGAAGGAGGCGAAATGCTAGAGGCCCGTGCACTGAAACATTATACCAGGTGGTGCAGCTACACCCTCTCGCCCCACGTAGTCGCACACCTTAGCAGTGCCAATTAGCAGCTACATTTTCCACGTTTCCAAAGCAGCAAAGTCAGATCATACCTAGGAATTCGGGACAGCGCTTTTAGTTTGCCGTTTTTCGCACCACGTGGCGTGCGGACCTTCAACTTTCAAAATAGGCGCATGACGCATGCCGCGAGGCAGACAAAACGACAATACATAAAAAAAAAAATGCTGCAGCTCCACTTCTGTGAAATTTGAGAAGTGCGTCGGACACCCAGCGATTCCCGTTGCGCTGTTGATATTGTTTTGTTGCTATTGTTATTGGAGCTACGACTTCTGTTATTGCAATGCGGGTATTATTGTATCGTGCGGTTTTAACGTCATGTGATGGGCGGTAATGTGTAATGACGATTAAATTCTGTTATACTGTGGTTGCGTTTTCGCTCACGGGAGAGGCGGTTGGGTTGTTCTGGCGCTACTGACGTTGCGCGGCAGCTGCCTTCTCACGCACCACGGCTGGATTAGTCTGGCGATGTATAGACGTTCCATTGCGCTTGCTTTGCGTTGAGGTTACGATTGGCTTGCCTGCTCTGACGAGCCGCAGCGGTCTGAGCTTTAACGATTCCTGGCGTCTGTTTTCGCCGCTTACGTTCTGCAGCTCCTCAATGAGCCTTCAATTGGCGAGGCACAGGCTGATGTCTCTAGGCTTGTCGCGCTTGTTTCGAGCAGCGGCTGTTCGCTGAGCCTTGGAGCTCGGGATTTGAGTGGCGTCGACGCTATCTTTCCAGGAGCGGTTCCCAAATGGCGGGCGCTGATTGGGCGCTAGAGGAGTGCTGGTGTGAGAAGGAACCACGCCCCTGGAGAGGTAGTGGCGAACTCTTCCGTGGAGAAGCGTATGAGGATATCGAGGACTGGCTCGAACAGTTCGACCGGGTCGCTGTGGTCAATCGCTTGCGAAGTAGGCACGGTCAAAACTTGACCGTGCCTACTACGCGCTGGAAAATAGCGCTCGCACATGGTATGAGAACAGGGAGGCTACTTTTCGAACTTGGGAGAATTTCCGCCAAAAGCTTCTCGAGACGTTCTTGAGCGCGGACCGGCGGGATCACGCACAACTAATTGAAGCCCGTGTGCAAAAGCCGAACGAAACCATTGCCATGTTCGCAGAGGATATGGACCCGTTTGTTTCGCCGCGCTGACCCCGACATGCCCGAGGCAAAAAAGGTGTGTCATCTTATGCGGGGCGTTAAGGAACCGCTACTCGCCGGCCTTGTTCGAAATCCGCCTGCAACATTCGATGAATTTATAAAAGAGGCGACTGTCATCGAGCGGGCACTTCGGCAACGATGCCGCCACTTTGACCGCCTCCCTGATCACACGCCAGTAAGTGCCGCAGCTCAGAACGCCACTGCCACCGAGAGCTCCCTCCGACAAATGGTTAGGGAAACCCTGCGTGAAGAGCTGCGGGCCCTTGGCGTTCCTTCTACCGAGCCGCCAGTCGCTTCTGTTGCGGAAATCGTGCGCCAGGAGTTGCGGCAAGCCTTTCCATCACCCGCGCCGTGTCCTAAGCAAAGTCCGTTGAGCTATGCTGATGTCGTCCGTCGCCCTCTACCTCCACCTAAGGTAGCGCCCTTCCAGCCACGGCCCGTTCCCTTGCCTTGGTGGCAACGGGAACCTGTGCGACGACCATCCAGTTCGCCGAACCGACTTGTGGCGCACGGCCGACCGTCGACCTCTTTGTTTCCACTGCGACGAACCAGGCCACATCTCCCGCTACTGCCATCATCGAGAAGCTAGGTTTGGAAACTTCTCGTCCCGCTTCTTTTCACTTCGAAGACCATCGCGCCCACGACGGTGATCACCTGCAGACCAGCCAAGCTGCTTCACGACGTCGTCGCTGGCAATCTCCCTCACCTGTGCGTCACATTTCCCCGAACCGCCAAAGTTACGCTGACGTCGTCAGAAACCGCTCCCCCTAGCCCGCGCCGGGGAAACTAACTGCCGCGACCTCCGGGGACAAGGTTGCTAACCGTCGAGACGCCCAAAAGACCCCCTCCCTCCGCAAAAAGACGATATGACGACGACGACGAGTACTAGTGCCGACGATGCTGTACGTGCCGACCTTAGCGTTATCATAGACGGACATTACGTGACAGCACTGGTTGACACTGGTGCCGACTTCTCTATTATGCGACAAGAGCTCGCTAACCGCCTTAAATAGGTCAAGACACCCTGGACTGGGCCGAACGTACGAAGTGCTGGTGGTCAGCTAATGATTCCAACGGGTAAATGCACCATTCAGCTCCTAATCGGTGAATCCAGCTTCGTCGCCACTTTTGTCCTTTTACCAGAATGTTGCAAAGAGCTGATCTTGCGTATGGATTTTCTGCGAGAGTACGGTGCCGTCATCAACATCCCAGAACGTATCGTCACCTTTTCCGCACATCCTTATGTCGACACCACCACTGACGAACGACTGCAGCGTTTGCGAGTAGCCGACAATGTGACGCTCCCGCCGAGATCCTGCTGCCTTGTGTCTGTGTCATGTGAGCGGCCACGCCATAAGGAGGCGATAGCGGAGCAAGTAGTCACGCTACTACTTAGGCAAGGTGTTTCGATCGCGCGAGGCGTTCTGGCACTAACTGATGGGCAGGCAGAAGTGCTCCTCACCAACTTCAGCAACGAGCGCCGTCACATCCAGAAGGGCACCGCAATTGCGTACCACGACGACATAGACCAAACTAGGGATTGCTTCACTTAGCAACCTGACGACGCGACCATGCCTGCCTCGACGTCTTTGTCGACATTTGCTCTACCCTGTCGCCCTCTGCCTCGTGGAGCTGATACACCAGTTCGAAGATTGTTTCTTCTGTACGTCAAATGTCAAGCAAACACCATTGACCGAGCACCGAATCATTATTGAAGACAACACGAGACCGATCCGACAAAATCCATACCGTGTGGCTCCGAAAGAACGCGAGGAGATTCAAAAGCAAGTACAGAAGATGCTCCAGGACGACATCATACAGCATTCAAAAAGTCCTTGGGCATCCCCTGTGGTATTGGTTAAAAAGAAAGACGGCAGCTAGCTTGCGCTTCTGTATAGATTACCGCAAGTTAAACCAAGTCACGAAGAAAGACGTCTATCCGCTGCCACGCATAGACGATTCTCTTTATAGGCGGCGGCATGCACGCTATTTCTCGTCAATGGACCTGCGAAGCGGCTATTGGTAGATAGAGGTCGACGAGAGAGATCGTGAGAAAACTGCATTCGTGACGCCCGACGGTCTTTATGAATTTAAAGTGCTTCCGTTCGGGTTATGCTCAGCGCCAGCCACTTTTTAGCGTCTAATGGGCACCGTGCTATCGGGCCTGAAATCGCAAACATGCTTGGTCTATCTAGACGACGTTACTGTATTCTCAGCAACATTCGAGGAACATCTAAGCCGGCTCTTCGCAGTTCTACAAGCTATACGTTCGGCCGGCCTGACGTTAAAACCAGAAAAGTGCCATTTTGGTTTCAGTGAACGTTGCTTCCTAGGCCACGTCGTAAGTCATGAGGGTGTTCGACCTGACTCGGGCAAAATCGACGCTGTTGCAAAGTTTCCCGCACCACAAGCCAAGAAAGCAGTGAGGCGCTTCTTAGGCCTCTGTGCCTATTACCGACGATTCATCACGAACTTCTCGTCTATTCCGGCGCCTTTGACACGACTCACACGAGAGGATGTTCCTTTTCTTTGGGGCGAAACAAAACAAACCGCATTCAACGACTTACGTCAACGCCTCCAAACACCTCCAGTTCTTGCGCACTTTGACCAGGAAGCGCCCACAGCACTTCACACCGACGTCAGCAATGTAGGCCTGGGCGCCGTACTGGTACAGTGGCAAGACGGCTCGTAAAAAGTGACAGTTTATGCCAGCAGCGCTCTCTCTCGCACGGAGGAGAATGCTCGACTACTGAGAAGGAGTGCCTCGCCGTGGTCTCGGGCGGTTCTCAAATTTCGTCCATATTTGTTTTGTACTGCCGCTCATTCAAGGTCATCAGCGATCACCATTCACTTTGCTGGCTCACTAACCTGAAAGACCCGTCAGGGCGTTTGGCGCGCTGGAGCCTTCGGCTCCAAGAGTTTGATATGACCATAATTTACAAATCAGGGAAGAGGCATACTGACGCCGACTGCCTCTCGCGGTCGCCCGTCGAGCCTGCCGCTCTTGATAACGCGTCCATGGACGCCGCATTCTTGGGAGTCGTCAACACGGCCACTATTTCACAAGAGCAGCGCGGTGACACAGAGCTGCTTCCTCTAATAGAGTTCTCAGAAGGACGACATAAAGACGTGCCGCGAGTTTTCGCGAGAGGGCTGCCGTCTCTTTGTTTACGCAACGACGTTCTCTACAAGAACTTTTCTCCAACCGGCAGCGCGTACTTGCTCGTCGCTGCGGAAAGAAATTCTGGAAGCCTGCCATGACGAAGCCACCTCCGGACATCTCGGCTACACCCGAACATTGTTCCGACTGCGACGCAAGTACTACTGGCCAAAGTTACCTGCTGCTGTAAAACATCACGTGCAGACTTGTTCCGACTGCCAAAGACACAAAGCGCTCCCCGGCAAGCCAGCAGGCCTATTATATTCTGTCGAAGTACCAGCAAAGCCATTCGCCCAAATTGGAATGGATTTCTTGGGTCCATTCCCAACTTCTACCGCAGGGAACAGATGGATCATTGTCGCCTACGATTACTTGTCTCGCTACGCGGAGACGAAAGCTATGCAGAGGGTCACAGCAGCAGAAGCAGCTCACTTCTTCATAGAAAACGTCGTCCTTCGGCACGGCGCCCCAAGAGTAATCATCACGGACAGAGGAACTGCATTCACGGCACAACTTTTGGAGTCGCTTCTCAGGCTCAGCAGTACAGCTCACCGGAGAACAACTGCGTACCATCCCCAAACAACCGGACTAACGGAACGCCTTAATAAGACCCTCGCAGACATGCTCTGCATGTACGTCGACACAGAGCATAAAAACTGGGACGAAATCCTGCCTTATGTGACTTTCGCCTATAATACCACTCGACAGGAAACTACTGGAATGACACCGTTCAGTTTAATCCATGGTCGCGAAGTCGCTACAACGTTGCACGCTATGCTGCCGCACGAGTGTGACGACACTCATGCCGACGCCGAAGAATTTACTCAGCGCGCCGAGGAAGCCCGACAGCTTGCCTGCGTACGCATCTCTCATCAGCAAAATAAAGATGCGAAACGGTACTACCAACGACACAAATTCGTTACCTACACGCCAGGCGACAAGGTATGGGTTTGGATCCCAATACGTCGACGCGGGCTTTCAGAGAAACTGATGAGACGATACTTTGGGCCATACAGAGGCATCCGACGCTTGAACGACGTCAACTACGAAGTAATTCCCGACAGTGATTGCAGTTCCAGTCGCCGGAAGCATTCACCCGAAGTCGTGCATGTCGTCCGGATGAACCGTACCTGCCCAGCTAACTCGTTTGTCGTGTTGCACTGCATCTATTTATTTATCTGTGTGCGTTTCTCTATTTCTAAGTAGAGTGCCTGTGCTGCGCATCGGGACGATGCCTCTTTCGGAGGGAGGCAAATGCCACATGCCTGCTACGAGGAAGACGAAGACAACAGCGCACACGCGGATGTGCTATATTCAGAAGGCAGAAACGAGGGCGCGCGGTATTAAAAAGACCGTCCTGCTGCTGCTTTGTTTATCTGTACATCACGACCTCTGTCTTCACGTCGCGACAATATACACCAAATTTGGTATTGCGTGACGTGACTGTATGACGAACATAAGTGGCAGGTGGTAACATTAAAATCATGACATGCATGTCATGTACAACGCCATTCAGACACCACGCTCATGGTGCGCTTGCGTCCAGTTCGCTAGCTTGATACAATGATATACGCCAAAATTGGTATTGCGCGACGTGACTGTATGACGAATATAAATGACATGTCCTAACATATAAATCATGACATGCATGTTATGTACAGCATGATGTGCTCCTTACTGGCTGCTTCACATTACATCGATCCCCACAATGCGTGGAATCTGACGTTTTCTTTTTCTTTTTTTTCTTGTTTGTTAAACAGTTTTAAGCACCGGCGAGGCTGTGTGGCAGAAAACCAGTTCCATACAGAAGTCCTTGGTTCGTTTTCCGCTCGAGCTGAATATTTTTAATTTTTATTTATTTGCATCTATCTCGAATGTTCGCCCACGGACAACGCTTATTTTTCGCTCACAACTAACGACGCCAACACCGGATTTTCTAGAAAATGAGTTCTTTAATGCTCTCGCGTTAAAAGAGATTGCTCTTTTTTTGGAATAGTTAGCCACCAATGAATAATATAGTAATTGTTAGTTTTAAAGTCCCAATACCACTAGATGATTATGAGAGACGACATAGTGGAGGACTCCGGAAATTTCGACCACCTCGGATTTTTTAACGTGCACCTAAATCTGAGCACACGGGCCTCAAGCATTTTCCTCTTCGTTGTAAATGCGGCCACCGCGGCCGGGATTCGATCCCGCGACCTGCGGGTCAGCATTCGAGCACCATAACCACTATACAATGGTTTCTAAATGTGGGTTCCGCAGGCCCCTCCTCGGGGTTCCGCGAGCCACTGATAAGTTTTCCCTGGTTCCGCATTCGCCATGTCACTTAGATGGCGAATCCGAGGTGCGATCGATCTAAGAAACCTCTACTACTCACGCCCGAGTGTCAATAAGCACACCTCAGTGCATAATAGAAATGCGCGAGCTGCCCAATAAATCCCCCCCCAGCACAGTGTTGCCAACCAATTTTTAGGAAATACCTACGTCATGGTCAAGATCACCCTACTTTACCCTACACACTTTTTTTACTGCCCTACATTGTACCCTACGCCTAAAAATAGCACAGTGTGACAATAAAAGGGCACAGACTACACTTCACTGTACCACATGCAACCGTGTAGTGGCGCTGAAGTCGCTAACTACTTTGAAAGTTAGTTTGAAAAAAATTTCAGAGAGAGAATAAGGAACATGAAAGACATCAGAATGGAAAGAGAACGCGCTCCGTTACTTGTATGGGAAGATGGTTGACTCACAGTTGACAAAAAGAACAAGGAGACTCATCAGCAAGTATTTGGCTGGAAGTGTAAGCGATGTGGTGAAAAAGAGCGTTAAGCGAATCGTCAGAGAGGCGGAAAAGATGTATGGGATAGCAGTGATGGAAAGAAAGCCGGCTCTGGGTAACGACCGAAAGGGTAACGACAAAATAAGCAAATGTACACTTTACGATAATTCAAAGGGATGTGCTTTGCCATTTGAAGCGGGGTCGGGTTGCCTTATTAAGCATAGTTATAAAACGAGATTCAGTGAAGAGAAATGCACATACGTGGGGTAGGAAACAACGAAACATGTTTAATTGAATGTGAAGACATAACTCGGGCGCGTGTAAGGGCCCTAGCCTACATAAACCCTCGGATTTTAGGGTCATTGGAAAGGCAAACAGGTCGGCGATAGAAATAAATAAAGGTGATTGCGGGATTGGAAAAGTAGGCAGATAAGAAGAAAAAAATAACTTGCACAATCCCTTGCGCACTCACCCAAGATAACTCAAAGGCCAAAACAACTTGTTTTTCGTCTTCTCCATCGATTGCATTGATCCCCCTACCGTCAAAAGATTGGCGTATTATCTTTCCCGTCTGCCCTATGCTGGTGACATGTGTATTAAGACAGTTCCAGTTTTTTTCAAAGAAATATTTAGTTTTAGGATGTCCTTAGGAATGTCACCCTCGGGGATGTCGTGTCGATCGTCAACATCTTTCGCTGATCGATGACGAGCGAAACGTAGAAATTACCCTACGCCCGATAAGAAAATCGTATTACCGCCCCCTACTACCTTACACTGCTCGAAAAATTCCGAAAATACCCTACAAGTAGGGTAATTACCCTACGGTTGGCAACCCTGAGCGAGCAGCTTGTAGCCGGCCAGACTCCGAAAACGGACCGCGTGGTTAAGCTATTGCACTTCAATCTCGGTGGCTCGTGCGCATTTCTCCTGTTTGAAAAATAAAAAAATCACGCCATATTCACGAAGTGAATGATGATGAGTGGGCGAAGCTCGATCGTTTTCATCCATGGCAGAAAGAGAATGTGTGGTCTGGAACACGCTTATACTTCATGGTAATCAGCGTCATCGTCATCGTTATCACGTGTAGTGGGTACATTCAACTGTACTGGAACGCGCTTATACTTCATCGCTATCACGTGTAGTGGGTACATTCCACTATACTGGAATGCGCTTATACTTCATCGTTATCACGTGTAGTGGGTACATTCCACTATACTGCGTCATCGTCATCTTTATCACGTGGAGTGGGTACATTCCACTATACGTGGCTATCTACCTACCTACCTACCTACTACTACTACTACTACTACAACAACTACAGAGGAGGGACAGACCCACACCCTTAGGAGCTTCGCCCCTAAAACGGACGCACGAAACGAATTCACAGGTACAGGCGAGCGCGAACTAACAAGTGTCACAGTTGTTACTTCGCTGTGTTTGAAAAGCGTGTTCTTTTCGCAAACGGGGGGGGACTGCCGCGAGCGAAGTGACCTTCGTGCGCTCGGTAACTACAACGCAATCGTTCCGGCGAAAGGCCAATTCTCCCCCACCGTGAGATAAGCGCGCGGGCGAACGGGCGTCTAGCCCCCACAGAGCAAAGGGCGCGAGCGGATGAGCGCGGGCGTCGCGACGAGTGGGGCCGGTGGGGCGCCGTGCTATGGCCTTCGCCGAGCGCGCCCTTTGCGCCATCTCTCTGGTAATCTGAAAACACGCTGAAAACTCGCTGTATATAAATAGCTCGCTGGGGGGCGAAGCTCCTAAGGGTGTGGGTCTGTCCCTCCTATGTAGTTGTCGTAGTAGGTAGGTAGTAGGTAGGTAGGTAGGTAGGTCGTAGTAGGCCACGTGATAATGATGACGCAGTATAGTGGAATGTACCCACTACACGTGACAACGATGAAGTATAAGCGCGTTCCAGTATAGTGGAATGTACCCACTACAAGTGATAGATGACGATGACATCATTCACTTCGTCGATATGGCGCGATTTTAGGGGCGAAGCTCCTTAGGATGTGGGTCTGTCCCTCCTCTGTAGTAGTGGTAGTAGTAGGTAGGTAGCCACGTGTAGTGGAATGTACCCACTCCACGTGATAAAGGTGACGATGACGCAGTATAGTGGAATGTACCCACTACACGTGATAACGATGATGTATAAGCGCGTTCCAGTATAGTGGAATGTACCCACTACACGTGATAAAGATGACGACGCAGTGTAGTGGAATGTACCCACTACACGTGATAACGATGAAGTATAAGCGCGTTCCAGTATAGTGGAATATACCCACTACACGTGATAACCGATGACGATGACGCTGATGACCATGAAGTATAAGCGCGTTCCAGACCACAGATTTTCTTTCTGCCATGGATGAAAACGATCGAGCTTCACCCACTCATCATCATTCACTTCGTGGATATGGCGTGATTTTTTTTTCTGAATTATTTTTCTTTGAGGCTTTTATAAATATATAGATACATTTACATATACGGGACATGACAGCGGCGGTGAAAACCAGCCGAGACTGTCCATATAATTGCTACACAATAAAATGCTTGCATGAACGGAGGAGGAGGGGGGGGGGGGGGGCGAGAGGTTCCTTGGCACTTAACCCATTAGGTACCAGCGTGACCATATGGTCACGCAAATCCCGACGAAGCCTTTCAATTGCAGCACGGCAGCTGACAATACTCGGCTACGTCGTGTCCAAGGACGGAATTCTCCCCGATCCAGCCAAGCTTCGGGCCGTGACCGAGTTCCCAAAGCCGACGTCCGTCAAGGAACTGCGCAGTTTCGTAGGACTGTGTTCCTACTTTCGGCGCTTCATTAGAAACTTCGCGACGATCATATCACCACTGACGAAGCTCCTTGGAAGTAACGGGCCCCTTAATTCGTGGTCATCCGAGTGCGACGACGCATTCGCCAAGCTCCGCCATTTGTTGACGTCCCCTCCTATACTACGCCACAACGACCCTACGGCCCCAACGGAGGTGCACACAGATGCCAGCGGTGTAGGCCTCGGCGCTGTCCTGGCGCAGCGCAAACCCGGAGTCCCCGAATATGTCGTGGCATACGCAAGCCGTACGCTCACGAAAGCCGAGACAAATTACACCGTCACGGAAAAAGAGTGCCTGGCGATCGTCTGGGCCCTGACAAAGTTTCGACCCTATTTGTATGGTCGCCCATTCGATGTCGTCATCGACCATCACGCACTCTGCTGGCTGTCTTCTTTGAAGGATCCCTCAGGGCGTCTCGCCCGCTGGGCTCTTCGCCTGCAAGACTACGACATCCGCGTGCTGTACCGCAACGGACGCAAGCATGCTGACGCCGACGCCCTCTCGCGCTCCCCGCTGCCTGACGACAAAGCCCCCTGCTCAGTATCTTCCATTGCTGTTTCTGTCATCGATGTTCACATCATCCCTACCGAACAGCGCAAGGATAATTGGACCGCCCCGCTGATCGACCTGCTCTCTGATCCGTCCACAACACAATCCACTCGCGCCTTGCGTCGTCAAGCTCACCATTTCGCCATACGTGACGGCCTGCTGCATCGACGCAATTACAACGCCGACGGCCGGCAGTGGCTACTCGTGATACCCTGCAGTCTGCGGTCGGAAAAAATGTGAGTCATTCCACTCTGATCCACAATGCGCGCACTCTGGGGTGTCCAAAACTTACCATCGCATTCGACAACGCTACTTCTGGCGAGGGATGTACCGCTACGTGCAGAAGTTCGTTCGCTCCTGCCTCGACTGCCAACGCCGCAAACCGTCAACACACATGTCCCCAGCCTGTCTACAACCGTTACCTTGCCCTGACCGTCCGTTTGGGCGCGTGGGTATCGATTTGTATGGACCACTTCCTCTGACGTCGGCTGGTAACCGCTGGGCCATCGTTGCCGTAGACCATCTGACGCGATACGCCGAAACCGCCGCCCTCCCTGCGGCTACTGCGCGCGATGTTGCCTCCTTCCTGCTGCACCTGATTCATATTGCGTCACGGTCCACCCCAGGAGCTTCTCAGAGATCAAGGCCGTGTCTTCCTGTGGGAAGTCGTCGAAGCCATCCTCACGGAGTGCCAATCTGTCCACCGCAAAACTGCTGCTTACCACCCGCAGACAAATGGCCTCACCGAACGCTTTAACCGCTCTCTCGGCGACATGCTTTCGATGTACGTCGCCGCCGACCACACGAATTGGGACGCTATACTGCCCTTCGTCACCTACGCTTACAATACCGCCCCTCAGAGCACTACTGGTTTTTCACCCTTTTTCTTACTATACGGACGGCACCCGTCGCACACCATCGACACGATACTCCCGTACACGCCGGACCCATCTGAGTGTGCCCCAATTTCTGACACAGCCAGGCTTGCTGAAGAGTGTCGCGAGCTCTCCAAGACCTTCACAACCAATGAACAAGAGCGGCAGAAGAGTATTCGTGATGGTTCCGCCACTTCTGAGACCACGTTCCTCCCTGGAGCGCTCGTCTGGCTCTCGGTCACTACCTCCGCAGCTGGTCTCTCTTCAAAACTACTGCCGAAATACGAAGGCCCCTACCGTGTCATCGAGCGCACATCTCCGGTCAACTACCTGATCGAACCCATCGAACAATCTTCGGACATGCGCCGTCGAGGGCGCGACATTGTCAACGTGGAGCGCCTGAAGGCCTACTATGACCCGCTCGTAGTGACAAGCTGTTAGGTCCCTCCACCAATTCGTTAAGGCGTTTATTTGCCGGTACTCAGAGATACTGCGTGATGGCGACAGCCACGGCCAGGCACGAACTCTCAGCGCGAGCGGCGTCCTTTTTGCAGATGACCCACTAGAAGGCTCTCGAGAGTGCAACCCATTTCTAGGTTCCAGTGCATCGCTACACAATCTATTGTCACGTGTCACAGGTTTAAAAAGCCCCGCCGAAACCATGGCAGTACGCCTTGTGATAGCTCAGGCTTCTCCTTACAGATGTGGCAGAAGTTTTCGTTTATTGGGGAGCTGCTAAAACAGGTGCTAAATAGTGGTTCTACACTTCAGCGCGTTGGGCATGCAACGTCCTTCGGGTTAACAGATTTCATTGTTGTATTATTTTTTTGCAATAGCGTGATGCATATGTCCCTGTAGAGTACGTGCACTATGCAATCTCCGGTGAAAATTTGAAGTAGATTAACCAAAGTCTTGCTCGTGAACAAGCGTGTTATTTTACGTGTTACCATATGGTCACGCTGGGCCTTTGGGCTCCCTATTTTGGTTAAGTTCGTTCCGTCGTATTGCGCTCCTTGAAGGGTGATTAGTTTCACGCTCCTTGAAGCCAGCCCCATACATTGACATAATAGAGAGGGGGGGCGAGAGTCCCCGAGAGTCAGCCCCATACACTGACATAATACGGAGGGGGGGGGGGGTGCCCCCCCCCCTCGCCCCCCCCCCCCCCCCCTAAACGTGGAGCACGCTTATAGCTACCAGACAATGCAATAAATGCGACGTCGTCATGTGCATTGCGTGTTTCACGTCATTTTACAATGAGTGCCCAACGAATCCCTAAATTTTTTTTCGCGATGTGTCACGGCCTTAAACAAAATTCGTCACTTCGTGATTTTTACTGTAGCCCAAGGGACCAGCGTGACCATTTGGTCACGGGCCATATTTTGTAAACTGAGAGCTCGTTCACGACGAAATTTTTAGTGTGATATATACACATGTAGATACAATAAAAAATCACATCTGCTTTGACAAGACTCGTAAAAAAAGAAACAGGTCCCTAATGGGTTAATGGAGCTCAGCAGGGCTCCCTGGGACCAACATGCTTGATGAGAACCCCTGCACTTGACCACCGTGGCGGGTTCGCCACCAATGAAATCACGCGTTGCTCCAAAAGCGCGTGGTGCTGTAATATTTATAATACCATGCCTCGTTCACATCAGTGACGCCTCTAATAAGGCAAGTACTGTCTTTTTCAAAGAAAATTTGTGGTTGACAGCTTATTTATTATTATTATTATTATTATTTTTATTATTATTATTATTATTATTATTATTATTATTATTATTATTATTATTATTATTATCTTGTGAAACACAAATTTTCTTTTAAAAACGTTTCGCATGACTTTTACCATGGTTATATACATCGACAACTTTTTAATCTTTTACAGCACTAACCCTCCTGATGCGCAGCGTGCTGCTGCTGCAATTTCTGACGTGTTCCTCACAGAATTAAGTTCTCTTGCATTGACTACGAAGCATTCTTCAAACAACAAACTACGCTTCCTAACTGTGGTTCTCAAAGAGTCATGTATGTTAGGGTTATGCGCCCAGGTCTCGAAAGAGCCTTCCCCATTTTTCCTCTGCGCACTCGAAGATTGTAAAACATGGCATTGCAAGAGCTTGCATAAAGGCGGCGCTAGTCAGGTCTTGTGACTAGAGTTACTGTATATGCTACCTTTAGGCAACAGAGTTGCGCATAGGTCTAACTAGCAACCGCAGCTATGCGGCGAAGTCGCACTCCGTTTTTGCAGACGACATGCCCGCGGTGTCGCGGAATAACATGTCTGGTTTGTCGAAGACCGGCGATAAACATTGACTGTCGATGACTATACTGTGTAGTGTCAATTCAGTTCGCTGCAGCGGCGGCGTCGAAAAATACATAAATTGGCCCGAGCGTCAGCTTCTCCGCAATGCATGGTTGCTAGCGGCTTTTGGAAGACAGATGCCAGATGCGCAACTCTGCTACCTAACGGTAGCATATAGAGTGACTCTACTTGTGACCATCAAGTTGAAGCAAGTTAACTCTACTTGTGACGTAGCACGTAGCACGCCTGAAGCTTGCTGGTTTCCCAGCAACAGTTTTCACAAACATTGCTGAAAGCATCGTAGCAGGCTTTAAAAACAAGCGCTCAGCTGCTGCACAATCCGAGACAAACTCGCAGCAAACTGCAGCGGTTATCCCTTATGTGCACAAGGTAGCGCACAATCGCAAAGTTGTTGGCAGGGCAGGCGTTAGGCTGTTGTTTTCTGCCCAAAACAAGCTTGGTAGCCTGTGTCAGCAAGTCAATCGAGAGGTAGAGAACATATCCGCGGAGTGAATGATGATGCGTGGGCGAAGCTCCGGAGGTACATCATCAAAGACGTGATGGTGGTTGGTTGCATGTGGTCAAACGATATGCCTGTGAGACCATATCGCAATGCCATGTGTTGTATGACATCGCGATCGTCATCGTCATCAGCGTCATCGTTATGACGCATAATGGGTACATTCCATGTGGTGTGCCGTGATGGCAGCGTCATCGTCATCACACGGGGAGATACTGCTGGTTACGCAGGTGGTACTACTACGCAGGTACTACAAACTACAAGGGACGCACGACCCGATGCCATGCACGACCTGATGATGGCAGCGTCATCGTCATCAGCAGGTGGCTACTACTACAAACATGGGACGCACGACCCACGGGATAAGGAGCTTCGCCCCTAAAAAAGAAGATGCACTATGAAGCACAGGCAAAACATTGTTGAATGCCGTCAAGCTGTTCTGTACAGGATTCCTCTTGCGGGCGTTACTTTATCGGTCAAACGGGGCGGTGCGCTAATGACCGCATGCGCCAGAATTCGGACAAGGTTCAAAAAACAAGCTACAGATAGTCAATTATCTCTTCACTGTAACAACTGATGTCGCCACCCATCTTCTGAAGGTACCACCAGAGTCCTTCAATACTTTTACTTGTCATGAAGCTTTGGCGAAAGTTTGATATGGGACAGGAGCAACCGCTAGGGGCGCCCTCGTCCGTGGGTGGGCATTGGAGCGGCCCCGACGCTGCAGTTGAACGGCACGCGTCGGAAATGCAAAACGTGATTAAATGTACCCGTCAAGGTTGATTACATCTTCAGAGTGATGTTACCTACAAGGAAATTCGGGGAAGCTCTAATGCAGTGCAATTTAGCGTCGAATGAGGCCTTGACGCTAGAAATTCTATGGCAACAAACGCATGCTGCTTCCGCTGTGAGATATACTATCGCTATAAAAGCATGCTTCTTTTCTCGTGAACCATCTAGTGAAAATTTGTGGACGATCCAGTGTCGTTCAAGACTCTGGCGGATCTAACGCGTCGCGGAAGTGCAGTGGTTGCAACTCCTGACAGCGCATATCAAATTTTTCACACACACACACACACACACACACACACACACACACACACACACACACATATATATATATATATATATATATATATATATATATATATATATATATATATATATATATATATATATATATATATATATATATATATATATATATATGTGTGTGTGTAGCAAAAGGACGACACAGAGACAGCACCCTTGCTGCGGGCAGGCTGTTCTATTCCGTCGTCGTCTTCCTCTGCTTCGCTCTAGCTCCCGAGCCATGGTCGCACTCTTCACTACACTCGGCCACGCTGCAACTGGTCTACTCCTGCAAGAAAAGCACATAAGACAACGTCACGTTTGTCGACGGACGCAGTTCTTCATTCGCGACACATGCACAGCAAAGTTATTTCGTTTTCTCTTGTCCATGCGCGCATCAGAAGCTGTGGACCGTAGCCGCCAAGTGTTCTCTCCCAAGTGCTCGGAAATAATGAACGGGCCTTCGTACTTTGGGCGCAGTTTGTCTGAAGACGATGGAGCACCTCGCTGCAGCCACACCTCGTCGCCTATACTATATTTCGGCGCCGGACGGTGGCGTCGGTCGTAGTACCTCTTTTGCGCCTGTTGAGCATGTGCAATCCTCCTGCGCGCCTCCATACGGATACTGCGACAAAGTGTCTGGCGTGCAACGGAACGCCCAACTTTGACAGGACTGTCCAAACCGAATGTAGCATTCAGTTGCGGGAGCTGACCGTAGACAATCTCGTAGGAGCAAGTTCCTGCAGAGCTGTGTGCCGCCGTGTTCACTGCGTATGCAGCCGCTTGAAGATGGTCATCCCAGTCAACTTCCCCTCGTTTGTGATTCTTACAGTACGGTGCAAGTCGAGCCTGGATAGTCTGGTTCGACCTTTCCGTCAGTCCGTTCGCCTGTGGATGGTATGCCAACGCGAAGTGATGCTCAACTCCTACTTGCTGAAGGTAAGTGCGGAGCTTGCGACTGCGGAAGGTGGTCGACCGGTCGGAAATCAACTTGTTAGGAAGACCGTGTCGCCATTCGAAGCGCTCTCTCAGGAATCGGATGACGTAGCTAGCAGCAAGCGAAGGTACTGCCACGACCTCTACAAACTTGGACAAGTGATCCACAGCGAGTATAATATAACGATTACCCGCTGCCGTCATTGGAAGAGGCCCGATGTGATCTATGCCCAATGTGTGGAAAATGGTCTCCTGAGGCTTAATCGGCGTAAGAAATCCATGTTGGCCTTCCGGGACGTCGTTTGTATTGTTGACGCACCTCGCAACTGGCAACATACGAACGCACACTTTTATCTATTTTCGGCCACCAAAATCTTTCTTGTGTATTGCGTAAGGTGGATCGATAGCCGACATGGCCTCCTTCGGGGCTGTCATGGATGCCACGCAATATGCTAGATCGTAAGGAGCCAGGAATAACCAGGAGATGACGCTCGGCACTCTTATCGGCCCACTGACGACGATACAACGTGCCATCACGTAAGACGAACTTGGCATTGTGTCCTGTATCCTCAATGGAGTCTATAACGGATACGAGACCTACATCGCCGCGTTGGGCCTTCGTCATGTCCTGTTGAGAAAACATGATCCAGCTTTATGGATTCCGTGGGGAAGATTCCTCGATCGGATTTCGTGATAAAGCGTCCGCCAGCTGATTTTGTGCTCCAGCACGGTGACGGATGTCGTACGTGTAGTCCTGGAGCCGAACAATCCATCGGGCAAACTTGTGTTTCAGGTGCCGCTTCCGGAACATCCATGCAATCGCGGAGTTGTCACCACCGTGAAGTGTCGGCCAAACAAGTAGTGGCAGAACTTTTCATCCACACTCCACACTACGGCCAAACACTCGAGTTCATTCGAATGATAATGACGTTCCGCGTCCGAGAGTTTACGACTGGCGTAGGAGATGACGTGCCCGCGCCCACATGTGTCACGTTGAAGCGAAACTGCCCCTAGGCCGGTCTGACTCGCATCGGTATGCACTTCCGTCACCCAATCTTCATTAAAGTGGCAGAGCACCGGGCTATGCGTAAGCTGGTGTTTGAGGGTTTGGAAGGCGTTATCCTGCGAAGGACCCTATTGAAATTGAGCGTCTTTCTTCAGTAAGTCCGTGAGTGGAGCAGCAGTTGACGCAAAGCTCGGCACGAACTTGCGCAAGTATGACGCCAATCCGAGGAATACCTGGAGCTGTTTAATAGATGGTGCGGGGTATTTGGCTACGGCGTCTATGCGTTCAGGCAAGGGTCGTCCACCATTACGAGATATCTTATAACCTAACCTAACCTAACCTGATGCCTTCCGCGTCGACCGTAGCGGCGGCGCTGCCGTCGTTTAGTACTGAAAGCGCAGCGCGCGGCGCGCAAGAACTGCTATGCGCTTCGGCTCCCCCGGCGCGCATTTTGATGCAGCTTTCAGGTGCGAAGCAGCTATTTGACTCACGTGTGTAACGCCGTACGTTACGTAAGTCCGTACGAATGCGCCGCAACGCGTTCCTCTCGCCGTAGGTGTTGGAGCGTTGCCAAGTAGGTCACGCTCCCCTCGCACGCTTCCCTCGCAGGGGCGCGCTGACGTCACTCTCTCCCTCACCCGCAGCATGCTCGCGGCAGCGCCCGCAGCTGCCGGCTGCTCCGCCCACTCGCAACACCTCTGAACGTGTCACTTCTCTCTCGCTTCACCCTCTCCACCGCCCGCAACGCTCGACCGCACGTCGAGTGGAAACACTCTTTCCGCTCGTTTATCTGCGATGACGCCCGTTTCAACCGGGTCAACGCCGTGCGCACCGCTGCTGCTTCGCATCCCATCAGGGTTCCCTTCGAGGAGATGGTCCAAGTTTTAGGAGCGAAGCTCCTTATGCCGTGGGTCGTGCGTCCCACGTTTGTAGTACGTAGTAGCCACCTGCGTGATGACGATGACGCTGCCATCACGGCACACCACATGGAATGTGGTGTGCCGTGATGACGATGACGATCGCGATGCCATACAACACATGGCATCGCGATATGGTATCACATGCACATCGTTTGACCACATGCAACCAACCACCATCACGTCTTTGCCGTGGGTCGTGCGTCCCTTGTAGTTTGTAGTACGTAGTAGCCACCTGCGTAACCAGCAGTATCTCCCTGTGTGATGACGATGACGCTGCCATCACGGCACACCACATGGAATGTACCCATTATGCGTCATAACGATGACGCTGATGACGATGACGATCGCGATGCCATACAACACCGTGGGTCGTGCGTCCCCTGTAGTTTGTAGTACGTAGTAGCCACCTGCGTAACCAGCAGTATCTCCCTGTGTGATGACTAGAGACCGGATTATAGGCAAATGCCTATTTTTTTCCTTGCGTTCCAATCGCGCCCCTTTGATATATGAGCACGAATTAGGGGTAAAGGAGGGCTTTTATAGTGTTTTTATAGTGCCTATAAATGCCTATTTTGGGGGTTTGTGCCTAAATGTCTATAAGTGCCCATAAATACCTATTTTCAAAATTGGTGCCTATATGAACGCTATTTAGCCTCAAATTTTGCTTTCGAGTACAGTTTGATACCGTAATTCGTGTTACCGGGCAAAATTGACGTTTCAGAACTTTATGGGGTGCAACAACCTAGTTCCTTAGTTCAACAAACATCCGGGAAGCAACTGGTAGCAGCAGTGAAATGGGACGCGCCGGCCACCTTACCCCACCGCACTGACATGGCGCGAGCGGTTGGAGCAGGGGAGAGGAAAAGACGCTATTTGTGAAACCCTAAATGGGAGCACGTCCCAGTTTGTACAGTGGAATGGGGAGATGAAAATAAAGGCGGGAAGAGGAGAGGGGAAGAAGAGGAGAATGGCGTCTATGGCCGAGGACGTGGCGGGCTGCTTTTCCCGCCGGTTTTACAGTCCAGTGTTGCCATGGAATTGAAGCACCTCCTTGAAGACTTGGGCGTGGTGGGGGGGGCAGAAAATAGGAGGTGCCTGCGCGCAGCAGCAGGAATATGGAGAGCGAATGCGAAACCATGGAGTGCCGTCAGGGGAAAATAGAAAGTAGGTAAAAAAAAATCTGATGTGAACATGGTTTTTGTTTCGTTTGTAATTTACTCTTAAAGGGCGCTTCACCAGGTCACATGAGAAATTTTAGTCAGATACTGGAAGTGTTCGCGTGCCCAATGAAGAGCTTTGTACCACAAGAACTTTTTAATTGGTTCATTACGAGCCGCGAAAGCATGATGCCGGTAGGTGAGCTTGAAACCTTTGCCACTCGCAAGCCAAATTCCTTCCCTGCCCTCTTCGGTATCAGAGAAACTCGGAGCCGGAAGATCACACGACGTTGACGCATCAACACGCCATGTGCACGCAAGATTACGCTATGTGCACATGACATGCCCCAGCCAGGTCGTGCGCGCAAGCGGTGTTGTATGGTTTCGGCGTTCGCTCTATAGTGTACTGCCTGTTTCTGTGGGATGGATCCGTCTATGCGTTTGGAGAGGCTGGCATGGATCCTGTATCCTTACCACGACACAGCGCGTCGCACAGCTGGAACTGCTGTAAGGGACGATGCACCAAAAACATGCTAAGCGTTGTCAGGGCTGGCGCCGGCACGATGCGGGAACGGCGAGAACACGAACACAAAAGAAATATAGGCAGCTAAGTCTCGCGTCGCTCTTTATTCGAACAAAAAACTAAAGAAAAGTGCGCGCACATTCCGTTTGTATGTTTTAATATTTCTATTAACTTTCATTCTTCTATTCAAGCAACAGATTGCACAAATTACACATGTAGCCTCGAATAATTCTGGCAGTTTCATGTACTACTGTGAAATACACAGGACCATTCCTTGTTGAACTTCACCTCCCCCACATTGGTGCGCGCGCCCGTGAGATAAGGGGCACGAGGCATTCAGTCTGACATTTCGCCTCCTTCCGGGGAGCGTATCGTTGCAAATCTTGGCAGACGTGATCGTTAGCGCAGTGCATGTATTACACTTCTAGCTCGAAACGCTCAAACCTGGTAAGGGGCCCTTTATGGCGTTCACACAAAGAGGAGAAATTGACTCTGCTCTATTAGACCCGGCCAATACAAGCCTAACAGACCCTTCTGGCCTTTTAGCGGTCTGGCTATTGAATCCTGTGCTGCCTTCCCAGCCATACCGAAAAGAAGCAGACCCAGGAGCGTGTCTATTCGATGGTGGACATTTAACTTACCATTCTGGACAATAAAAGGAGAGACCGTGTTCTGGAAACCGTGCCCGAAAAGGGACCATTGCATGGCTATGTTAAATCATTAACGCCTTTGTACAATCATAAAATATAACATTTGTTTGCTTTCCTGTCGTATAGACCAGGTCGCGCACGTCCTTAATCGAAAATTTGAGTTTTTGTAAAAATTTAATGTGCCTATATTTACGATTTTGGGGGGCCTAAAACTGTGTTTTTCCTGCCTATTTTTGGCGCCTAAAACTCAATTTTTGGTGCCTAAAATTCCGGCCTCTAGTGATGACGATGACGCTGCCATCACGGCACACCACATGGAATGTACCCACTATGCGTCATAACGATGACGCTGATGACGATGACGATCGCGATGCCATACAACACATGGCATCGCGATGTGGTCTCACATGCATATCGTTTGACCACATGCAACCAACCACCATCACGTCTTTGATGATGCGCCTCCGGAGCTTCGCCCACTCATCATCATTCACTCCGCGGATATGCTGTGATTTTTTTCTTCGCGCCTGCCCATCATTCATGTTTAGCACGTGCTGTCATAACCCTTGAGGGATGACACGCCAAAGTACTGAATTTCAGCTCCATAAAAGCCCATGTGAGAGATCGAAAATTATTTATTTTCTTGAGGTTAAGAAGTTTACTAAGGTATGAAAATTATCAGAAAAAAAAAACCCCTGATCGGCACAGTGAGGCTTTATAGTCTCGGCAGGCCCGTAGCCAGAAATTTTTTTCGGGGGGGGGGGGGGGGGGCCACCCGTTGAAAACCTTGAAAACCACCTATTTTTATTATTTATTCGCGGTAAAACACCCCCCCTCCATCCGAATAGCCCCCCCCCCCCCCCCCTAGCTACGGGCCTGAGTCTCGGCATTATTGCACACGTTACCTGAATTTAGATGTGCTCCAAATTAGTTTTGTACTGTGAACATCGGCAGAAGCGTGTGTTCTAAAACAGCCGGAAACGCGTTAATTAAAGAAAACTTGGCTTCGGAGATTTCAACAATCATAATTATTGGGTGTTTAGCCCACTTTAGTTACACTGCGTCATAAAAATGGTCTTATTTATACGTAAACTTTTAATGGATGCTTGCTTTATAAATACACTTGAGAGATGCGGCAAATTAGTTATTGTAGCCGAAGTGACTGCTAGAAGGTATGCAAAATGTAAAAAAATTAAAACGGGCTGATTGCCACGGTGAAGATCCACAGTCTCGGTGCAATTGATCCCAACTCGTTGCTGGGCTAGTTGGTAGATTACTTTGAATTAATAGACGCCGAACCTTGCCATAAACAAGCGTTAGATGGCTTACAATGGCATTACACCAATAGAAGATTTGGAAAGCAGCGCAATATAAGCTGTCCATAGAAAAGGACAACTGGTTATAGTGAATTTAGGCAGAATAACAGACGGGCTTATACACCAGAACACAGCGAGTTCAGTGTGTGCCGCCATAATAAGGCAGCACATCGCGCCATGTGTCGCAAGCGCGGCGAAGCAACACCGTGAACTGCCAGGCTAGCAGACGCTCCGCAGTTCAAACGCGAAACTTCGCAACCCCAGTCCGGCTGTAAGCATGTTCCGCACTTTTCTTCTCCTGGAAATGTATGCTGCTTTCGCGTGAAACGTCGAGAAGACCTTCCTCGACAGTCCGGAATGTCTACAGCGCGTGCATTGCAGACTGCGGAAGCAACTTTATCAGGTACGTACTATCGCGATGGAAAGAAACGTGAACAGCGGAAAGCGTGGCTTTCGACTCAGTCGAACTGCGGCATGCCTTGACTATCGCTAGGCGAAACTTGTGCTTTCAGCCGGCGTCACCGTAGCGCTAGAATCCCGCTCCGGCTTGCACTCATGCACCGCATGTGTTTATCATTTGCCAGTCATTCGTGGCACTCGGAACACACACGCGGTGCGAAAGTGTCAGTCAGAGCAAGATTTTATAGCACTACGGTGACGCCGGCTGAAATAGCAGATTGGCCTAGCGACAGCTAAGGCATGTCGCAGTTCGACTTAGTCGAGCGCCACGATTCCCGCTGTTCACGTTTCTTTGCATCGCGATAGTACGCCGTTATATTTGTACTAAACGTGCGCAGTTTGCGTGCACGCGTGAGACGTAATAGGGGCTTTTAGCTTGTAGGCAGTCGAGCGCGATTTGAAGGTTATCGCGCGAGCATCGACCAAGAACTACAACAGCGCCACGTCCCAGAATACTCTTTCGAGGAGAGGGTGATATCACGCACGCTTCACCCACTCTTTTTGCTGTTCCTTAAGCTGCGATCACTCCCAACTGAGGAAGCTGTTTAAAAGAAGCAGTGCCAAGCACCAGCTTAATTTCACATCTTTCCTAGAAATTTTGCAATCGCCCGACGGAGATAAAAGAGCCCACAAAGAATGCTTGATCGCAAAGAATGAAAGGCTCAAAATAGAGAGTGTAAAGTTCCTCGTAGGGGCGATTGTTGTAGCATCGAACAGCCAACGAGGGAGAGAAGAATGCGCAATCTTGATTTTCACTGTTCCGAAACGTGCCGCTAGGCCCCTGGGACGTTAGGCAGGACGACGCTCGCGCTGATAACCTTCATATCGCGCGCGACTGTACGTATACTTTTTAACGTCACCGTGTTACCGGAATACCGGATTGCGTTTACCGTTTTACCGGAACGCATGTTTTAGAAAAGTTTTAGCACACCATACGTAAACGTTTGCGTACTTACGTAAACGTATACCATTACGTTTGCGCAAACTAGAGCACTGCACGGGCCGGGATTTTCGGCCCGGGCCCGGCCCGGGCCCGGAAGTTGTTTAAACTTACCCGCCCGAGCCCGGCCCGGTGATTCAAAGCGAGACCCGGGCCCGGCCCGTACCCGAGGAAAAAATTTGCCTACCCGGCCCGGCCCGGCCCGACCACAGATCGGGCCCGACCGAGGCCCGAGCCATTAATCTATGTGGTGTCGCCCGAATACGAAATCGACAAGGTGTTTTAAGTGACATATATGATATATCTACGCTTTGGTGGTGCATGCTTCGCTAAAAACTATACTTTAACCAATGGTTATTTTTTGTAAAAAGGGGCTCACGGTGAAAACAGCTGAGCTGATATACTTGATGCAATGAATGTTTTCTGGCAGTGGTACACTGTACCTACTTCTTCTGCAAACACTATGGGGATGCAATCAAGGCTTGGACGGACACCCGTCTGGTCCGGAAGAATCATTGAATAAAAAGACGAGGACACCGACCACAAGGGAGTGAAAATGCGTTGACGTTGCGGGACCCATAATGAGAGCCTTGTTCACAATCGTTGTGAACAAGGCTCCCGTTCTGGGTGCCGAAACGTCAACGATGGGGATCATCAAGACCGTTTCGCCGCAGATATTGTAGCAAGGAAAGTGATTTGCAGCATGAGTTCAGTTTCAATACATCGCGCAATAAAACCAGATGACACAAGGAACAGAACGCTCTCTTCCCTTTGTTTACATTGCGGTGAATTAAAATTTAAAGCATGCTCTAACGACAAAGCCAATCGTGCACCCTTCAATGATATGTAGCGCCTGTCTTCAGCATAGTAACCCCTTGCCACACCATGAGAAATAGAGAAGGAAAGCAAAATTCGTTACGTTCTTGTAACTACACTAACATAGACAAAAATTATAATGAACCGAGCGCACCACGTGTACTTTTAGAAATACGTATAAGCAGCCGAAACGAAGAAAAAAATATTTGTCATTGCATTCTTTTCATCTATCCCACCGCTGCTAGTATATACACTCTAGCAGTTGTTTGTGGCATATTTTACAGATTGTTTCTTCACATGTCATTGAGCAAAAAAATCAAATTATGCGCTGTTGCATCACATATCCTGACACCCTAAAGTTTCTCGCACTGCTTACGCGGGGAGTACATCTGCCTTGCGAATTGTGAAGGCGTCGCCAGTCGTTGCTTTTAACTTCCACCCCTGGAGCAAATTTAGGATGTCTCTGCGGACTTCTGCACAATGAACATAGGTGTCCAGCTCTTGCCTTCATTTCTGTCGTTCCCGAACGTCGCGCCGGTCTTCAATGTCATCTATAAAACTCCTCTTTGAGGGTTTCTCGTGCAGTTTTCAGCAGTGTATGTTATGCATGTTCTGCACCACGCCCTCTTGTTTTTTTTTTTGTTTTTTTTCCATATTATAATGGTGTACGCCTTCCTAACGATGTTGCACTGGTATAGAAGGTTGGTCATTGGACTATGTGACTGACAGGAGGAGGACGAAGAGATCTCGATCTATTTTCAGGGTTTGTTCCAGTTTGGTAATACCTGGCGCGAATAAGCTTTTCGACGCTTACTCATATGGTTCGAGGTAAAGGGACATCAATCACATGGCACGGAATTCGCAATTGTCTTTTTTCAAGCCAGGCATTTCGTAAGCAAATATACTTTGCCCGAGGCCTTGTTTAATGGACCTATGCTCTGCACATTCCAACGTTGTTGCGGCAGTATCATGTATCTCTCGCACTATATAGTGCAGGGGTCTCAAACACGCGGCCCGCAGCCCGCACACGGCTGCCTTCGTCCGATTTTTTTTCTTTATAAGTACTTCCTTAAGCTACATAGGCATGACAGGTCTAAAGCATTTTCTTGTCAGACGCCCCATGCGTACACCATGCGTTCATACATAACCGTGAAAGAAAAGTCTATATTTCAGAATCGGCGTCCAGATTTTAGTCAATTTGGAGATAGGGTATAAATATGTTGTTGGAATCTCTCCACCAAATTCCTTTCAGAAATGACCGATATATGAGATATGGGAAATGTATTTCAAATGACAAAATCAGGTGACATTTGGTACAACCTATTCCGCACCTCCACTCCTCTACCCCTTGCCCTGGCCTTTGCGGGACTAAATTTTCGTGAATGCAGACCGTTAGCTGATGCGAGTTTGAGACCCCTGCTATAGCTGAACAAGACGAAAGCTCAAACGCTAACAATGTGGGCGCACAAGGCAGGCTGTGCATGTACATCTCGCGTGACATGACCACTGGGAGCCGTGACAGGTCCACGGAAAACAAATGCCTTTATAGGGATCCTATGTAACGAGACTCCGTGCAGTCCTTTCGTTTTAGTGGAGGACTGGAATATTCAAAATCGTTTCCCAGCTTTAGAGCTCTTGCGATGATAAGTTATAAATTTATTATATTACCTTAATTACTGTGATCACAGAATACCATTTGGGATATAAAATAATAAAGAATGCGAATAAAGCCCAGAATAGCCAGATGTTAACTATGTAAGCGTCTGGCCTATTTACTTTTAGCTCGCCCGTTTCAGATAAATCAAGTAGCCCCATATATGCAAGAAGCAAAAGCAGTTCAATACTTGTCCATCATAGAACTCCAAATAGCTTGCCCCACAAAAAAGAACCATGTTTTTTCGACATAAAATGTGAAACATATATGTATGAGCAATTTCTCTGGAATAAAGTTAAAGGGACACTAAAGAGAAGAATAATTTTTTGATTATCAGTAAATTACTGTTTTACAATTCCAAAGTAACCACCCTCGCCGTGACAAGACTTCGTAAGCGCGGAAATGCGGGTGGCGACGCCACCTTGAAATTCGTGCAGCAGAAGTCGTCACGTTATAGATTCTGATTGCGTCTACTGGGGCCTACGTAGATCCTAATCGGTAAAAATGAAGTAAATTGACCTCTGAGTAGCCCATAGACTTAACATACCACGTTTCAGGAAATTTTGAAGATCCAGTGCCCCCCAAAATACGACGAATACAGTTTGAAATCTGTGACGCCACGCGCGGAGATTACAGCACGAAATTCTAAAATGAAACTTTGGCCTTGATTTTTTCCTGTCTGAATAAATTTACGGTGGTGAAAGGAATGATATTCAAATTCTCAGAATACACATTATTAGTCTAAACCACTGCAGTGTTTCACTTTCGTGTCTCTTTAAGAATCGAGAAAAGTCCAGGCCCGGCCCGACCCGAGCCCGGCACCTAAAACCCGGGCCCGGCCCTAAGCCCGGAGCTTCAGGCCCGAGCCCGGCCCGGGCCCGGCCCGGGTTTTCGGGTAGGCCCGAGCCCGTGCAGTGCTCTAGCGCAAACCACCAAATTGCGATGATAACTGCATTTAAACTATATTTAATTTAGATAAGATTGAATCACTACTGCGGCAAAATCATCAAAAAGGTTTTTTAGCGTGTAAGGTATCCCAATGTACGCGAAGGAGTATAAAACGTATAAAATACCAGGTTACCGGACGATGGTGTCGACATCTTGTGACGATTTGTGCAACCACAGTCATGGACACGTTTGTTTTCGCCGAGTGTTTTTGAGGGAAGAAATGATTAAAAAGGCAACTCATTCGTAGTTATGCCACTGCAAGGCATTCACATCAGAAGTAGAATGCACGATGTTTCTGCAATACCAATTCTGTGAATGCCTGGTTCATATTAGCCCCGCTAAATGGCGCCACCTATCCAGCATGTTCGGGCATGTCAGGGGTTTTAGGCCTCTCACGTTTACTGCTTTGGCTTGCTAGGTCACTAGCTTCGGCAATCCTGCTGAAAAAATTAAGGTGATCGCTCGCACTTCGGCTTATTTTGACTCGGCATCGGCGGCTGGAGTCTCCTCAAAGCGGATATCGCGAGTAGCCACGAACGACGGTGGATTTGTGAGATATATAGGGCCGAGAACGTAAAGCCTATCCGGCGAGTAGTTTACGTTCCGTAAAAGTCTACGTTCCGTAAAGAAACGCGCATGCGCAGATTCCTTCCGGTATCCTGTAACACGGTAACGTAAAGATGTATACGTACAAGCTAAAAGCCCCTAATATCTGCTATTATTGGTATGCGGCCTGCGAAAGAGTACGGCAATGATTTGGTGCCGCATACTACAGGCATGCATACTGCACGCTAATTACTGCTATATGCTGTAAAGCGAAGTAGCTGACGTCACGCTTGAATACACGCAGTAAGTGTACTTACTCGTACACTTTTACTAGGCTCGTAGCTTTTCCTGTTGATTGCAATTATCCACTGGCGGCGGAGCTCGGCGTTTTTCGTTGCGGATGGAAATCTGTGCAATCTGAAAACACTGCACCGGCAGGATTCTCATGTTGTGTTGTCATCTTCACTGACACCAGTAGCGTAGCCAGAAATTTTTTTCGGGGGGGGGGGGGGGGGGGGTTCAACCATACTTTATGTATGTTCGTGCGTGCGTTTGTATGTGTGCGTGCCTATATACGCAAGCAAAACTGAAAAATTTCGGGGGGGGGGGGTTGAACCCCCCCCCCCTTGGCTACGCCACTGACTGACACCGAGTGATATCTTCCTCTTGCGCTGATTGTTTTCGCATCCAAAGACG
This sequence comes from Rhipicephalus appendiculatus, assembly GCA_030522465.1. Taxonomy (NCBI): domain Eukaryota; kingdom Metazoa; phylum Arthropoda; class Arachnida; order Ixodida; family Ixodidae; genus Rhipicephalus; species Rhipicephalus appendiculatus. Next base: position 1,048,197 of record JALIZH010032910.1, on the reverse strand, counting down.
GCGCAGTGCTACCCAGATGACTTCTTGTAAACGGGAGCGGCGTGAATAGGCGCTTTCTCGTATTTTAAGGTCCTAGACACGCCACTTGCCATGTAAAAGATACACGCCTTGGCAGTTCAAAACAAACACGGCGTCTGGGTGCGAGAGTATGCCGCCGAGAGCCTAGGCGCCTGGGTGCGAGATAGGCGTGCTCTGGTCTATATACAACTGGGTTTTTTAATATGCTTTATATAACCCCTTATGCGTAGAGTTCGTGCCTCGGAAGTAAACGCGCGCCTTCGGCTCGGCTTCCTGGCTCGGCCTCCGGGTATTTTAAGCACTCGGAAGCTTGCATAAGCGATGCACAGTAATCGAGAAAGCACGCGGTTTGATACTTCTTCACTCTTTGTAATGCGCCCGTAGCCACTTATGATGTAGCGCGGCTCAAAGCGCTGCTTGCAAACCCCACAACACGGAATGAGCAGTTAGGCGGATCCGTGCGAATTCCGATTCTACGTCTTTTTTGTTAGGTCGGCACGCTCCTGAAACAGGGAATGGCTCGGCGCAATTTTGACACGCCTGCATATTCACTCGTGCACCACGGTGCGTAGCAGGTGTGCATACACCAATAAAGGTTCAGCAAAGCATTAAATGCGCTAAAAGCGAGCAATTACACCAGTGGCGTAGCCAAGGGGGGGGGGGGTTGGGGGGGGCTCAACCCCCCCCCCCCCCAGAAATTTTTCAATTTTGCTTGCGTATATATACACGGACACATACAAACGCACGCACGAAGACACATAAAGTATGGCTGAACCCCCCCCCCCCCCCCCCCCGAAAAAAATTTCTGGCTGCGCTCCTGAATTACACGTTTTCGTAGGCTACGACGCGCGCGCGCCATATGCAGACGCTCTCGACAGCTTCAGTACAAAGTGACTGCAGCGCCGCAGCTACTGTCGCCCGCCGGAGAATCAGCCGAGATGCGGCTCAGCCGCTTCGTTCGCTCCACTGCCCCCCTTCTAGTACACTGTACCACAGGTCCTACGAGTATTTCGTCGCTTTTCTTACGCGCCATGCAGATGCGAGGATGTATACCTTAGTAGCAACCGAACGTGATCTGGGAACGTGATCTGGGTCTATGAATGGGTATCCCATTCCTTGCGGGAAAAACGTCGAAGAACGGCGTTCTACATGACTGCATAGAATTGGTCGCAAAGAGCTCGCTACCCTCGAACAACACAGGTTCCTGCAATGAAAAATAGTTTAAATTGAACCGCACCCCCCAGCTGAAAACTGTTATATCAGAACACAGCGATACCTCAAGAACACGCCTCATCTCGTGTCAATTAAGTGTTGACAGTCACTTTTTCATCACCTATTTTTCTACAAATCAGTTAGGAAATGACAACGCCTTCGGAAATAAGATACGGTAGTAGCTACCGCACGCCACTCGGCCCGTACTATGGGCTGCTGGTGTTCCAAATCGAGACATAAATACGGCGCGCACAACTTCCAATTACCGTACAGACACCACTTCTATTACGCACATTAATAAGCTGAACAGCAAGTAAGGTGCGCAAGCAAGGTATGCTTCAGCGATCAATCGAAGGACGCATGCGAGCGCTGTGAAGTAAACCTGAACACCTACTGCACATTGAGCAGATTGCAAAAGTTAGCAAAAACCCGCAAGATTCATCTAGCGTCCAAGTAAATGACGTCCTAAATGAAGTCACTGAGTACATACACCTCCTTTACGTAAGGAGCACACCCGTGATACGAAAAGAGACTGATGGAGCCACGAAGAGAGTTCGCGAGCACATGACGACATCTGCCGCACATTACATTCACAAACACACCGCTTACCGCGAAGTTCATTCATAACCATGGATGACTCGAAATCACTTCAATATCCTCTTGAAGAAACACACCCATATATTCCAGTTCAGGCGAGCGTAACACGGCATAAGGCGGAAAGATCGGTCTCGTCTCCACGGACGTTACGAACGCGCCGGACAGCCTGGAAGGGAAATGGGGGGCCGCTGCTCAATGTTGCCCGCGTGCAGCCTACCTCGGTGGTACTATGAAAATTTTCCAGTGACTTTAAGTGTGCCCGGTGTCTCTAGATGCGAAGCATCTCATGCTCGGGGCTGTGTCCGTTCCTCCCGCGTCCGGCGTCCCGCGTCCGCTCACTTTCATGAAGTAGGGAAGCAGCCACTGTGCGAACCATAACACTGTAGTACAATAAGGCCGTCAACCACCATCACAGTCATTAGAGTCATGGCAGAGAGCACACAGTGGCCGCTTAGCAATGGCTAGGCAGGTGATGGGTGCAAGCAAAGAATAACGCTCTCTACCGGTGGTGTCTGTCGCCCACGTTGACGCCATTCCTTGATCTTGCTTGCGGGGGCTTTGTCCGTCCCTTCTTCCCGCGTCCCACAACCCCTCTTTCTCCTCTCCTACGCTCCCCACCTTTCTCTCCTCTAGGAATCCTCTACTTTACGGAGCGGCGCCCACGTCCCGTTGACGCCATTCCTTGATCTTGCTTGCATGTGCTTGCGGGGGGCTTTGTCCGTCCCTCCTTCCCGCGTCCCACACCCCTACAGCACATGCACGTCCCCTCCTCCTCTCCTACGCTCCCCCCCTCTACGGAGAGGCATGCGTGTCCCCTCTCTCTCCTCTTCTACGGTCCTCTCCTCTAGGAATCCTCTACTCTACGGAGCGGCGCGCACGACAGGTGGTGCGACAGCTGCATACTCCGCTGGGGGGCGCCACGGTAGTTCCGCGGTATGAAAATGACGGAGCGCGGGCGCCTCATTCTCTCTCCTCTGCAGCGCCGCGATGAGCGACCGGGCCGCTGGCGCGAATCGGGGAGCGGCGAGGTTTCTCCCGCTCCAGCCAGCCATCACCCCGCTGCTTGGCATCCATACATGGTTCCCTTTAGCGGGAGATGGGGAAGTTTTTTTTTCTCCTTCTACATCATGAGTCGGTACAGAAGGGGGGCCACTTTGTCGTGCGCGTACCAATGGCAGTTTTCAATTTGAAAGAAAATGTAGGAGCGTTGCATGATAGAAAACACTCTCAAGCTCCTCCGAGATCTGCGTACCGCGAGCGGTAAATGGTGCGTATGAATAGCTCGCCGTTATATCGCCGGCACAAGCATGGCGCGTTGCTGTGTTGGCTAGCGCAGCGGGCTGCGGAGCAAGTGGTCGCTGGTTCGAGTCGGCGGTCAGGTACTTAATTTAGAATTGTTTCTACTACTTTATTTTTCTTTGTGCCTTCTTTATTATATATGAATACATATACATATCCGGGACATGACGGCGACGGCAAAAATCAGCCGAGAGTGTCCATATAATTGCTATCGCAATAACATCGCCACCCTATTCATTGAAAAAACGGTGTACTTCGAAAAGCCGTTGCCTAATGGCAATCGTAGCATCGGCATTCTAGCCAGCTGCGGTGTACCGCGGAGGACGAGAAAAATCAAAGCAAGTTTTCACGCGTATCGATCAGCGGCGAATTCCTTAGTAGGGAAGTTTCAAACAGCTTTTTGTGGTGGTTGTGGCTTCATCGAAACACAACCCTGACACTGCGTACGTATTCAGAGCCATGTTTTTTTTTTCCGAAAAAGGAAAATTAGCGCAGCTTGCACCCAGATGCGCAATGCTATATAAAGAAACAGCGGAGCTGATAGGCTTTTCCAAGTTTTGCAATTTCGTCGTTCTTTCTTCCTCTATTTCTTTAATTTCCTTGGTCATTCTTTCTTTTCACTCTCTCTGTACTTCTCGCTTCCCCTTTTTGTCTCTTTCTCGCTCTCTTGCGCGACTTGGCTCTTTTTAACGTGATAGCGTTAAAGAGCTCGTTTCGCAGAAATTCCGGCGTCGGCGTCGGCGTCGTTGGTTGTGAGCGAAAAATCATCATCTTGTCCGTGACCGAAAAATCGACAAAGATGCAAATAAAATAAATAAAAATTTTCGGGTCCGAGTGAGGATCGAACCCGGGTCGTCTCCGTGGCAAGCAGGTGTTCTACCACACAGCCATGCCTCTGCTTAGAAATACTGTGAAAATAACTTCCTCTGCTTGGAAATGCAGTGAAAATAACTTTCATGCTTCGCAAACGCAAGCGTCCTTTATATAGGCGTCGCAATATAACATGTAATATCCCAGGAATATTGCGTGGTACAAGCGTACATTGCCATCGGCCGTCAGAATACGTGACTATCATAACGATTTCATAGTTTGAAGCCAGCCACCCATTGCAAACGGCACACACCTTACTGCGCGTTTTCCCTTAACACCTCGTAGTGGGTACAGAGCAAGTTCGAGAACATTTCCCACATTTGCCGCGCATAATTGCTCCTGGTTTAAAGCATGCTACCCATTACATAGTATGCACTAAGTGATTGAAGTACGCACTAGGGACAGGATATCGCTATCGCGTTCAACTATTAAAGGCGAAGATTAAGGGTCCCCCAATTTTTGTCGATCGTTCTATTTCTATTTTGTTTTCACCATCCCTTTCCATACTTTTGTATGCCTATACGGCGAAGAAATCCCCCCCCTCTAGAATTTCTCTCTCTCTGCGCCGCTGCCTTATTAAATCTACGTTATAACTATTCTTCAGGTGTACATTACTACATCTATAGATGTAGTGTTGTCTTATGTAGACGGCTTGGTGTTATGTTTTAGTAAAACTTTTGTTAGCTTTAAAAAAAAGCTATGTTTCCTACACTTCTTGGTGTTGGTAAATAATTAAGAAAGTGCATGAGTTTCCCTTATATGTACACTGAACGCCAGCAGCCGGCTTTATAGACAATAAAACGTTGGTAGGTATCACAGCAGCTGGGGTGGTGTGGCTAGACTCTAGGTGGGTTTTCTCGCCAAGAAAAATTTCAGGTTGGTGCCATGGCTACTTTCTGGCTACATTGAACTTACATTTTGGCGCATTTACAGGCCATTTCTCCTTATCATTTGAATATGAAATGGCAAGCTAATTTAAAGCATAACCATTTTTTGCAAGCTTTTCTGCCGTATTGGCCTCAGCGCGCACATGTCCTTCCCCCGCCAGCGGCATAGTGCGCATCGAGGTACCCAACGAGCGGCCCTCCGTCTGAAAAGATGGAGGAACGCGTGCATGTAAGAAAACGCGCGGCTATATAGCACACTGCTAACGCCAGCTGCTGAAACAGCGCGTCCAAGAGATATCTGCATTAAAATGACGCTGGAATCTCAGTAACGCAGTTACGAATTTGTTTTCGGGGAGGGTGCAGGGTTCAATCATACTGTATGCATATTCGTGCGTGTGTTTGTAACCCCCACTTCCTCCCCAGGCTATGCCACTGCGGCCTGTTCATCTTCAATCAGATTTGCCTACTTGAAGCTGGACTGGTATTGTAACTTTGTACCAATTTCAGTCTACGGCTTCAAGAAACAACAGCATCGACATTTCATGTTCCTGCTGAGTTGTTAATACATAATGACTTTTGCAAGAACTCTATCTGTTGTAGAGAAACTGTGTGCAGGTGCACTCAAAGTATAATAATTTATGCATTTATTTATAACTTAGCGGCTTGCAGACCAAACAGGAGGGGAAAATGGTGTGCTCTTTATACTCCATTTTTGCTTATTCAAAACCATATTATTTAATGTTCAATACTAACAACTCTCTACATAATGTCACTTTTTTTTCTATTTGGCTACAAATTTGGTGCTAGAACTAAATGGCGTGGCTACTTTGGCTACTTTTAGCTTGAGCCCTGGCTTGTTCTCAAGCCTACCGAACGGCAACCCTGCTCAGAACATTGGTCTCCCGGTGTCTTCAACAAACCTACTGTCCAAGACTGCGGCCGTGCTGTAGACGCCAAGTACTATGCACCGACACCACGAAGGCTTAAAGGAAAGTCGGCCGCGAATGCATAAAACCTAAGGAAAGTGACGCTATGAGTTTGCAGTCACTGTGAGAAATTGCTGCCGTCGCATAAATGAGTTCAAAGCTAGAGGAATAGGCAAACTCCGCCGTCATACCTAAGGCGAGAGCTTGAAGCGGCTTTGTTGGCGCTTCCGCCCACTAGAGCTGCCCGAGACTGCGAAACCTTTGTAGTCTCGCAAGGCCCGTCCGAAAATTCACGTGACCTCCGAGAGAGTCACAACAATATATACATCACAAAAGATGACGTCGTCGTGATGTTACACGACGACGTCACTACATGGCGTCACTTCATCAAATGACATCCTCGATCGCTCAAAAGGGGTCTAATCCCCGAAGCAGAGGAGCACCATTCGATGTGCAGAAATTTACAGTGAAACGGGAGAAACATTGTAATCGACCGAAAATGTCAAAGCAACTTATTGCGTGTTTTTCATAATGCGACTGATTATTTCTTGCATGGACCAAGGAAACACAGCGCCCGACCAAAGTAAAAATATATTCTTATCAAGACGTTTCGGCTCCCACACCGGAGCCTTGTTCACAATGAAGCATGAGCAGCAACTTCGCTTATTTATAAGGTCGTCTAATCCCATATTTGAGGCAACGCGCATACACAGGCGGAAGATTACCACAGCTCTTGTTCAGCGTGTGCGCAGTGGTATGAATAAACAACGATTCGAGATGAAGCCGTGGGAAGAGTTTCTTTACCGTGGCGATGACGGAAGCATCTTCAAGACAGAATACAACGTATTCTGTCTTGTAGAAATTATGGTACCCGAATGTACAACTTAATGCACTACCAAATGTACAACAGGCATTCACATGTTACGCAACATGGTGCCAATCTTTTATTGCGATAGCAGTTATATGGACACTCCATGCTGATTTGTGCCGTCGCCGTCATGCCCCGGGTATGTAATGTGAAAGTCTACGAAAGCAGGGCGCCTTCGATATCATGGAAGCCGAGCTTATCGATGCACTCGGTGATTTGTGCATTAGTATGCCTTCAACAGCTTTGTCAAACAAGGAGTTGGGTTTCCTGCGTAAGCGGTGATACACGGTAGTATCTGTTTGATAGAGTGACTTGTCGCACATAGATTTGAGTGTTCTCACGTGCTGAACTGTCTGCCTGGCGATTATGGTTTAAAGGCAGTCTGATTTTGAAAATAAACATGTTGTTGCTAGCATAGGTCGGCAAAACTTCTGGAGCTCACTCAGACTCACTCATGAAATAAGGTTTTCGCTTAGGGCTCACTCGGACTCAAACTCACATAAATTTTCCTGAGCCAGACTCACTCGGACTCACGCTCACGAAAATTTTCTTCATCCGGACTCACTCAGACTCAAACTCACCAAAATATTACTTACCCGGACTCACTCAGACTCACTCACGGCTCGATCCGAGTCTGAGTGAGTCCGAGTGAGTCGACTCATGAGTCCGTTAGCCTAGAATTAGCTTTTTCGACCATGGTGTCGATTCTCTTTAACACCAATACCTCACGTAAGCTGTGTTTTTCTTGGGGCCTTTTGATATAGTACCTTTGAATACGAGTTATGAGTGCTCGCAAACAAGTAAGGTCATTTTTAGATGCGCAGCATCTCTTTGACTAGGCTGTGTAACGCTGTCCCTCCCTCCGTGCGTGCGTACGAACGCGCCGCAACGCGCTCCCCTCGCCGCAGGTGTTGGAGCGGTGCCAAGTAGGTCACGCCGCAGCGGCGCGCACTGCGAGGGGAGCGGGACGTCACTCTCTCCCTCGCCTGCCGCGCGCTCGCCTGGAGCGCTGTCTCGAGGAGACGCTGACTGATTGCGGCGAGGCGTGTCGACGCGCGCCTCTTATAGTCGCGGGAGACTTCAACATTGACGTCAGCGGAGGAGGAGGAGAATGGCTCGTCCATTACATGCGTGACGTGCACTCGCTGAAGTGCGTGTCGGCGGAACGGAAACTACCCACCACGATAAGGGGAACGTGCATCGATCTGGTCTTTGCCAACTTCGACGTCGAATGTCTGCACGGAACCTCTCAGCGTGCACTTCACCGATCACAAGGCCGTGGTAGTCAAGGCGAAACGCGCGCCAGCTCCGGTCCAGCGCCCGTGTCCACTCTGAAGAAACGACAAGACCTACGCCAGCCATCGCTTCAAACGAATCTTCCAGCGCTCACCGCAGCACCCGCGTTAGCGCCGTTCAACCCGTGACGCCACCCGTGCGCAACGGTGCTGCTTCGCATCCCATCAGGGTTCCCTTTGGGAAGATGGTGTAAATTTTTTCTTGAAAGAAATGACAACGTAATATATATATATATATATATATATATATATATATATATATATATATATATATATATATATATATATATATATATATATATATATCAAGAACTTTCCTGGAACAGTTGGCGGGAACGAGGGGGGGGGGGGTTCAAGGCACCCCCCCCCCCTACGTAATTCGCGCCTCTGGCCAATAAATATTGAAATGGTGTATGAACGACACTGCTTTGGAATACGTGTGAGTAGACGTGAGTAGAAACGTGAATCCAGGTTAGGCTGATACTAATGCTGAATATGAGTGGATAGGACTATAGGTAGGCAAAAAAAGTGGAACTCACTCAGACTCACTCAAGAAATATATCTTGCGCTTCAGACTCACTCGGACTCAGACTCACCAAAATTTTCCTGAGCCGAGCTCACTCGGACTCGCACTCACAGAAAGTTTCTCCAACCAGACTCACTCGAACTCAAACTCACCAAAGGTAACTCACCAGGACTCACTCAGACTCACGGCTCGATCTGAGTCTGAGTCCGAGTGAGTCGACTCATGAGTGAGTTCGCCGACCTATGGTTGCTAGTAGCGCTGCGTGACGTCCATATGTGCCTTCTCTTGTCCGTGTGTCGTTACGCGCTTCATCAAAGCTTTTCAAATGAACCACCAACAAACCCACATTGCAACTCTCGTCGCCTTCGATAGTTTATTGAGTCTACATGATCGCCATCATGTCTTCTTTCTTCTCTTCTTCCTGTGCCTGCGTTCTCAGTCCTCTTCTCTTCATCTTCGTTGCCGTTCTGTCGTGGCTTGATTAAGTGTGCGGAACACTATATCCTCGCCATCTTCTGCCTTCATCCCTCCTGGGATGGTACGGAAGAATATTTCCTACTGCAGCCTCTTCCGTTTTCCTTCTCAAGCCTTCGTAGTACACAGTCTTCAATATTCCTTGTTGTTTTGCCGTTTTAAGCACTGTGTACGGACCGATGAACGGAGACTGCATCCAGACCTTTACGCACCAGAATCATGTCTCCAGGCCACCGTGCTCCAGGCGTAATATCCGGTACCTTTGACACGTGTCGTTTGTCAAAGCTATTCTTCATAGTCGTGTGGTACTTCCTCCGCTGTTCTGTTGACAATGGTGTTTCTCGAAGTGACACTTTGCCAACGATGTCCAGTTCTTTATCAGCAGCAAGCCATGCGCTCGTTCCAAAAGCCGCAAAATGTGGACTGCATCCTATTCCGGCTGTGTAAGAGCCGGAATAGGATGCTCCAGTATCAACTATTGCTGCCACTTCATTATTTACAAGCATTGGAACATACAGAATATGTGTTTTTGTAATGAAAACAGTCCCTATTTAATCACCGTGTTGCGTTTTAGTGTCGATGTCCCCTCTTCTGTCGCGATCCTGGACGTGCCTCACGGTTCTTGAAGCCGGAATGCTATGGCAATTACTGCTTATAAATTGGCAGCATGATTTGTCCTGTAACAGGGCACTCAGAAGCTCGACTGCTTCGTGGAGTGTAGCCCTCGTATCTCCTTTGGTATGTCACAATATTTATGATCACGCAAAGAAGGTATATTCCACAGAGTGCGGTGACATCAATTGTACCTGTTGCCGACATTCTTTCGTCATTCCCAGAATTACTAGTGGTACAATGGCCGACTTCGGAAGCTTACGTTCTGCGAGTTGAAGTAGATGGCACTTTTCCGAGCAATAATAAAAAAGTTTCCTTTCTTTCTGTGTATAGGTAATCGCGTCATCCCACAACTTGAGCGCATTACCTTGAAAAGGAGAGCGAAAACTATTTTACCATGCCCACCATGGCTGTTCTTTCTGCTCTACAATGCGGATGTCAAACCATTTTTGGGCATTCCCGGTTAGGTATTTCATCGTACGGAACACGCGGTCCAAGTCCTGGGAGCCAAGAATTTCTTTCGCAGGCGTATTCGTAGTGTTCAAGCCACATATCAGCATTAGAAGAGATGCCATCAAATACTTCTGGCTCTAGTTGTGCATGACTTCCACAATTTTCTGGTAAGGTACCCAAAGAACTTTTTGGCCTTTGGCTTGCTGACTACGAATTTCAACAAGCTGCAACAGCGCGTCTGTCAATGCCTGCGTTGACGAAAACGCATTTGTACTGAGGCTAGCGGTATTATAAAGATCGTGCTCATTCAGGCAATTAAGCTCCTTCAGATCCATATTAATCGTCGCGGTACCTTTAGCGATGATGTCGTCTATCGTGGCGTTGGCTTTGGCAGCAATATCCAAGTATAGCCTCGGTGGTTGCCGCATCTGGTGTAGACACGAAGTCTTCTCCGTCGAGTTTGTAGCCCATCACGGCAAGGATGGCCGTCTGGCTGTACCACCTTGAAAGTAACCAACATCTTGTTTTGTACTCGGCTGCGCCAAATGTAAAAGTCTACGAAAGCAGGGCGCCTTCAATAGTTTATTGAGGCTACATTATCGCCATCATGTCTGCTTTCTTCTCTTCTTTCTGTTGGTTGGTTGGTTGGTTGGATCCTAGAGGAATGGCTCAACCCAGCACGGGGGATCGGTCATGAATCGTGCGGCAGTGGGGTTTCGGAAAGAGAGAGAGAGATAGGAAAAAAAAAAAACCTAAAAGAGCCAGTGGTTTTAGATAAGTGAGAAGATTGCCTGCGTTCTCAGTCCTCTTCTCTTCATCTTCGTAGCCGTTCTGTCATGGCTCGATTAAGTGTGCGGAACACTATATGTATATGTGTATATATATAAAAAAGGCACAAGGAAAAATAAATCACAAGAAAAAAGTTCCAAGACACCCGACCGGGGACTTGAGTCAGCGACCCCTCACGCCGCAGCGCACAGCGTTAGACCCCTCAGCCAGAAGCATGCGCAGGGTTCCCCATCAGGGGGGGAGGGGGGGTGAAGGTTCATCGCAGCGCCCCCCCTCCCTGTTAATTCAATGTAAGGGGCAGACTTTGCGCCCCCCCTATCTTAGGTGATATGAGGGGGGCGCCCCCCCACCCTGCCCCCCCTCGTGCGCAGGCCTATGCACTCAGCCACACGTCATGCATGCGCAGGCATTATAACGGCAAGATAGTTAATAGACACCATTTACCACTAGCGGTATGTAGGTCTCGCAGGAGCTTGAGCGTGTTTTCTATCACGCAACGCTCCTCGATTTTCTTTCAATTTGAAAACAGCCCTTGAGACGCGCTTGAAAAAGGGGCCCCTTTCTGTACCCACTCGTGATGTGGAACGAAAAAAAAGAAAATCGCCAGGCCTACACATAGGCTATCATCATCATCATCATCATCATCATCATCATCTGCGCGGAACGCGCAGCACAGTCACAGCGAAAGCTGGGAGAGCGCCATTTCTAAAACCCGTTGCAAACTATCTTGGCGCTACCAATACAAGTACGCTTGCAAGGTACCCACTACTCCATTAATTGATTCGGTGGCTGATACGACGAAGAATTATGGCTGAGCCCTTTGTAATGGGTTGGAAGCATCCAACGACCCCCCTCGTAGTGCAATTCATATTGTGTGACACCTGGTTACACAATTCGCATTCTGTGACGCCTGGTTGTTGTTTTACTCTTCTACCACGTTATATTGCGCATGTTAACGCGGTTCCTTCCCGACATAATGCTTGTATAGGGTTTTTGTGCGCAAGAGTTTCGAGACGAAGACGCCGTTGAGAACGGTTGATGTTCCCCGCTAAAGTGGCAATAAGAAAATTTCGTTGCCGCATTACCTCCCTTAACTTCTACTTGCATAGAGCAGGTTTAGTATCGTCCCCCATGTGTATGTCCTGTAATGAGGAGGAAACTATTGGCCATTTCTTTTTATCCTGCCGCCGGTACACAACATTGCGGAAAAGAATAGTAGTACCACCTCTTCGCAAACTGGGCCTAGAAGTATCAGAACCTGTTATTCTATCTTTTGGGACCACTGCTCTGGGATACAGCCATAGGGATGTCGTCTACGCCATTGAGGAATTCGTCAGCGAAACCAAAAGAGTATACAGCTAAATTTTTGCTTGGAACTTTTTATTATCAATAATTATGTCAAAGCCAGTGATGTGATTGACCAAAGCCATTTTGGCGCAGCTCGTGGAGCAGCTAAAATATCCTTTTGGAGCAGCATAACAACAGTTTGGAGCAGTTATTTGCAGCACATTTTCGGACGCAAATATTCAACTCTAAGCCGAAGCAGTTGCCACACATGTCAAACGAAATCCATTTATGCACGCACGCATGCATGCACGTTCATTTGCAGTAGTCCTAAACATGAAATCAGGTCACTGCGCTTCACTCTTCTGCAGACATCCACAAGCTTGTTAAATCCAGTCAGCTCAAGCCACCTAACACTTCCCAGGAATTCACTTGGTGTTTGTAACTGACTCTGGCTTTCCTTGATGATTTAATTACAATACTGGATGCACGAGCTGTCTAAATTTCCATGCACTCTATTTACTTTCAAAAAATTAAGACAGCTTCGCACCAGTGGTGCCAAGATTGAAGGAAATGCGGAGCTGGGCAGCTTTCTTTGTTTCTCTTCGGTTTTCTGTTTCTTTCATCTTCTCTTTCTTTCTCTCTTTTTCTGTGTTTTTTTCCCCTTTTTTTTTCTATTTCTAGTTTTCTTCATATTTATTCCCTTTCTTACTCTATTTCTCGCTTGCTCTCTTTTTTTCCTATTTTTATATGTGGTTTTGCCTTCGCTACGCCAACCGACGACAGCATACGACAGCCCGGGCCCCTAATGTACTTCGCATTTATTATCATCATCAAGGCGCTCGAAGAAGATGAGGAAGTAGGCTTCTCCCTGGCGCGAACGCGCGCTCCATATGCTAGAGATGGCTGTGCTGTACCTGCATGGTTTTGCATATCGGGTACAGCGCGAAAAACGACGAAGACGGAAGACAGAAGGGACACAGACGAGCGCTGACTCGCAACTGAGAGTTTTGTTTGAAGAACACACGAACGTGAAAAGAATAAAAACAAAACAAAAAAAAAAACTTGGAGAAAAAAGCGTATCAACATTGCGCAGAAGTTTTAAAAAATGAATAGTACAAGATGCATAGCGTATCACCTGACCGCACATGTGCTCAGTAGATATGCGAACTCTTTGTCCGTGAGATTCAACGATGCCTCCCTGACATGCGTCATCCATTCGTTTAATATGAAATGCCTCTATAACTTCTCTAGTAATCTTAGAATTATGCTTCGACAAAATTTCTGTATCTGTAGAAATAGGTGAACAGCCACACGTGCTGCAGTGCGATGCCAGATGTGAAGCGCTCGGATTTTTGAGCGAATTGTTGTGCTCTCTTAAGCGCACATTTACGCATCGGCCGCTCTGCCCCACGTATGACCGCCCACATGTAAGAGGGATCTGGTATGCGATACCGCGCTTGCAGGGCACAAACGTGGAAACATGTTTAATACCACAGTCACTTCTTTCTTTTATTGCGATAGCAATTATATGGACACTCGCGGCTGGTTTTCGCCGTCGGCGTCCGCGTCATTTGCCGTATATGTATATGTATATATATAACCGGGCCCGCCCGTCGTTCGTGAGCGTGAAAAGACGCGAGGGGGGGGGGGGTCCCTCGAGCGACCTTCGATTTTACGAGCGGGGGGCGCGCGCGTTATCTCCCCTTCTCGGCGGCCGACAGCTAGCGGGGGGGGGGGGGGGGCGACGTTCGATTTTACGAGCGCGGGCGCGGGCGCGCGCTTTATCTCCCCTTCTCATCTCCCCTTCTCGGCGGCCGGGCCGGCGTACCCTTCTACGTGCTGCGCTCTCAACGCGAAGAGAATTCTCTTAAAGAAGCGTTTTCTAGAGTTGCGTGAGATCGGATCCAAAAAGAGTTAGCTGCCAGCCTCACTTCGTATAACATTACAATTTTTTGCTATCGCATTCATTGCTTCACCCTTGCGGTGAAACTGTGACTTTTTTCACATTTCTCAATTTTCCTCCGAACCATTGGACAAATTTTTGAAAGCTTGTAGCACGTGTGGCTGTTCCCCTATTTTAGCAGATACAGAAATTTTGTCGAAGCATAATTCTAAGATTACTAGAGAAGTTATAGAGGCATTTCATATTAAACTAATGGATGACGCATGCGTCAGTGAGGCATCGTTGAATCTCACGGACAAAGAGTTCGCATATCTACTGAGCACATGTGCGGTCAGGTGATACGCTATGCACCTTGTACTATTCATTTTTAACACTTCTGCGCAATGTTGATACGCTTTTTTCTCCAGGATTTTTTTTTCTTTTCACGTTCGTGTGTTCTTCAAATAAAACTCTCAGTTGCGAGTCAGCGCTCGTCTGTGTCCCTTCTGTCTTCCGTCTTCGTCGTTTTTCGCGCTGCACCCGATATGCTGCCATACCAACTAGCCCAACTATCAATACTTTTGCATGGTTTTGCCTGTGTTACGCCAAGCGATGACAGCATACGACTGCATAAGACAGCCCGGACCCCTAAAGTGATCAGCACTTAAAAGAAAAAGTCCGATTACGTTTGTGCTTTTAGTACAACCTGTGCATTCATTGTGTGGAGAAGTGTCTGCTGCCGCGCTTTAATAACAGTATCGTTAGGGTCCTGGTTAATGGGTGGTTAATAATGAAAAATGTTGCTAAATAACTGGTCCTTTGTTCTCGTTATTTAATGTGTGCTCGACTAAATCTACGGTGATGAGGGAGTGGGAGTTTGCATTTACATTTGACAAGCTGTTTGACATGTACAGTTGACGACGTCGAGAAGCCCATCCAAGGTATAAATACTGGGACACCATGCTTTCTCAGCAGAGTAACAGTATCAGGCCCGTAGCCTGGGGGGGGAGGGGGGGGGGGTGCCCTTGGCCTCCCCTCCATCCGAACTTCGGATGAAGAGGGGTATTTAACCGTAAAAAAAATAATGAAAATACGTGTTTATCAATGCCTTCAATACCCCTCCTCCCCGAAAAAAATTCCTGGCTACGGGCCTGCACTGCACAGCACGTGGTATTGTTCCTAAAGTCTGCCCATTGTACCGCCTTAAAACATACCCTGCATGAAATATTTTAGAAATGAACTAGAACAAATAGCACTGCAAATAAAAAAACAACTAATTAAATAAACGGTGCACTTACTGAATCACTGTATTTTAATTAATACAGTCAATCATGTGAGACTGTCGTCCAAGAACACTGTCACTCTTCTCTGACAGTAATCACAATTGTTAGAAATATGTTAATGAACTCAATAATGTTTTTTCACAGTATGGTATAGAAGAAATAGAAAACTGATGCAGCAAGTTACGTAGTAAGGGCGAGTTGAAATTCTCGGGAAGGCATGCGCCCAGCAACTATTTCAACTACATAGCACTTTCCTGTCTACTGCAATGACCACTCGAAATTGCAGGGATAACATCTGGATTTCGAGCACCTGTTGTTTTGTTTCTCACCGAAAGGAAGCAAAAACGACATATCGGAGCATGCTTGGCGCAAACAATGAAATTTTGGCGAAGATGTAGCAGAATGTAGCAGGTTTCGCCTCTTGGCGCAGTTTGGCGCAATTGGCGCAGCTATCACACCACTGCAAAGCATTCTACTACCTATATTAAACTTCAGATATCATTGGATAGGTTCACCCACTAATTGGCCAATCCCCTCCAATAGGTATGAGCCATGTCCAGAGGATAACAACAACAACAACAACAACAACAACAACAACAACAAAGGATCAATCGGCTTCAAGCCGAGGTGCTGCTCAGGCTTCTACCAGCAGTAATGAGTACCGTATCGTCCTGCCCCGTCTTCCCACTGGTAAGCTCGTCGCTGACTCCGTTTTTCTGCACGCAGACCTTGGTGGCCGTCCATACCAAGCGCAGGACTTTCGAGATGCCCTCCGGAACATCATAGACCTTGCAGACGTAACCTCCATTGGACAGTTTCAAATGTCACATGCTTGGATGGTGACTTGCCGGACAGCGCTATCTAAAGTGAAGATCGTAACATGTGGTAAATTTTTGGTCCGAGGCCGCAGGTGTGTTGTGATAGACCCTGAGCCCACGGAAGTTAAGATGAAGCTATTATGGCTCCCTGAACGCCTAGAAGATGCTTATGTGCATGAAGCCCTTGAACCATTTGGAAAGATAAAGTCAATTTCAGCGGAAACTTGGGGGGGTGTCAGAAATGGAACAGATGCGTACCCTTAACCGAAACGTCGTATTAGCATTGGCTGACGGAGTCCGTGTCTTTGACATCCCACATCTACTCTCGTTTTGGGGTCTACAAAGCCTAGTGCTGATTCCTGGCAGACCACCTCTATGCCTGCGTTGCAACAGAGTAGGACACATTCGTCGACACTGCCGGACACCACGCTGCGACGATTGTCGGCGCTTTGGACCATACGGCTGAAGAATGTGTAGCGACGTATGCCAATAAACTACGGCACCGCATGTGACCGCCTGAGGATGCTCTTCAAGAACACATCATGGACGCTACGGAAGTCCTCGACGCAACGGGAGACCTTCCACGTGCTGTGGTCACTGAGCCTTGTGTGGTTGACCATGAAGCAAGTAGTGACCGCGCCGCAGCGGAGAAATCTGGACCAGCGTCAAGCAATGCAGATGTGACAGGCAACGACGAGAAGCAAGTGGTCCCTGCACCTGAACCAGTGATGACTAAGAAAGAAAGCCTCGGCGGTAATGCTTATGCAGAAACACCGCATGAGAAGATGACTGCCGCCGATGTGCGAGGATCCACCGATGCTTCCATCAGTAAGCGCCCTGCATCGCCAAACCCCGAGACGAGCGAAGAAAGTGACTCGGCGGTCGGCCCTAGGCAATCACGTCATCGGAGACCTTCAAAGCCCGCAGGAAAGTGCAGACGCTCAAGGCCAAGGAGGCCTGGTGCTAGTGGCGGGGAGCATTCACGCGCCCCCCTCTCCACCAGACCGGTGTATGCAACTCTGATAAAAAGTTTGTATAGACGCCATGGCGCTGCCCCAGAAAGTCACCTTTGCGACGGTCAACGTACGTATGCGGACTACGATCCAAGCAGAAGCAGCTGCAGCTCCGCCGGCTGCTGTTCAGCCGGCACCTCGACATCGTCGCCGTACAAGAAACGAAGATCGAGAGTGAAGTGGATACAGAGAGGGCCTTGCGGCCATATCTCTCCGTATTTGATGTATTTGTGTCGCACGCTGTGGGCCTTTCGGCGGGCTGCCTTTTGTTTCTTAGGAAGAGTTTGTCATATTCTTCTGTAGCTTACAGTGTTGACGAAGAGGGGCGACTTATACAATGTGATCTTATGCTGTATGGTTTGCCGTGGCGCCTAATTAGCGTATATGCTTTTAGTGATGCACCGCGTCGCACTAGTTTCTTTGAAGGTTTGGCCGCCTTGCTAGAGGCTGACCGTAACATTTTGCTTATGGGAGATTTCAACTGCGTATGCAATCCAAGCGATCGTACTGGGTTTAGCCGCAGTGACAGGAGTGCTGAAGTGCTCTCTCTGATAGTTGAAAATGCCGGGCTTGTTGACATAGGGACACTGAATTAGCTTACCATCATATACACATGCACAAGGTAGTACTCAAACGCGACTTGATCGCATTTATGTTTCAGCGCCTCTTGTTTCCCGGTGACCTTACATGCAAAACGGAACCTATTTCTTTCTCGGATCATCGCATTGTTGTGGGGCAAATTGGTAACAACATTCTATTAGATTTCAGGCCACAGTGGGCATTCTGGAAACTCAACTCTTCAGTTGTGAGTGACCAGGAGTTTACTGCTCGCGTACGTGTAGCCCTGAAGAGTTGTTTATCGGCCGATATGCCTTTGTTGGCCGCTTGAGAATTTTTCAAACAAGAAGTTCGGGCAGTAGCTATAGAAGTCGGATCTGTGAGGGGTTTTTACAGAAAATTAGAACAAAAGTTGTTACTCAAAAATCTTCATAACCTATATGAATTGGAGTGTCAGACGCCTGGTTCTTATACAGATGAAATTGCAAATGCCAAATATGCACTCCATGGGTACGAGGCCATGTGCTACAGAGGTGCCCGTGTTCGATCTCGCAATAATCGTACTTTGCATTCCGAGGAACCCACACGTCAAGCCTTACTTGATGAATACCGTAACGCAAGAAGCAAATTTATACCAGATTTATATTCGCAAGGGTCATTGGTAACTAATACAAGTGAAATCACATCAGAATTTGAAGACTACTACAAAACGTTGTTCAGCGGCTGTTCGGAAAAACAAAACGAAGATCTCGTAACGCAGTTTCTGTCATATGTGAAGCCCTTAACTGCCGAAGAAAGTGAGAACATCAGTGGGCCGATCACTTTAAAAGAAGTACAACTCACCATTGACCAATTACGGGTGTCAAAAACGCCAAGGACCCGACGGAATGTCGGGCGAGTTTTATAAAACCTTTAAATCCTTATTATGCCCGGTATTGCTCAATATTTTTACACTGAGTATGAATCTGGGAACCCTTCCTCGATCTTTTACAAAAAGTCATACTGCGCTAATTCCAAAACACTCGGACAGAGAAAAGCTTCGTCATGTTGATGGCTACAGACCGATTGCACTGTGTAACGTCGACTATAATTTTTTTTCAAAAGTACTATCAAACAGGCTACAATTTGCAATGTCCATACTTATTGGTGCTCACCAGACGTGCGGTTTGAAAGGTCGTTCAATACAAACCAACATACACATCGCCCGCACAGTGTTGGAACATTGTTCCCACTCATTTGAACAATTGGCAATGCTACAAGTCGATTTAGCGAAGGCATTTGACCGGGTTCGCCATTCTTTTTTGTTTTCCCTTCTCGATCATGCAAACGTTGGCTCCACTATATTTAAAGGCGTAAAACTGTGCTACAATGATTGTTCGACTCGTTTGATTGTTAATGGTCAACTTTCAAAGCCTGTGTCGATCCTCTCTTCTGTGAATTAAGGCTCTCCGTTGTCGCCACTGCTTTTTGACCTTTACTTGGAACCATTATGCTAAAGCGTGATTTGATCGTGCAAAGTTCAGGGTTTCAGTGCTTATGTAAATGAGGTGAAGGTGTCAGCGTATGCGAACGACCTGGCGTTCTTTTGTAGAAACATTTCTGAAGTAACAGGCGCGAGACAGGAATTAACACGTTTATTGCGTTAGTCGTTTAAGTAGGCAACTGCAAGTGAGACGTCATGTCACTCAGACATTATCGCATGCGCTCGTGGCGTTTGCTGACATCACATCAATTCTTCTCCCTTAAGGGAGAGATCTAAAATCGGTCTGGCGCCTAACGACGCCGGGTAGATCTGCGAACTGGATTTGCAGGGGGCCCCGCATTGCCAGTACACGGGTCATGATCTTCCGGGACTCCAGTGTTGACAGGTCCTGTCTCGTGCTCTGCGATCTGTGCGGGAATGGGGGTGGAATTCGGAGAGCTCGCCATAGGCTCGCTTATTTACGGTTGTTGGTGCCGACACTTCTTTTCCTTCGGCGCCTTCTCCGTCCGAGGATATTGGTGCATGCCCCTCCGAGCAGTGCCTTAGCTGATCTTCATGACGCTCACACAGTTCCCCGTCCTCCGTCTTGACCGTGCTTAGGCGGGCGCCCCTTGTAGACTGCACCACTGCGGGTCTCCAGCTGGCGCCTGCACCATAGTTCTTACACCATACGGGATCTCCGGCCGAATGTCTGCGGGGAGGTGCACGTGCAGCAGAAAAAGGTCGTGACACAACATTGTCCAACAGTGAACGGGGTTCAAAGCCAAGAAGCATGAAGACTGGTGTCTTTCCGTTTCGGAGTGGGGTGCGCCGATAACGCAGTAGCCAGCGGGCCAGGCGCCTTTCGAGGGTGCCATGCACGTTTTTTTCGTTTTTTCGCAACCCTTGCTTTACCGTTCGTACAGCCCTCTGCCAGCCCATTGGATTGCGGGTGATATGGCGGGGATCGTAGGTGTATGATGTCATTATCTTCCATAAATTGGCGAAACTGTCTACTTGTAAACTGGGGCCCATTGTCCGAAACGACTTTCGCGGCAATCCAAATCTGCTGAATATGCAACGCAAGGCCTCGATAGTGTTGTTTGCGCTCGTTATTTTCATTGGTACAACCTCGATCCATTTGGTATGTGCATCCACTACGATCATCAACATTCGCCCTTCCACTGGTCCTGCAAAATCAACGTGAATTCTAGACCATCGCTCAGATGTCTCGGGCCACGGAACCGGCTCTTGCGCGCGTGGCATGCTGCAGTTTTTCTGGCACACTGCGCATGCGTGCACAATACTATCAATATTTTTGTCAAGTCCGGGAAACCAGAAAAGTGCTCAAGCCAGATTTTTCATCGCTGTCATGCCTTGATGCGTATCGTGCAGGAGCTGTAGCAATGATTTCCGAGCTGCGGCGGGTATCACGGCACGATGGCCCCAATAAACAATACCGTGGCTGGACGTCAGCTCGTCTTTCTTCTGGAACAGCGGCCGCAATGCTTCTTGTGTTGACGGCAATTTCCTTGGCCAGCCTTCCCGAATATAACGTATCACAGGCCTGAGCATGCCATCACGTGCTGTCAATTCGGCCAAATTGCGTGACGACACGAGCCCGGTGTCTAGATGGTCTGCGAGCAGCACATACTCTCGTTCATCTTTCAACATTGACTTCACTGTGTTGTGATCGTGAGGCATCTGCACGGGAAGACGGCTCAAAGCGTCAGCCACAATCACGTCCTTTCCCGGTTTGTACTAAATGGAGTACTTGTAGCCACCGAGTAAAAGAGCCCAGCGCTGTATTCTTGATGCTGCCAAAGGCGGTATTGACTTATCGGGACTAAAAAGGCGCAGCAGCGGTTTATGATCCGTGATCAATGTGAATTTGTTTCCCAGCAAGTACTCGCGGAACTTCGTCCCGCCGAATACCACCGCTAAGGCTTCGCGCTCAATTTGGGCATAATTTCACTCGGCTGAAGAGAGGGTGCGATATCGAAACCCTATGGGTAGGTTTACGCCGTCCACTTTGTGGTACAAGACTGCTCCGATACCACACGAGGATGCATCAGTTTCCAAAATAAGTGGTTTGGCTGGATCATAGTGGGCCAAAACCTGCACCTTTTTTATCAACTGTTTCACTGCTTTGAAGGCATCCTCTTGCTTAGCTTCCCATTGCCAAGGCGTGTTCTTTCTTAACAAGTCGTATAACGGCGCAAGTACTGTAGCCAAGTTGCCCAAAAATGCATTGTAATACGTAACCACGATTAGTAATGCGCGCAGTTCTGTCACACAAGTAGGTCGAGGCATTCGTAAGAGAGCCTCGATGTTTTCAGTGTTTGACCTCAGGCCATTTGCGCTAATGCGATGGCCCAGGAACTCCACCTCCGGCTGACGAAATCTGCATTTGAGCGGGTCAAGCTTAACACCGGCTTCCCTGAACCGCTGGAACACTTTAAGCAACGTGTCACAATTTCCTCTTTTTTCGGCGACAACCACATCGTCCAAGTATACTTGTACTCCCGGGAGACCCTGCAGTATTGCTTCCATTCGCTTCTGAAAAGCCGCCGGTGCTGATGCAACCCCAAACGGTAGCCGGTTAAAGCAATGCAACCCTTTTGGCGTGTTTACCACCAACAGCTTCTTTGTCGCGTCATCTATCGGTAGCTGGTTGTACGCATCCTTCAAATCTATTGTACTGAAAACTTCCCCTCCGCTTAACTTCGCAAATATATCCCTTATCTGTGGCAGAGGATATTGCTCGGTGTGGCATGCTGTGTTTACTGTCGTTCTAAAATCGCCACACAAGCAGATGGAGCCGTCTTTCTTGACAACCGGAACGAGTGGCGCCGCCCACTCGGCGCTAGCGACTTGTGTCAATATGCCCGTGTCAACCAATCTGGCGATTTCTTCATTTACAGGCTCTCGTAGCGCGTATGGCACCGAAAGGGCCTTACAAAATCTAGTAAGGTCAAATCACGGTACGGTTCCCTCGTGCAACTGTAAATGAACCGGATGGCCCTTAATTAATCCTAGCCCTGGCGAAACAGATCGGCATATTCCTCTTTCAGCGTAGCAGCAATGGAAATTTCGTCAACAGTTGGTGGCTTACCGTCGTTGACGTCCACGTTGAGCACTGGCCCTCCGGTCAGCTGGAATGCTTGAATTACGTCCCGCCTACACAGGTTTGGGCCTGAGCAGCCAAGCACCACTAGCGTCGCGTTAACGGTTTTCCCCAGCGTAGGTGACCGGAACTTGCAGTTGTCCTTTCACTGGCAGTCTCCCGAGGAAGCAACTCAACTGTAACGATGACTTGTCGAGCCCGGGCCAACGGCGACGGTGCTGGGTATAAGTTGGCCATATCACTATTGACACTGGTGATCCTGTGTCCACTTGCATCTTCACGGGCACGTACCCCTTTCCACTCCAACGTTCGCCAGAACGGCCCGACCGATCCTGTCGACGACTCACGCAGGTGTAGCAGAACCAGTCCGTAGTCCTCGCTGTCCGAGGATGGTTCCTCACAGTGGGCTACGTTTTCTTGGCGTGATTTGCATTTGCACATTGAAGTCATGTGTCCCCTCTTCCGACAACAAAAACACTCAGCGCGGCGGAACCTGCATTTGGTGGTCCTGTGGGAGTCACTTCCGCAGCAAAGGCAGCCGGTCTGAATCTCGTTGCTGGACTGTGTCATCCGCCTTGGCTGCGGCCTTCTGGAGGACTTCTGTCGCGCTTGATTGGTCCATCTCACATCTGTTGTACGTTGCGTGTCGCCATCTTAGCCGCTAATGCCGCATTCTCTGCTTCCTGCAGCGTGAGCGTGGACCTTGCTAGCAGATTACGACGAACTCCAGCATCCCGCAGACCACAGACAAGCCTGTCACGCAGCATTCTGTCCAGCGCCTCGCAAAAACTGCACCTTTGAGCCATCTTCCGTAGCGCGACAATAAAATCGCTCGTCGACTCGTCTGCTTGCTGATTTCTGGTGAAAAACCGATAAGACTCTGCTATCTCGTTGCCTTTCGGCGCAAAGTATTCGGCCAATTTTTGCACTGCTGCTTCGTACGTCAGATTCTGAATATTGTCAGGCGCACAGCGGCCTGCCAGAAGGTCTACCGTCTTGGTACTAAGGGCGCTAACCAGCAGGGCCCGACGCTTCTTCGGATGTTCAATATCATGAGCTTCAAAGAAAGCTTCTAATCGCACCTGATATGCCTCCCACTTGTCGTCCCCTTCGTCAAAAATAGGTGGCCCGGCATGCGTCGCCATGCTGTTCCCTGGCCGTGGGGGTTAATCACTTCGTCGCCACTGAAGTAACAGGCGCGAGACAGGAATGAACACAGGTTTATTGCGTTAGTCGTTTAAGTAGGCAGCTGCAGTGTGACGTCATGTCACTCAGACATTATCGCATGCGCTCGTGGCGTTTGCTGACATCACATCAATTTCCAGTATAAGATCAGTGGTATCCACAACTGGAGAACTTGGAACCATTTCTGGTGCAAGAATGAACTTTGATAAAAGTTTGGGGCTATGATTTGGCCCATGGACTAATAAACCAACGCATTTCGAGGGTATAGCATGGTCCTCTGTACCACCAAAATACCTCGGTGTTCCATTGGATGCATATAAGAAAAGTGCACATTACTGGAAAGAACGAGTACCCAGCTTAAAACGTTATGCCCAGACGTTTATCTCCCATAAACTTTCAATCTTTGGCAGAGCTAAATCATGTAATCTATTCCTGGCAACAAAAATATTCTACGTACTGCAATTACTCAATTGTTCCAGGGTGTATACTCAAAAGTTTCATCGGATATTTGCTACCTTTATTTGGTCATCAAGCTATGAGCCAATGAGGCGTGACAATGTTTTTAGGCCAGTTTGTGCAGGTGGTCTTGGGTTGGTGCACCTGTTTGCTAGACAATTGGTGTCTCGTTTCTTCTACTTTCGGGACTGTGCTCATCCGCTGCTTCGATCATTCTTGTAAGTGAATCTCCCCGAGGCCTTGCCAAGTTTAGTGGTGTCTGCTAACTGGGTCTCGCCCCCCTATTTGCAAGGATTTATGCGTGAAGTGTACGATTCAGTGCGTTTTATGACAGTCAGATTCTCTAATGATTATTTGTTTTCAAGCTCAAGGAAAGATCTATATAACGATATATTAGATATGTTATTTCCTGCATCATTGTACCGCTCTCTATATAATGGACTACCTGGCACGTGTGAAAAATGCCTATTTCACCAATGTCCAAAACATTTTTCCTTCAAAGTGCACACAGAAACGCTACCCGTAAAGGCCTGGTTAAGCAGAAAAGGCATTTTGTATCTTCAATTAATTGTCTGCTATGCGAGGTTCCAGAAACTATAGAACATTGTTTCATCAGCTGTAAAGACGCCATCCTCCTTTGGGACGTCCTTCAAAGGGCTTTTAAAAAAACAAATTAATTTAAATTCTCATAGAATACGTTATCTCGTGCCACCCAAAAGCAATGCTATGCCTGTTGACATGCTTCTACTAATAGGAATGCATAGTTTATGGAAAACTCGCATGTTAGACAGACACGCGGAACGAATTGTATCATTACGGTTGCAGTTTATACAAATGGCTCTACACTAAAAGACTTATCAACAGCTGGAGTTCCAGCCGGACTGGTTTCAACTGTTGATGAAATACACTGCTCTGATTCCCTTTTAGAGGACATTGCTATTTGAAACTTTGCTATTTGAAACTTCGTTCTGTGCAAAGCCTGATGTACGCTTGTAGAGGCGCCCTTGCGTATTTTGTTCGCTGGGATGTATATTATGCACATCTGTAATAAATATTATGAAAAAAAAAAGCACAGGCATGCCTCAGAGGTAGAACACTGGGGTGGCGCGGAGCGGACCCAGGTTCGAACCCCGTTCGATCCTGGACATTGTTTCTTATTTCGTTTTTTTTTTTCTTATTTCGTGCGATAGTGGTTACGGACACCAGCGGCGGCGGCGGCGGCGGCGGACAACTACGGCACCCTTGTTGCGATCTCATAACAGCTTTCGCTGTAAAAGAGCACCGCCCACACTAACGTTCCTTGATAAAAAGTTTTCAAGGTAGCGACACTCATTGTTCTGTGCGCTGTCCTCTTCACTCTCTCCCTTACTCCTCTTTTTCTCCGTCATCTGCGTCTGTAAATGGTTCATTGCTTGCACGTGATGTTGTAGATGGCTGGTGTTGATATTTATTATTATGGAAAAGGTTCAAAACGAGTACGCATGGGCTATGGTTCCGGTCGGATTCTTGCCGTGACGAAAGACGAAATCGTAGCCACGACATCAGCTGTTGAGTAGGAGCGTTCCAGATGACGCCAAGTCGGCCAAGATTGCTTCGCGGTGCATGTTCAGTGCAACATCCCAATTTTTGAACAATGCCAGATTGCTGTGCTGTCGGCTGCAGTTACCAGAAGACGGTTTCGCTCTCCTCAAAATACCTCGTGGTATCCGAAATGGTGCACGTCATAGAGTGCGGCTACCCCAGGGGCTCCGGAAGTATATCTGATGTGGGGGGGGCGACGACGTCTGAGGGCTGATGTCGCAATGTGTGTGCGCATATATGTATGATATATATATATATATATATATATATATATATATATATATATATATATATATATATATATATATATATATATATATATACACACACAGATTGTGCGCACGCAACCTCAACAAGCAAACTATGCTATGTGGGGAAAATTATCACGAATGAGGACGAGGTTTCCGATAACCAATATGACGCGACTGCCTGGTGAAATTATTTTCTGAAGTTTTTCTCGGCTGCTTGGAGAATAGACACTCCCTGTCTAGTTTGCTCACAGCACCCTCGGCCTTTTTTTGTGTATGTGTGTTTTGTGCCTCATCCGGAGTCTGTATCGACCAGATGAGGCTGATGTCATCTCATGAAGCCACCATAACACGTTTACGGGAAGCATCAAACGTGAAATCTTGAGTTGCATTAGCAGAAACTGAAGTATCGTTGTAGCTTACCGCGTCATTGAAGCCGATCGACAGTGAAGTCGATATTCTTTGTCCGCCTTCTCTTGCGAGGTAGTGGGTAAAACATGTGCACATAAATCTTTTCTAGTGTAACTTTTCCTGATTGGGCATCTGATACGAACAGCCAGTTAAGGACCTTAATTGGACGCTAACGAGAAATATCAAGTTCAGCTGAAATGAACAGCGGCATTGAAAAATGCGTGCAGCTTTGGTTGGGTGTGACTTATTAGTGGAGATATTTTTGAGCAAAGACCGCATATCTCTTACTCAAGTTCTCTCGATTTAGACTCGGTGCAGAAGCGATGTCGTCACGAGTCTCATTGCTCTCAGCCAATTAGAGGGCGGCACGATGCATCACCACGTGTGTAAAAGGCTGCTGCGTAGCAGCGGCTTTTTGCACACGTGGTGATGGAAGCATCCTGCTTGGCGAGATCTTCGCCATGGAAGCAGGATTGCATTTCAGCTACTCTGAAATGATCCCACCGTGCTCTCGCGGCAACTCTTTCTGCGTGTGGTAGAAACCGACGGAAAGCGAAGCCTCGTTTTCGTCGACGGCATGCGAGGCGTCCATTTGCCGCATACTGATTATGTAAACGCTTATTTCATTTTGTGTTGTTATTAACGGCGATTTTTTTTTTTTGGAGGGGGGGGGGGAGAACTAGAGGAGAGACTCCGTGCAGTGAAGAGAGGAGAGGCAGAGCAGTGAGAGCAGGACCACGCAGTCCGCCCGCATCCGAAGAGGAGGGGAAATGCCAGTGAGGAGAAATGACCCATGTTATCAAAACCATCGAATAGTTCTTTGCAGGACAGCGGCTGAACACGTGTGAAATCCGACACAGAATCACTGCGAAGCTCGCTCATATAAACGAGGTCAACATCACTGGGGTCAAACTACACCTGGCTGCCGCCATTAGCACCGCGCTCACCGGCATGCAGGATCAAAATAAAAATTGGCTGTGGCTTAACTCAGTTATACCTGGGTGTGCGTAGCGAGAGGTACGGTTAATCTTATTGGACATATTTAGTTGAGCCGTCCGCAACAGCTTTGCGGACGCCCAACTAAAGCTGTTTATTGTTTAGCTTGGTTCTCTGTACGGTTACGCTTCTCGAGGCGTGATGCTCGTTCTTCCTCCGTCTCCTCGGCTCGCTGCCTCCTCTTTGTTTCGTTCCGACGACGAAGCCTGGCTTCTTTCAGTCTCTTCGACTCACTTTCCATACCTGCCGAAGAATCCCACCGATCCATTCCTTCTATATATGATGCAACGCTGGCTCCTCCTGTGTTAAGTTTGAACAGCGCGACTGAACACGGACAGAGTAGAACACGCACGCACGCACGCACGCACGCACGCGCACGCACGCACACACACACACACACACACACACACACACACACACACACACACACACACACACACACACACACACACACACACACACACACACACACACACACACACACACACACACCTTCAACTGGAAACGCGGTAGCAACGCGGTTTCACTGGCTCCTCCTCTGACGTCATGCCAGATGACGCGGCGAGCGGTGCGGCCACCGGCCACAGCGAAACAGCGAGAATACGGTCAATGTAGCTCTGGCTACAAAAATGAGTGAAGAGAATACCACGATGAATAGCTTTTGACAAATCGCGGCCGGACTCCGTTTGTGACCACTACGAGAAAGTTGAAGGGGCATTAGTACGTATATGCTTCAGTTTCATTTCGCTATATATTTTCTCGCTTGCTAAAGCTCAGTTCACAGTAAGAATGGCATAAATGTGATCGCAATACTATCATTTGCCATTACAGTTCTACTTTTTGTATCTTTTTAGTGCTTTGTGCACGAGGCCCACCAGTGGAGACACGGGCGCTGCAATCGTTGTGACGTGACGTGCTAAGTCGGATCACGTGCTACCACCTTAATTGCTTCTCGGATGCTCTGACGAAGGGAAGCCGACGGCCCGAGCGTGCCTTTTTCTTCGAGTTTCGCACTTCAATCAGTCTCGTTTCACAACCAGTTCATGTGCACTGGCATCTAGAAATAACATGATCTCGGAAAGCGTGACCAATGTTTTTGGTGGCATAGTGTGCACAATTAATCCACCACGCATGCAAAAGATCCGGGTGTAATTTCATATTTACGGTTTTACCTCAAGGATAACGAACGTCACGATGGCTGGCTCATAAAGCTGAGAAACTGCAAGAAACCGAACTCTGGCGCACGTGTGTGCAGCAAGTATTTCTGAGAAGGTGACTTTGTCTGCCGACTAGGAGCGCAATGTTAATTTTGTGAGCAACAGTGAGTCCACACGTGACAATTTTCCCTTCCAGTAACGAAGCCCACGCCTCGAAGCCTTGTTTAAAATTATTAAAAATTACTTCGGGAACGTCATATACACATCCCTCATCCTACGCATGCTCATCGAGGAACATGTCGCTGGAGAAGTATCTATACACCGTGAAAAAATGAGGAAACTGGAACGCACTTTGATAGAAAAAGCAGTCTGCAAACGAGTTTCTGGTCTGAAAAAAAAAAAAAAAAAGAAAATAAGAAAGAAACCTTGCAGGAATGCCTATAAAATATTTTTTTTATCGTCATCCCGGCGTCTGCCCACGAAAGCTCGCGTGTGCCTAGAGGCTGACATGCCTGATGAGTTGATAAAGACCTTCTCGATCGCAACCCCACAGCAACAAGACCGTGGGCCGCGCTTTCCCTTTCCGTGTTTCACTACGGCCATTATGTGTGGAAGAACCAAGGTAGTCTGGGCTGAACTCGAAGAAACGGAAAGTTGTTTCAAGCGAGAAGTTCAGTGGCGAATCTAGCAGGAGGTTTGGGGGGGGGTTATCCCCCCACCACCCTGAAATTACCACATATGTATGTGTATACATACGCGCATCCATACAAACGCACGCAAGTACATAAAGGGCGGTCAGAACCCCCTAAGAAGTCGCTGGCTGCGCACCGGGCAGATTCATAGTTAAAATCGTGCTTACGTGGAATGAGGCATAAGCCGACTTTGTTTTTAATCTCATTGCTTTTCATGGCCTTGGATAGGAGCAAAGAAAGAGGGGAGAACGAGAGGAATCCTAAAGTCGTGGAGCTGAGACGTGCTCGTGCAAGAGCTGCACAATAGAGCGCCAGCCTTTACCACTTCAGGACGGAAGATATGTTGAACCAGGCGAAAACTGGCAGTGCTGCTTACGCAGACAAAGCACCGACAAATAGTGTCAGAAGTCACAGACTTCCTGAATATTTTGTCTCGTTTGTTGAAGGAAGCGAGCGCATAGTCAAAGGAGTCTAATTTCACGGGTGGTACCGGGGGGAAAAGAAGGCAAGGGAGAGGGCGGGGGGGGTGTTGGAACAGGTAGTGTGGGGGCATGCCCCCACTGGTTTTGAACCTGTGGGGGCGACGGCCCCCACTGCCCCCCCAGTTCTGGAGCCCCTGTACCAAAAATTTCATCCGAAGGCTTTTGTGCAACGCCGTTGACGTGCGTCGACGCTGCTCTGCGAGGCCAGTTGAATAGTTGAATTGTCGGTTTCTGTTGAAACGCCAGGAGCGCGCCTAGTGCGTGCCCGTTGTTACAAATATTTGTACGTATGCACATACAGTTGAATACAGCTGTAGTGTTGAATAAATCCGCTTTCAGGAACATTTCACGCCGACCAGTTCGAGCCACTTGCTCTAGAACGCGGCATAAAGAAGCTGAAACGCGATGCTTCGGGACATCTCACTGGTAGAACTCTCACTTTTGGTGAAGTTGCGTGCACCCGCTTTGCAATGTCGCGGTCTCTTCGATAGCCACCCAGATAATATGCCATGCACCACAATTAACTGGCATCACGATTGCGAAAATGGACGTATTTTTCCAAAAAAACAACTGTCATCGCAGCGCTGCTAATCAAGCGTTCCTTCCAGCATGGACCGGCTCTTCCTTCATGTCTACGCAAGTTGGCTATAATGACTCATCACAACAGGCTGCTGCCTTGTGGTGACTGACGAGATCCAGCAAGAAGTACGCTAATTGTGCCACATCATATGCACGAGCAAAACCACACATTCGGAGAACTGGACGAACAGTACTACGTAGGATTCGAGACGCCACCGCCTAGCGGTGCGAAATATAAAACTTGCACAACGTTGCCACTTGGGAAACTCACGTCATACTTCTTTTTATGCTCTACACTTGTCCTCAGCCATGTAACCGCCTATTCTACGTCTCATTTACTCGTGTTAAAGTATAATTGTTTCTACCCGCCGTAATAACTCAACAGAAACAGTCTCGGTTTTATGCACACTTTGACCCTTCTTGGGGGCGCTCCAAGCAAATAAGCGAGGAGGAAAACGGAGGGTGTCGCTAACTTGAAAACATTTTATCTAGGGACCTTACCCACAACCACGGTGTAAGATAATGCTCACACCTTGCGTCAGACGCCACCACGTGCCAGGAGACGCAGAGGGGTCGCGCGCTGCACTTTAAAAGAAGAAGAAATATCTAAGAGCGTCGGTTTCTGCGCTGTCGACACTTGCGGCGCTTTGCTCAAACACAAAGGCGTAAGAACTTTAGCTGTTAGTTCACGCTTCTCCTGTGTATACCTGCGCGTCCTTTTCGAGCGTCCTGCTTTGTTCTTCAACGGAAAGATGCAAGTATCGAACTGCTCGTCGATCTTCGTGTGACATTCCAATTTCTTGCTATCGCATTCATTGCTTCGCCCTTGCGGGGAAACTGTGACTTTATTTTTATTATCGCTCATTGTAAAGTAAAGAAACAGAAGGGATTGACCAAGGGCTCGTTTATTTTGTTAGGCACAGACTAATGAAACGAACAAACAATAAAGCTAAGGAAGATATGGGGGGTACTTGTATGTTCTAACTGCAGTATAGTAATCAGGGCAACTTGCCGCAAGGACCGAACCTATAGCCTTCGGATAACGCGTAAAGTATTACCTAGCGTGTACTTCGCTCGGCTGACTATTTACGTGTGAACACTTCTCTTTTTAAGTCGGTTTTGCAGGTGACATCTGCTTGCACTCACCTATTCTGCCTTGCAGGTTCCGGAGCTGCTTGAAGATGGCCAACAACGGGGCGTCGCATATGGTGGGCAAGCTGTACTTCAACGTGGTGCAGACCAAGTGCTTCGTCTTCAAGTACCGCGAAGTCTGCGAACTGCGCTCCTGGTGGGGGGAAGTGCCTCCAGCGAGAGAAGCAGAAAGTCGCCGTGCTTAGGAGCGGAATGACCTACTAAGAGGCGCAGTGGTTGCACTTATATCGGTAACAGTAGCCCTTAACGTCAATTACATCCGACTAAGTTACGCTTCTCAGTAACCAATTTCATGACATCACCGACTCACCACGTTTAACCATAGCCAACTTATCCTCCCTCCCCCCCCCCCCCCCTACAACCCCCCACAGCGAAAAAAAAAAAAAGAACTTAAACGCAGGTGTTCGTACCGGAAGTTAAAGTGAAGGTGCCCAGCCTTCAGCAGCCGCTGCCACATAGCGAGAGGATTGAATTGCATGCGACCAAGACAAGACAAAACAAAACTAAGATAGCATTTACTCTAGAGTGTATATAGAATAATATATGACACGAAATTTGAAGAATCGTGTAAGAATGCCCGCCTCCCTCCATGGCCACGTGCGAACCAGAACCCCTTGAGTTTTGTATGGCAGCACGGGAATAAAGAAAGTTGCAAATATGCGGGAGCACTGCTTCATTAGTACCTTTGGTTACAGCTACAGACAGTCACCTACAGGTTGGGAGCTCTTGGACGCGGCGCCATGCTCCTCGGGGTTACGGGGAGTTTTCTGTGCTATTCAATATCCATGTTCTTCATTCCTTTAATGGAACTAGAATGTTTACTACCACCAACACGCTCTTTTTCTGCGATGTTTAAATCCTTACCCAATTCTGAAGGAATTGCATAGATAGCACCACATGCAGGCTAGACCAACAACTAGTGACCTCCGAGATCCTTGCACCAATGGCCACAATGGAATACGCGCGAGAAAATATTGATTACATCTTCCCGAAAGAGATGGCGCGGCATGCCAATTCCGGCTCGATTACTTAGCCATGCGTTGCTCCTGGCAACCGATGCCACACAGGCCATAACACACGAATGCGAAATATCCACTACGAGTGCTCACAATCGAAACTAGAGTTTTTGAAGAGCGTAGCGCAAGCATGAATAGACCAATGAATGTCTCACAAAAAAGAAAACGTGCTTCGGCCGACAGATAGAAGAGGGTCAACAGGCCATTCCAGCTGCTGTCATCACATTGTAAATGAAACCATGAGCGACAACGTCGAGAACAGGTAAGTGACGAACCGCCCGTCCGCCACGTCAGAGGATTCCTACTGTCGCATTAAAGCCTTCTGTATCGACATCCGGGCGCGTAATGGAAAAATGCACGCAATTATCGTGGAACTCGGAACGAAGACAGCTGAAACGTCTCTACGCACGACAGCATCTATTCAAGCTACTTGGTCTGACCATGATATGTATATAGTAGTGCAGGGGGGCACACAATGTTTGGACCCACACACATATACACTAGCTGACAGCTTCTTCATTTAGCCTGCAGTTGCATACAGCGATATCATTCTAATATGTGACAAGCATATTGAATGACTCCATTAATCGCATAGAAGGAGCGCACAATGTAATCCCTCTGGCACTCAACAGAGAAATTTACCGCGACCTTCGGGTCGTTAAGTTGAAAAAATGCTTTTTTTTGCTTCAAGCCGATATTGCTCTCAAAATTTTCCATATAAATGACCAACAAAAGACACTACTCGATGATATATAAGCTGTACTTTTATTGGGCATGCTACACTGCAAAAATAAAGTTGCACGATGGACTGAAGCGCTATTTTTGCCAACTTTACCACAATTCCTACAAAACGACGTAGATTTGCTTGCTTCGGCAGTATTTTTACCACTCTGTATGTGTATTTATAAACCTCAAAATTTGAATACATTTCTGATTACGGCATCAGTCGTTTTTAAAATAAACATTCAAAATGACCGCTTTTGTAATATTTTCTTGCGGCCCGAATTAATATAATTTGAAGTAGCGATAAATAAAACACCATCGTCATGAAAGATCTGCGTCTTGAGAGTGCATACAATATGATTCGCACTAATGACACGGAACAGTACTATTCTATAAATCATCTTGCACAACCATCTAACTCAGCTGCGCACAGTTCGAAGGGCCCTCACGGCACAAAAAATTTTTTCCCAGAAAATATCGCTTCAATAACTCGGGAGGAGGGGGGGGGGGGGGGAAGGAAGGAATCTGGCGCGGCAGCTTCACAATGGCACTCGGTCGTTTACATGACAATAAAAGACACATGGCACATTTCACAAACTGATTTTCACATAGCATTCACACAGAAATGTTCTATACCTAACTCACCATACATTATACATATACATAAAATGCTACATTGACACATCGCGCATGAATGCAGGGTAATGAGTTGTTACAAGTGGTAAATATAAAAAGGAGTCACGCAGACGATTTTTAATGAATGTGGCTGGTGGTTTATACCGATTGAGTTTAATACGAATAGTGCGGTTCAATATCGTAGGCTGTAGCTGTTTCGGGACCAAGGTACCTCTCTTACCTCAGGGTTTTGGCGTGCTTTGTTTTGATGCGGGGTTCTAGCTTAGCTAGTCGCATAAAGTTATTTTCGAACATTTTTTATGAGAAGTAGGCTTTTTTTCTGATAATTCATATTCATTAATTCGTCAACATGGTGTAATCTGTGTTTCATAAATATGTAGCGAGACTGCAGGCAAAAAGCAGACAATATGCTTATTGTCTGCTTATTGCGATTGCTTGGCTGGCTTTCCTCTGGCTGGTAGAGCATTGCTCCCGTTCCGTAATGTGATGCATCCGTGTTGAGCTCGAGTGGTAGATGAAAGTCTGGTGCAAGGACCGGATCAGACGATATAACTCGTACCAGCTCTTTAATGTAGGCCGTTTCACAGTCATCTGTCCAACAGAATGGTACAACCTCTGAAGACACGGAGGCTTCATTCAGAGTGAGGTTCACATGTATTGACATATAGGACGTTCCACAGCGGCGTCGTCCTCGACTTGATATTTCTTGAATACCGCAGAGTCACTGCGGTTGTCCATAAAGGTCACCCACATAATGTCTCTTGTGACCGGCTGCGCCAAATTCTGTAAAGAGACCGCACATAATAAGCAGACAGTGATAACTTCTTTAATGTCTTCCCGTTCCCACCCAGTCCCCTTGGCATGGATTCTGTCGTCTTCTTCTTCAACTTCTTGAGCTTGCTTCAAAGTATATCATCTGCCGCTGAAAACGTTTTCAATACAGCGGAAAATTTTCTTTTCGAGTATTGCTACTCCTTGCACGTTGCCTTTTGACGTTGTTGCTCAGACAAGGTAACAGTAATTCCCATACGACAAGAACAGACCTTAATATATTTGCAACTTTGCTCCCATAGGCAAAAATGCGCAGCAACTTGCCATAGAACCGGCGACTTAGAGAGCTTACCGCAAAGGTGTTTGATGTGGCTATCCCAACGTAAACTGGAGAGAATGCATAATCCAATAATTTTAAACTGTTCAGTCAACTCAATGCATTGATTCTCGAAGTAAGTAGCACCATGAATGACGAGGGGTTAACTTTTAGCGCTAAACATTATAGCTTTTAACTTTGAATTGATTGAATTGAGTCAATCAGATAATCAATCAATCAATTTTTCAGATTTTGTGAATATTAACGATTCTGACGAAACCTGAAAATTGGATCGTCATAACCGATTACCCTCATGTCTGAACAGGCAAGAAACAAAACAAGAAAGGAAAACAGAACGGAACTTACCTACATGTTTCCCCGTGCACGTAGGCCCAGTTACTCATCGACGATTGGTGAATGGGGTCGATCAACGCAAGCTGAGGCGAAGAACACCGAACACTTTATTAAAGGCTACCTAGATAGCCATATAGCCACTATAGTCCTCCATAAAGAAAGCGGCAGAATCCCAATAAAGAAGGGCGTATGGCAGGGAGACACGATCTCTCCAATGCTATTCACCGCGTGTTTACAGGAGGTTTTCAGGGCCCTAAATTGGGAAGAGTTAGGGATAAGAGTTAATGGAGAGTATCTCAGTAACCTGCGATTCGCTGATGACATTGCATTGATGAGTAACGCGGGAGACGAATTACAGCGAATAAATAGAAGCAGCGCGAAAAAACGAACGACAAGAAACACACACAACAGGACTAGCGCTGTACTGCCAACTGAATGTTTATTGAAAAGATCACCACTTATAGCTATGCCACCAAAAACGCCTTGTCACATAAACGCCACAAATAATCAACGATTGCGGGCATGCGTGTTGCTATACTAGCAGGTGTTTATCGAGAAAACATCTCTCATGAGATGTTTTGGTGGCATAGCTATAAGTGGTGATCTTTTCAATAAACATTCAGTTGGCAGTACAGCGCTAGTCCTGTTGTGTGTGTTTCTTGTCGTTCGTTTTTTCGCGCTGCTTCTATTTATTCGCATCATGAACCGACTCGCCCAAACCCACAAGTTGTTGCTAACGAATTACAGCTTATGATTACTGAACTGGATACGGAAAGTAGAAGAGTAGGTCTGAAAATTAATATGCATAAAACTAAAGTAATGTGGAACAATCTTGGCAGAGAACAGCGCTTTGCGATAGGTGGCGAGACACTGGAAGTTGTAAAGGAGTACGTCTACTTAGGACAGGCAGTAACCGCGGTGCCGAACCATGAGAGTGAAATAACTAGAAGAATAAGGATGGGATGGGGCTCATTCGGCAAGCATTATCAAATCATGAATGGTAGTCTACCACTATCCCTCAAGAGGAAGGTCTATAACAGCTGCATCTTACCGGTACTTACCTACTGAGCAGAAACCTGGAGACTTACAAAGAGGGTTCAACTTAAACTGAGGACGACGCAGCGAGCGATGGAAAGGAAAATGATAGGTGTAACCTCAAGAGACAGGAAGAGAGCAGAGTGGGTCAGGGAACAAACGGGGGTTAAGGATATCATAGTTGAAATAAAGAAGAAGAAATGGATATGGGCCGGGCACGTAGCACGTGGGCAGGATAACCGCTTGTCATTAAGGGTAACTGACTCGGATTCCAAGAGATGACAAACGCGTGAGGGGGGAGACAGAAAATTAGGTGGGTAGATGAGATTAAGAAGTTTGCAGGTATGACGTGGCAGCAGAAAGCACAGGACCGGGTTGATTGGCGAAACATGGGAGAGGCCTTTGCCCTGCAGTGGGCGTAGACAGGCTGATGATGATGATGATGATGATGATATCCATAACATTGTTTTTAAAAAAATCATTCGTTCTTTAATAAACGATGCTGGAAAAAATTAAAACCACTTCCACGCCAGCACAATTTGAGTAAAGTAAACAGCGGAGCTGGCAAGCAAGCGCCAACACCTGGCGAACGCAGACTGAGTCCTGTCATCATATTTTGGTTCTTTTTCCTTAGTCTGTCTTTCATGTTTCTTCCTTTCTTTTCGTCTTTCTACATTTTCTTATTAATATGTAATGTTTCATCT
The DNA here is from genome assembly GCA_030522465.1 of Rhipicephalus appendiculatus. Classification (NCBI taxonomy): domain Eukaryota; kingdom Metazoa; phylum Arthropoda; class Arachnida; order Ixodida; family Ixodidae; genus Rhipicephalus; species Rhipicephalus appendiculatus. Next base: position 1,011,447 of record JALIZH010032910.1, on the reverse strand, counting down.
TTCTTTCTTCATCAGTTCATTTATCCTCATTTTCCGCCCATCACATCTCTCCTCCTCATCCTAACTTCTCTTTCTCACCCCCTACTATGCTATATTGTGGTTACCCTCTCACAGCCTCCATTCCCTCCTTCTCACCCTCGCTTTCCTTTCCCATCTCATGGCTAAACTATATTATACAGGGCTATGCCAAGCTGTGCCCTCCCATAATCGTATCCCGGCCGCATTTTCGATGGAGGCGAAAATGCTTGAGGCCCGTGTACTTAGATTTAGGTGCACGTGAAAGAATCCCAGTCGAAATGTCCGGAGCCCTCCACTACGGCGTCCCTCATAATCATACATCGTGGTTTTGGAGCGTTAAACCCCAAAGGTTATTATTATTATTATTATTATTATTATTATTATTACCCTCCCTCCTCCTTCCCTTCCACCGCAATATTCCACCACACTCATTGTTGCCTCTCAGACTACGCATTGTTAACGAGACGCCTGTCGTGCGGGGGGGGACGCTTTGTCACTGGAAAGGAGGAGCTGTACCCTCAATGCGCCGGAGTATTTGCGGAGCATCCACCGGAGCATAAGTGATGCGCCGGAGCACTTACGGATCATCCACCGGAGAAAAATCAGGGAACTCGTCCCGCTTCCCTCCGTCCACCGCCCACCGAAGTAAAAGGGTGGAAAACGAATGTATATCCTCCGGAGCATTCCGGTTTGAGTGAGGCTCCCGGAGCTGAGCGGGAGCATCATCCCCCGAAACCTCCCGGCTGGGTATATTTTCGTTTATAGTGTGTGGAGTTCCCACATTTAATTCCGCGATGTTCAGAAATAGACGTGACAGACTTTCTGGCGCCACGCGTGCAGTTATTAGTGAAAAAAGCCACAGTTTCACCGCAAGGGTGAAGCAATGAATGCGATAGCAACAAATTGTAATGTTATACGAAGTGAGGCTGGCAGCTAAGTCTTTTGGATCGATCTCACGGAACTCTAGAAAACGCTTGTTTAAGAGAATTCTCTTCGCGTTGAGAGCGCAGCACGTAGAAGGGTACACCGGCCGCCCGCTGTCGGCTGCCGAGATGGGGAGATAACGCGCGCGCCCGCGACGACGGCGGTCGTAAAATCGAAGGTCGCTCGAGGGACCCCCCCTCCCCCCCCCCCCCCCTCGCGTCTTTTCACGCGCGCGAACGACGAGCGGGGCCGGTTCAACAGTTGGGGGGGGATCTTATCGCATGCGCCTAGGAGCGACGGAGATGCCGGCTTGTTTGATCGCCGCTTCAGCCGCTTTCACCGCTCCCGCTCGCCCGCCATTACCCGCTGGTAGAACGTACGATGCGCAGGGGGTTCTTATCAATTTGGACTTCATACGCGACATGACGGCGACGGCAACGGCGACGGCGACGGCAAAAACCCGTCGAGACTGTCCATATAATTGCTATCGCAATAATTGCTTTACTTACGTGCAGGGCGACTCTTCAAACGAGCTATCAGCAGCGTATCTGGAACGGACGACATCCGCCGGTGAATCGCACTTACACGCTACCGATAGGCCAAAACGTCACGAGCCTCTGCGGAGAGAGTGTTTTGCCGTTGGGCCCACTTGGCGACAGCTGCAGACTCGCACCTTTCCTTCCCCTTACCTCCTACACCGCATTCATCCGTCCTGTTACCCTTCTCCTTCTTGTAAATTCTGCACCTTGTCCACAGCAGACTTAAACCACATCATGTGGCGCTACCATAAGCACCCTCTTCGCCCTCTCCTGAAACGCCTAATTTCAAGTGAGGAGCAGTGGGAGGCTGCCTTACGCAGCTCGAGGCCCGACATTCAGGAGGCCATCCTGGAGTGGGCCGAGAGGGTAGAGGAGGACTACTTCAAGTAGTTCCTCCCCACCACCCTCTATCCTATTGCCCCCCGTCCCTTGAACCAGGGGCAAATGATGTTCATTCATTCATGCAGAACCGAGCATAGCATCGTGGATTACTTAGGACGCACGCACGACCACTGTTCATTCAGCGGAATAATTCTTGGTACGTGGTTGTGACTTCGGCCACCCCGAGAACACGCTGCTCATGTTTTTGCGCGCCGGCGTGGTTATTGCCGGTGATAGACCCCCCCCCCCCCCCAAAAAAAAAAAGAAAAAAAAAGAAAAAAAAAACATGGCTGATCCCTTTGTCGAAGGATTCGGTATAACACGACAGTGAAACGTGTCTTCACAGAGGTAGTTGAGCGTTTATTGTGCATTGTTTCGCCACAAGGGCGAGTGAGTTAATGCCACAGCAACAAATAGTAATGTCAAGCGAAGAACGGTAAGCAGCTCGAAACTTGCTGCGCGCACCTCAAGCAGAAAGGACGTGCGAAATGAGCATACACCGGACGAGCGCGTACTGTCAAAGCTCGCCATCTAAAGCGCACTGCTATAAAACAAGGAAAGACGCACGAAACGAACGCATAAATATAGACAGGACGAGCGCGAACATCTGTCACAATTGTTACTTCGTGTGTGAGCAGCGCGCTCCTTTCGTAAACGCGGCCGCTGCGGCGAGCGAAGTGACTTTTGTGCACTCTTTAACCACTGTAACTTCAAAGCAAACTTGCGGTGGAAGCAGAAGGCGCACTAAGCGCCCCAATGCCCCGATCACGAGATAAGCGCGTGCGCGCGAGCGACCACGCCCCGTGGAGGCGCGCGCTCATCGCAGCGAGAGGCGCGACGACCTTGACGACCTTTAGAGCGCGCACTCCGTGCCACCTTCGCGCCATCTCGCTAGTGATGACAAAAACGCGCTGAAGTCGACGAGCTCTGAGGACTGCCAGCGGTATATGGTGTAAATAAATAGCCTGCCGTTAGCCGGCTTAGGTACGTGCGCTCCCGTGGCCAAGTGGTTTCGCGCTGCGCAGCGTGAGGTCGTAGGTTCGACGCCCGGTGACGGAACCTTTTCTTCTCCATTTTTTTTTATCTCAATATGTTTACATTTTTCAACGTCATATCCGTCACGGAAATACGTCAGAGGAGCCGTGGTGGACCCCGGCATAAAACACTTGCGTGTTAAAAATCCGAGACCTTGGCGCAGTTTTTTCGCAATTTCCGGTAATATTATCAGGATGGGGCAGTAAATCTGATTTGGCGCACTTTGGCGCAGTTGGCGCAGGAGTGGAATCACTGCAATAATAAAAATCTTTGGTTCGATTGAGAATCAAACCCTGCGAACCCAAGCCGTCTGCGTGGCAAGCAGGTGTTCTACCACTGAGCGACGCCACTGCTTGAAACTGCTACGAAAAAAAAAAAACTGGCAGATCCCACGCACTGTGAGAATCGGTGTAGTGCGAAGCAGCCAGCAAAGAGCAAATCATGCTATACATAATATGCATATCATGATTTACATGTTAGGAGCTGTCATCTATGTTCGTCATACAGTCACGTCGCGCAATACCAATTTTGGTGTATATCAAGCTAGCGAACTGGACGCAAGAGCACCATGAGCGAGGCATGTAAATGACGTTGTAGATGACATGCATGCGAAGATTTTCACGTTACCACCTGTCAGTTATGTTCGTCATACAGTCACGTCATGCAATACCAAATTTGGTGTATATCAAGCTAGCGAAACGGCCGCGAGCGCGCCATGAGCGTGGCATGCAAGTCATGTCACTCATGACATATCATGATTTCCATATTACCACTTCTCATGTATGTTCGTCATACAGTCACGTCATGCAATACCATATTTGGTGTATATCAAGCTAGCAAAACGGCCGCGAGCGTGCCATGAGCGTGGCATGCATGTCCCTCATGACATGTCATGATTTCCATATTGCCACTTGTCATTTATGTTCGTCATACATTCACGTCACACAATACCAAATTTGTTGCATATCAAGCTAGCGAACTGGCCGCGAGCGTGCCATGAGCGTGGCAAGCAAGTCATGTTGCACATGACATGTCATGATTTCCATATGACGACTTGGCATTTATGTTCGTCATACAGTCACGTCACGCAAATTTGGTGTTTATCAAGCTAGCGAAACGGCCGTCAGCGCACCATGAGCGTGGCATGTAAATCATGTTGTACATGACATGCACGTCATGATTCTCATATTACCACCTGTCATTTATGTTGGTCATGCAGAACTGTCTCATCGTGCCAATTTTTGGATATATCAAGTTAAGAAAACGGCCGCAGGAGCACTAGGGCCATGGCGAATAAATCATACTTTTCATGACAAGTTAGTCATGATTTTCATGATATGACCAGTCAATCATGTTCGTCATACAGTCATGTTATGCCATACCAATTTTGGTATAAATCCCATTAACGATACGGCCAGCAGAGCACAAAGTCGTAGGCGGCTAGATAGATAGATAGATAGATAGATAGATAGATAGATAGATAGATAGATAGATAGATAGATAGATAGATAGATAGATAGATAGATAGATAGATAGATAGATAGATAGATAGATAGATAGATAGATAGATAGATAGATACGCTCAAAGTCGCCGAAGTTCGCTAAGAAATGCTTCGCATTTAAAAAACAACTATGTAGTGGGAGGAGTCTCCTTAATGCGTGTATTATTGCGTGGCAGAATCTAGAATCGCGCCAGGCGTCAAAACATGTGAATTGAGCAACGATTGGGTGTTTTAAAGGCCCACCCCTTTACAAAGCGCTCAGACATATTTAAGTCATCATCAGTTGCAAAAGCATGAACAAAGTGAACAGCTGCGTATGTTCGCGTGTTACCTTGCGGACGCGCGGTGGGCCCTTCGCCGATTCGCAATAGGAAGAATTATGGCGCAGTTGGGTATATAACTGTACTTGCAGTGGGTATTGTAGTATAGCTTGACGCGATCAATGTTTACGCGCACAGTCGTTCGTTTCCTTGTGGCACGGTTGAGGCATGCACCGAGAGCCGGAGTTAGGCTAGCAATTGATTATCCCACGGGGCCCGATTATGCATTAGTGTTCAGCTTTTCAAAGCGAAGCTAAATCGTCCTCCGAGCTTTGCTCTATTATAGAAGCAGGAATTGACGCCGACACGCCTGTTGTGCGTTCCCGAAAGTCAAGTGAGTGTACTGCCCGAAATAGCGGAAGCTTACATGCGCGGCTCTAATCAATGGTGCCCGTAAATGTATCAAGGCTCCAGCCACCCAGTTCTGGGATCGAAATATTTTTGCTATTGACCAGTTTCGACCGTTAGAGTGAGACTTTTGCGGTCGATGCAGCAGTTTCCAACGACCGCTCACGCGCCCTTCGGGGGAAATGTTTACCCGGCTCATCGATCTTGCGGTGCATTTGGCATACGTAGTGCACACACATAGACGTTGCGCAGGATGCGAAGGAAGTTTTCTACTGGGTCAAATGTAGCCCACCGATTACTTTTGCGAGAGAACGATGTGTGGTGATATTTGTGTGTGTGGGTGTGTCCAGCCATAGCTGCAGAATGGGACTCTTCGGAGTGGTCAGCTGACTGGACTGTGTGGCTTTACCCGCTTCTGTCACCCGCGTCATCAGTGAAGTGCACCATTATTGTATTAAGGCGAGAGCCACCCCTGTGGCACTAGACGCTTAATGTCATCTGAATGAGCGCACGTGCTGTCGTCGTCTCTTCTTGTGTCTCGTCTTTTTTAGCGCTCTAACTTATCCAAACCATGAACCAACACGCCCAGCAAAGCATTTTATTATGAATGAAATAACATTCACATTTAATGACACTATACGGCTGCTACGCAGTGATATTTAACGTCATTAGAATCGAATGACTTAAAGAAGTACTGACACAAAATTTTGAAGGCGATATAACTTGTGGGATAGATTTTTGTGGACACACACGCACCATCGACGAAATATTAATAATAAAAAAACCGCCAGGACTGCGCGAAACTCGCAGCACAGCCACAGCGAAAGCTGGGAGAGCTGCCTTTCTAGAGCCTTTTTTAAACATTCTTGGGGCAACTACAACAACCGCACTTGCATGGTACCCACTACGCCATAAATCATCATAATTTTTGTGTAGTGGGGAAGCGTCTACTATGCCATTATTCGTCATTCTTCAGAAAAGCGCGGTACCCGCTACACACTTGTAACGCATTATGTGCACTTCGTTGATGCTGTGGCTGACGACGATGAAGAATTTTGCCCGATGCTTTTGTAATGGGTTGGAGCATTGAACGACCCACTCGTTACGCTATTCGATTTGTGTGACGCCTGGTTCTTACTTTACTGTTCTAAAACGCTTAAAGGGACTGTCTACCGTCGTTCATCACTTTTGTGTTTTGTATCGCAATAAAAAGCGTACCGTCTGAAGTGCCGAACCTTGCAGCGGTTTCTCTGGAAAGTGAGTAGAAATTCTTTAAACAGAATTTTGCGATCTGCATTCGGTCCTCTTCCATTGGTGGGATGAATGCCCACAACACTGGTTGGTGGAGGCGATGACGACTGTAGTGCCGGTGAAAGTCGCAAACTGAAACCGCGCGCTCTTTTTGCAGACTTCATCAATTTTTGTTTAATAATAAAACAAATACCGTAGTGGTCGTTTAAGCACGCATATTGTCAGATAAAGTATTATTACCACGGTTTCTCCAGCTTTGTTCAGTCTGCCTGACAAACCACCGCGGTCGAGCGGAAAAGTTGGTCTGTTCCAGCAACACTGGTACGCCGGGGTTGTGAAACGAACTGTAGTGGTTCCACTCATGCCAACCGCGCTACTAAAATGAACATAAGGAGTGCTTCACAAAACAACAGAAGGTTCCTGCTGTCTTTCAGTTATGTTTATGTGTTCTGTGTTGTATATGCGATATGAGAGCCAGCATGGACGCCCTGGTGAAGCGGAACGTGATGGCAAAATCTTCTTCAATGTAGCACTATGGTCATAGTAGCACCTTGGTGAATGGTGTGCACTTTACTGATGAGGACTCGTGCTACGTTACTAGATTACGTTGGACTCACGGGCATGGTTCGAAAATTCCCGAAGACAATTTTTTTTTTTTCTTATGAGCGGTGCCGGACGCAGTGCTCGCGTTTCGCCGCCGTAGACAGGCGCCACCGAGCGCCTCTCTGAACGCGTGAGGAAAAAAGCAATAATTACTCTTTGGCGCAACCTAAAGCTGCTTCAAGTGCGTAAAATACAATTTCAAGTTACACATGTTTGTTTTTAAGCAAAATGAGTCTACCTGCGAGGATTTCTTGTCCGACCAATAGATTGAACCACATCGCTGTTTGGTGACGCTAGCGGTCATTCTTTGTCGACTTTCGACGTCAAATTAAAATTATAATTCTTTTTTTGTGGAACAAAAGCATGCTCATTGCCGCCGATGTGATGAACGATCTTCTCATTTTCGCCACAATCAGAAAAATTTTCCCGAGCGGTAGACAGTCCCTTTAACAACACACGTTAACGCGATTCCTTAACCGACATGAAGCCTGCATAGGGTCAGTTTGCACAGCAGTTTCAAGCAGCGGCGTAGCTCAGTGGTAGAGTGCTGAGCTGCCACGCAGAAGACCCGGGTTCGATTCCCATTCGGTCACAGGTGTTTTTTATTTATAGTTTTTTTCTTATTTCGTGCGATATTGGTTACGGACACCGGCGGCGGCGGCGGACAACTACGGCGCAGAAACGACCCTTGTTGTGATCTCATAACAGCTTTCGCTGTAATATCTGGGGTATTACGTCCTAAAACCACGATATGATTATGAGAGACGCCGTAGTGGAGGGCTCCGTAAATTTAAACATCTGGTTTTCTATGAAGGACCCCTGACAGCGAGTTTTGTTTGCGACTTTTTTACAGTAATTTGTAGCTTTGCGTCTGGTAATGCCGAAATTGAATCGTAAATGCTCTAACGCGTCTCATAATTAATGCTAGCGTCGTAAATTCAGAACGATTTTGCTTTAGTTCGAAACGCCCGCCTAAATACAATAAGAAACTAGCGCCCCACAGCGGAGCAGCGCCTGAGACTACGTGCGCTCAAGCATGGCCTCCGAGATGGCGGGCGCGCGGCGGGTTTCTCTCCGGCCGTCCCAATCGCCGCGCTCCCCAGCAAAAAAACGTACATCGCGTCGCGCGCCCGGCTACCGCGAGATGGCGCACTCACTTGGGATTCCGGCGGCAGCGAAGACCGCGGCAGAAAGCAGAGCGCGCGGGAATACAGCGTGTGCATGTTTTTTTTTAAAGACGATAGTCTTTCTTGGGATACCTAAACGGAGAAATTTTGTGTTTAGAAAAAAATTATTCAATTATGGGACACTACGAGTACACGGAAACAGTGTCTATACGACAAGGACAGTAACATACACATATGACTAAGTACGATGTACATGACACCTTTTAACAAATGTGTCCAAGTCCATAAGGTGTCGCTAACATATCCTAAGCACTAACATACACATACTTATCATAATATACACAAAGTACATGACGATGTATATACAGAATATACAAGGCTTGGTGAAAATGTCAGCGAATATGTACAATTGATGTAATGGCGCGTGTAATTTACATAATTTACAGTGTTAGCACGAAGTGCACATATACAAGAACCTACACCCGTACGGGGACACACACGCACACGCACAGAAATATTAAACAAATCTGGATTATATACACTGTTGGGTTACTGTCTCATGACCTGGCTACAAGAACCAGGCCAGATGGAAAACTAGCTGCACACGTCCATCTACAATCGACAGGAAGCGGCACGACCACTGCCGCAGAAATTCCTCCTCCCCAAGGAAGAACAATTCCTCCGACAGAAACGATAGGAGTTCGGAGTATAAACGTTCTAGAATCGGAAAGAGAGCACGACGACGATGACCTGCTGCAACAGCCTCGCACCTGTTACGCCATAAACAAAAAGCTCCCGCGGCAATTAGAAGGCGTGCAAAGCGACTACGCGAGCAACGACCTGACGTGACAAAGCGGTTAACACCAAGGCCACGGAAACCAGTGTTAACGGCTTTCCAAAATACTTTTGCAATGACACATTGCTGCAGCACGTGCTGGTTAGACTCCTGGAGCGGACAGTTAGGACAAGTGGAAGATGGGATCATGCCCCATCTCTCTAGCCTGTCCCGTGTTTGGAGCACTCTCCATCCTAGACGCCACATGAAGTCACGGAGATGGCCAGGCAAAAAGGATGCCGTTATCGCGCTCCACGAGACACGTCTCGATCGTGCTAGACGGGCTGGAGGAACCAGAGGGAGCAGCAGGGCCGCCGTTGTATCTACAATACGGTTTTCCAGAATGTCTAGATCAGGACAAACCTGCTGTGCGTGGCGATAGAATGCTACAGCCGTGGAGTAAAATGCAGGGACATCAAGGGCATGTGGCGCGGAATTGAGTCGTGCTTCCGGTAGCAAATAGCGCACCTTAGTGCCTAAGAAATAGCAGGCGAGATCGCGCGCGGAACACTGGTCACCGTGTAACAGGCGAAGCAAGAATCGCAGGGCAAGCAGCCGGCAGCGAACAGACACGGATGGGAATGCGAATCCACCGCATTTGCGTGGTTGCCCAAGCGCTGCTCGGCAAACCAGCTCCGTTCCACCTGACCAGAAAAATGAGCCTAGGAGGGATTGCAAGGACTTAGTTATTCGTAATGGGGGGCTGTACGACATGAGATATGTACCAAGCACGGCCGCAAAACACAGTCTGTGCTAAGTACCTTCTTTCCAACAGCGGTAAATCGTACTCTTGGGCTTCCCGGACGTGGCGTTTTAGATCTTCGAGTACTGAAACCCACACTGAGGCTGATATACCGTAGTGGGTATAATCAAGCCCTAGAATGCGAATAGAGTCGCTTTTTTGAAGACCAAAAAAGTGACTTAGGCAGGCGTCTGGGGAACCAATAAATAAATATCGACATTTTGCAAAATTCAACGCAGCACCTGAAATAGCCCCATACTCAGCAAAAAGCCGTAGACTACGGGATAAGCTGTCCTCATTCTTCAAATACAACGTGATGTCATCGGCGAACGCTGTCACCTTAACGGTATCACTGCCAGGTAGTGGAAGGCCTCGAACGTATGGATCGGCAAGTAACGAGCGCAGGAATGGTTCGAGGCTGAGTACAAAAAGTACAGGGGATAGAGGACAACCCTGGCGAACGCCGCGGGTAACAGGAAATGCAGCACTCTCAAAACCATAAAGAAACAACGTGCTGTGTATATTTCTGTATGCATTTCTGAGAAGCTCAATGAAGTTTTGTGAGAAGCCAAACGCTGCCATTACGCTAAATATGAAGCTATGTTCGAGGCGATCGAATGCCTTTTCTTGATCGAGTGAAACCAATAGTCCATGTGCTGATCTCGCCAACGTGTATGCAATTATATCACGCGTAACAAAGGAAAGACTATGTATTTCTCTTCCAGGTATTGAGCACGCCTGATGATGTCCTATTAAGGAAGGCATCAGGCTTCTCAAACGCCGAGTGATAACTGCTGCAAAAATTTTGTAATCAACATTGAGAAGCGTAATTGGTCTCCATTCCTCTGGGCGGACTGACAATGGGTCATGTTTAGGTATTAAAACAATTCGACCATCGCGAAAGCTATCAGGGAAAACAAAGCTTTCGAAGCAGCGGCAAATAACAGAGGTGAAAATGGCACCGACGTCATCCCAAAAGGTTAAATAAAACTCGACGGGCAACCCATCCGGCCCAGGAGCCGAACCACGCTTCATGGAAGACAGTGCCTCTTTCACCTCATCAGCTGACGGATTTGCACAAAGCTGTTCAGCTACGTCTGATGGAACCTGAGGCAGTCCACTAAACATTGTGACTGTCTCGGTGGTACCATGATACGCTGGCATTGTCGATCGAGCCATGTTTTCAAAATGAGCTATGAAAACTGATCGATCACGCGCAGGTGGCAACGCAGTGGGAAGGGCTCTGGCGGCCTGAGTTCCCAGCGGACTCGACTGTCTGAGAAGCGAGCTTCTCGCAAAGCGCAGAACCTCGGGATGGTTACATGGATTACGCCTGCAACGCCAAGCAGCCGCCGATAGCGACGACGCTGCAATAAGGCGTTGGAAACGACCCCGTAACTCTCGCTGCCATGCGCGCATCAATGGAGTTAGTCGCTCGACCCGAAGTGCAATGCGTAACTTTGTGGCAGTGTCCGCTAGTTCTTCCGACATGCGGCGTCTAAGGGCGCGCCCTTCCACTGAGCAGTGTAGACGCCATTGTACCTTGAGCGCGTCCCATGACTCTGGGCCGGATCCGAACAGGGAGGCTCGCAACACTCTAGATAAACTGGAGCGCGAACGCGTGTCATGCAGAACGCGGATATCAAGACGCCAAGGTCTCACTGACGAAGAAAAGGGTAAGCAAGCCTCGAATGCCACTGGTCGATGATCGGACAAATAAACAGGGGATGATGGCAATGTTATCACATCGGAACGCGACACGTAAGAAGCTAGCGTACTTGGCACGTAGAAGCGATCCAACCTACTAGACGATGAGCCACGCCGCCAAGTCCAGGCATACTGTGATCCATGTACTAGTCTGTACGTATCTATCAAAGAGAAATGCTGGACCAGGCGACGCAGCTCGCGTGCGTTCCAGTCAGATCGACCCCATCCCGGACCCTGCACGTCAGCTCGCGTATCTAATACACAATTGAAATCTCCGGTGAGTATGACATGCCGACCGTCAAGAAAATACACGTCCAGGTCACGAAAAAAATCATTAGACATGGCTGTTTGGGCTGGCCCATAAATACACAAAATGCGTAACCTGAATGACGATAGGGCGCAGTCAAAAGCCAATACCCGTCCTATCCCGTCATAGAAAACATGATGATCTCGCAAAAGAGTTCGGTTAAAAATAATGATTCCAACTCCACTGAAGCGAGATGTCGCGAAAGAAAAGTAACAGTCCAAATTAAACGCGCGTTTGAATGCACGAACGTGGCCAATGGTAAAAAAATTGGTTTCTTGTAAACACAGAACATCACAATGTTCCGCGCGAGCTATGCTGATGACTTCGGCTTGTTTCACAGGGTTACGGAATCCTTGAACATTTAAAGAAATAATTTTCAGGGAGTCGGCCATATTGAAATGTTTGTAAGAACTGACCTGGTCGTGTTGTTCAATTCGGCACCCCGGGGACTTGTCCGGGGGACATGCAGTGCACACACTACACAACACACTTCGGCCCTCTAGAAGAGGGTCGAGGCTTCTTCGGCTGCTGGGACTCGGAGCGGCTACCTTGGGTGCCGTCCGAGCTGGTGCCAGCCGTGTGAGCACGCTTAACATCTCGCGGGGGTAGCATTTCCACATCACATCCGTCTAGGCTGGGCGAGAGCACGATGCTACTATCCACTCCGAGGCTGAAGCTGCTTTCCGACGAATCAGATACTGGTAGAGCTGCAGGGTCATCGTTATCTCCCCCAACGACCTTGACCGCAGGCTGCTTGTCGAGACGCGTCAGTAAAGAGCTCCCATGGCGTCTTGCAACTTGTTCCAGGAAGTCGCGCGCCTGGTTTTCTGAAGGAACCAATGAGTTTAACTTATTCGACTTCAATGCTGTTCCTGACGAAACGCCAGCGTCCGTCCACTTCGGAACGTCTGAGACTACGGCGCACTCAGCTGCTGGAATTAAGGATGCGTCCTGCGTGTCGGTGCCTACAAGCGCTTGCTTCTCGGCTTGAGGCCCTGGCGAACATGGCACGACATGCTTGGCTGAAATGGGCGCGGCGCGAACCGTGGTGTCATCTTCTTTTCTTGTCGGCGAGGCTGGCAAACCTGGCGCGCTGGGACTGGCCAAGCTGCACACTTCTTCTACGTTTAATGTAGGTTCAGGAATCAAATCCTTGAGCAGGTCTTCTACAGCTCCGGTTTCTCGTTCAGCTGTTACCGCAGGTGACACGGTCGGTAGAGGAGGAAAGGCCCCCCGCAGCAGCATCCGAATACGATCGCCGCACTGGGCAGACGGTAGTAGGGTGGCCATCTCCACAACGTCGGCAGGGGCGGTCGCAACCTTCGCTTTCGTGCCCATGCACACCACAGCGACCACAGAATGGTGCTGTGCATTGCGCTCGATAATGACGACTAGAGCCACACCGACGACAAACACGTTGGAGACCTCGGTAGTCGAAGGTGACTCGATGCCCAGAAACTCGAAGGTAGTTGGGGACGCGATTCGTGGTGTTCATTTCCATGTGGACAAAACGTGTGCCTGTGAGGACTCCACGTCTTGCGCTCATGAAGCCTGCGTTGACAGATAGCACCTTGCCGTATGGCGACATGGCCTGAACGAGGACTTCGTTAGGGACGAACGACGGCAGGAATAGGCAGGCGACGGTAGTTACCTGCGGGCCAACAGGAACGATTGGAATACGCTCGCCACCGATGGTCAGGTAGCCAGCGTCGACGATCAGAGTCATGGAAGCCATGCTCTTGACGGTGACTTGGAAGTTCATGCCTCCCATATGCTGGACACAGTGCACCTCTGAGAGGCCAACTATTGAGGCCGTCGCATCAACGACGGTCTCCGGGCTGGTCCCCGCAGGGACAACGAAGTCGAAGGCTTGAGCCTTCGAAGGCGTCCACGACGTTGAAGGCGCCATGGCTGGATGAGGTGGACGTCCCTGACGTGGAACACGCAGGGACGTCAACAGGATCTCACTGTCTTCGTCTTCCTTCCTTCCTTCTTGGTTTCCTTCTCTGTTTGTCGGCACGTCGCACGATTCAGCTAGCTGGCCAAAGTTTAACCCCCCTGCCTTACGACCTCCAATCTTGATCGAGGGGCATGTGTTCATACGGGTGAGCGTGGGCAATTAAAAATCAAATATTACGCATACCTGATGCACAACATCAATACCTTAGTACTATTCACAGTGTTCCTTTAAAACAAAATCTATAGATACGTAATTATAAAGATCCTAGTGTTTATTACGCGGCGCTGAAAATGCGCCGCTGTGTACAAAACAAGTCTCCGCCTAGTGATTTAACTTCGACGCTGTGGTGCTGCCACCTGGCAGCAGCATAGTTCAACACAAGCCGATGTTCCCCGATGGCGCTGTAGATGGCGTCCTCTTCTGTTTTATCAATGCCAGCCAGATGCGGCTGATTCATCGTAAAAGAGCGCTGTCTCAGGCAAGGCAAAACATATATGGCCGCTTGATGAAATACGACCCACTCTACAAGACATGATCAGAGAACGCAGAGAAAAGACCGACGACCAAATTTCAGCGGAGAAACGCCGGCGTCCGTCTAAGCGTGCCCGGAAAACGTCCGAAAAACGAGCCCAGCGGCTAGCCCAGCTATTAAATTGTGGTACTCATGCAGTGCAGTCGGCACAAGACTATCGTATTTCGACGACATTTGCAGCGAAGCACGCAGATACGCGGCCAATTTTTTTTAGGGGCGAAGCTCCTTAAGCCGTGGGTCGTGCGTCCTCGATGTATGTAGTAGGTAGCCACCTCTCGTTTTAGTTCTTGGAATGTCCGCTAGATGGCGGTACTTGTATATGATGAATATATATAGGGGCGAAGCTCCTTATGGCATCACCTCGGCGGTCCTCGGTGATCCATGCATCCTGAGTAGCCAGTAGGCACTGGATTTCGACCTCCAAGGTAGTGCCTGTGTGAGATGTCTCCTGTGCGTGAATAAACAATCAAAAAAATTCACAACGTACATGTAAATTTAAAGTGAGCTGCGAGTCGCCATGACTCTCATCGACCCTTTAGTATAAATGCGCCCGATCTTACGTCGTTGATGATGTACTGCGCAGAATTTGCGGAAGATTACCGGTTTACCGACGCACCTCCGAAGCTTCGCCCACTCATCATCATTCACTCCGTGGATATGCTGTGTTTTTTTTTTTCTGCGTATACGAGCAAGCATTGCAGTGCAGTGATCGTTGCGCAGTGTTTACCAGCAGCCTTGCGTGCGAGATTTTTTCATGATCTCAGTTTTCGCTTCAGTTTTACGATGTAAATTGACTGCAGGCCACAATCTGCCACTTCACTCTGTGCGGATGATGCTTCCTTTATGCCGATGTCACTCTTTTACTTCTTTACGCTGCTGTGACGGCAGTCACCTGTTATACACTGCCTGTAAAGCATTCCGTATAGAAGGAAGTGCCTGCAAGTTTTTAATAAAGGAAATATAAACAAAGTGTTCCTAATGGAAAATTTGAGTGCTACTGTACGTGTGTTTTCATTTCGCTATATGTTGTTACACCGACAGAAAAAATGCACAAAGGAAGCAAGCGCCGATACCTGCTTTTTGCGATACTGCTTCCAAACGGACTGCTTCCGTCGCAGGCCTTAAATCTATAGCTTACAACATTATCAACATATCTATTGTGGGCTCGGGGCAGTGGTCGGCCGAAGCCCTCAGAGAACACGTAGGCGACAAGAAAAACGCGGTTAATTTACGACGGCCCGGCAACGACTGATCGGTCTTTAGCGGCTGGGCGAGCGCGAGCACCGGGCGTCATCACGCCCAGCCTCATCATCGTTTTTTTTCTCCTTCGCTAGCGCCCCCCATACTACACAGCCCGCAAATTTCGAAGTGTAGTAAGTTTCTAGCACATGCGGATCTCTTGCAGAGGCATCGCTTTTCTAAGTGCTGTAATAAAGGCGGCGCAAATCTACAGCAAAAAAAAAAAAGCCCATTTGAGAATCGATAGGCCCCGGCATTGACTTGGCCTCTCGTACACCTTGACCAGACATTTCCAAATCAGCGCGAGGTTAATAAAAGCGCAAAACCATTTTTTCCTGGCTACATGCAAGCTGCGCCAACAGCGCGGCAGCTTTTCCGATCCCAAGTAAGTGCGCCACGGTGCGGAGAAAAGAGCGGGCCACGGCCACCTCGGGAAATACGCTCTCTCCGTGCGATTGGGACGGCCGGAGAAAAACCCGCCGCGCGCCTGCCATATCGGAGGCCATGGCTCAAGCTTCGGTGACGCTAAACGCGCCCTTTTCAAATAGGGGGACCCGCGGGCGGTGAAGAATGAAACGGTGTGGGTGATTTGAGCGGGTCCCCCCTCAGGAAAAAGAAAAGCATTCCTGGCGTAAGCAACCAAAACCACCTTGAGAGCAGCCCGACAACACAGCGAGAGGGGCGACGAACAACAGTCCTCGCCGTTTGCCAGTCGGGGTATTGTGCGCGCCCCGAAAATGTTCTCTGACGTCCACAATACTTGCTTGGCCTCTGCAACGTCACGAGAGGAGCCTCTGTCTTCGTCAAACCAGAGAAAATGTCGATTCGACCTGAATACTCGAATGAGTGCTCACCTTTACTTTATAACGAAATTAAAATATCTTATAGGCAACGTTCATCCCTAATAATCGATCAGAAGTGCTCCCGCATGCAGGAGTCTCAAACAACACGAGCATCTAGAGTTTCCAAATTCGGTGTCAGGGCTCCTTTAAAGTGCACTGACATCGCACAGTACACGGGCCTCTACCATTTCGCCCCCCATCGAAATGTGACCGCCGCGGCCGGGATCGAACACGCGACCTTCGGGTCAGCAGCCGAGCACCATAACGAGTTCTCCACCGCGGCGGACCCATCTACGATATATCAACGGATAATATAGCCTAGAACACATTACAGCGAAAGCTGTTATGAGATCGCAACAACGGTCGTTTCTGCGCCGTAGTTGTCCGCCGCCGCCGCCGGTGTCCGTAACCAATATCGCACGAAATAAGAAAAATACTAAATAAATAAAAAAACACCCGTGACAGGAAATCGAACCCGGGTCCTCTGCGTGGCAGCCCAGCACTCTACCACTGAGCTACCCCGCTGCTAGAAACTGCTGTGCAAACTGACCCTATACAGGTTTCATGTCGGGTAAGGAATCGCGTTAACGTGTGTTGTAAAGCGTTTTAGAACAGTAAAGTAACAACCAGGCGTCACACAATACCAGTTGTGTAACGACTGGGTCGTTCAATGCTCACACCCATTACAAAAGCCTCAGGCCTAATTCTTCATCGTCGTCAGCCACAGCATCAACAAAGTGCACATAACGCTTTACAAGTGTGTAGCGGGTACCGCGCTTTTCCGAAGAATGACGAATAATGGCATAGTGGACGCTTCCCCACTTCACAAAAATTATGGTGATTTATGGCGTAGTGGGTACCATGCAAGTGTACTTGTAGTAGTTGTCCCAAGACTGTTTAAAAAAGGTTCTAGAAAGGCCGCTCTGCCAGCTTTCGCTGTGACTGTGCTGCGCGTTCCGCGCAGGCCTGGCGGTTTTTTACGTGACGAACTGAAGCATCGTGGTAAAATTCTTTAGCTCGCCTCACGGCGTGTTCGTGTTGATTAGCGATTGTGATAGCTCGCGAGAGCGTCAATGAGCAGCCTTCAAAAACACCGCCAGGCCTGCGCGGAACTCGCAGCACAGCCACAGCGAAAGCTGGGAGAGCGACCTTTCTAGAGCCTTTTTTAAACATTGTTGGGGCAACTACAACAACCGCACTTGCATAGTACCCACTACGCCATAAATCATCATAATTTTTGTGTAGTGGGGAAGCGTCTACTATGCCATTATTCGTCATTCTTCAGAAAAGCGCGGTACCCGCTACACTCTTGTAACGCATTATGTGCACTTTGTTGATGCTGTGGCTGACGACGACGAAGACTTTTGCCTGCGGCTTTTGTAATGGGTTGGAGCATTGAACGCCCCATTCGTTACGCAATTCGCATTGTGTGACGCCTGAATCTTATTTTACTGTTCTAAAACGCTTAACCACACACGTTAACGCGATTCCTTACCCGACATGAAGCCTGCAGGGTCAGTTTGCACCGCAGTTCAAAGCAGCGGCGTAGCTCAGTGGTAGAGTGCTGGGCTGCCACGCAGAAGACCCGAGTTCGATTCCCATTCGGTCGTAGGTGTTTTTTATTTATTTAGTTTTTTTCTGATTTCGTGCGATATTGGTTACGGACACCGGCGGCGGCGGCGGCGAACAACTACGGCGCAGAAACGACCCTTGTTGTGATCTCATAACAGCTTTCGCTGTAAAAAGTAACCGCTCACGTAGCTGATGATTCGTAGTCTTTGAGACGAGCTGATCACGTAACATCTCATCAGCGAGACTTCCAAAATTACAGTCAGCAATGAGGGTTCGCAAAGCAGTGACGTATTCTTCCACTGTCTCACCAGCATGCTGAGCACGGCGACTGAACCGTTGTCGAGCCACGATGACGTTGACTGAACGCTTGAAATGGTCCGAAAGCAGGGCGATTGCAGAGTCATACGCGTCGTCTGTCGACCCGTTGTCACCTGTACTCGAAGGACTGGCAAACGTAGCGGTAGCAGAGCCAGACTGAAAGTCCGATGGCTTCAGTGTAGAGGAAATCCGCTGCCCCTACATGCCAAGACAGGTGAGCAGCATCGCTTTTCGGCGTTCCGCTGGAAGATATGATGCTCCGGAAGCCACCATGTACGTCTGAAAGGCCTCCTTCCACTGGTCCCATGGGACAGCCAGATGACCAGGCGAAGGCGGAAAGGCGGTGGCGGTTGTAATCTCGGAATGCTCATTGTGATGATGCAGCAGAAATCACCAGGAGTCTTTATCTTGCATGGGTTGAAACCTCGTCGCCAATATGTTGTATTTTGAACACACAGGACCGATGCGTCCGATGCCTGATCATCATCCTCTTTATTTAATGTCCCCACGCGCTCATCCTCATCGTCTTTGATATACAGCACATTGCATTCATACTCTGTAGTTGGGGTGCGTGGGGTCTCGAGAGAGCGCCGCATACGGACACAGTAGACGCCATCGGGCATCCAACAAACAAGTGTACATTTATTCACTTTCCTTTACATCACGTCGAACTCTCCAGCCTAATCTAATACATCTCTAGTGACACACTCAATAACCTTATACAACATGCCAAAAGAATACTCAGGAAACATAACACATACAATGTGCGCATGCGGCGTCGCTAACGTCCGACTCACCACAAGGGCCCGTGTGCCCGACCCGCTGAATCGTACGCACGGACCACGCCAACAGCCGTCCGTCCGCGCGCGCTGCCAAACCCCAAAGAGACTAGCTACTATTTCCTGTGCGCCGACCTAACGTCTCCCGCCAGGCGGCACTGCTGGCGCCAACGCGCTAGTGTCCCTGTATATGCTACCGCAGGTAGCAGAGTTGCGCATAACTTTTCCTTGCGCCGCTCGCGCCGCTATTCGGCGAGCGCCGTCACGTGGTGCAAAATGACGTCAAATGTTCAATTTTGCCGCGGCGAAGCCAACTTTACGGACACGACGGCGCGGCTCCCGCGCCGACTTATTTCCGTCAGTTCCATCGTCATTGTTTCTTCGAACAGAGAAGCAGCTGTGAATGATGGGTAATGACAAGTGTTACTTTGTCAGTGGTCACCAGGGTAACCGTGCGCGCAATGGTGTTTTGGCGACGTTTGCTGATCAGCTGTTTTAAACGGCCAAAATACACCCACCTGATTGTCGACCATACGTGCGTGAACTTTCCTTAAAACGACCTTAAAAACGAATTGTTCGGGCCTACTGGCGAGGCTAGAAAAGGTCGTGAGCATGCTGAAAGTAATTGCACCATTTTTCGTTACAAGGTACCGCGCGGTAGCGAACTTTTGAGCTGTTGGATCGTAGCATGCATGATAAAACTGTTGTGGTGGGATCGGCCTCCGCTGTAGTATTCTCTGTGCACACGACTCTATGAACGGACGCACTTTTGGTCACAGCCTAGCCATGTACAGCTTCACTAAAGGCATTATACCTTCGTTCACACGCACCTTTGAATCAATTTAACATTTCAATCACTTAATTCATGTTCAATTAACTCCGTCACCTTTAGTCCACTTAATGGGCCTTATGCTCAGTAATTCTCACTCGGTTCACTTCACTGATATTTTGTCGCGCGTATAAGCCACTGCTCCGCGTCCTGCACTTCCTCCGGGATCGGTCGAACGCTGTCATATTGCTGCTGTACGCGTCGTTTTCTTCGCGGACGCGATGTTCGAGGGCCTATAGTCATTTGCAGCTTCGCTGCAAAGGTGCAATATTGCTCAGCACGTGCAAATAAGTATGCGGCATGTTGCCCGCGCCGGAACATCGCGCCGTATTTGTCTCCTGCGCGCGCGACGAGTGGCTTCACTGCAGAGCCGTTGAACATAATGGCGGATCTATGCGCAACTCTGCTCCCGTAGGGAGCATATACAGTAACTCTACAACGCGCTAAAGTCCCTAAAAAAAACTAAAGTAGCGCCAACCGCGCCCCTTCGCCTCTGCCTCCTCTCCCAGCAGCTGCAGCAGCGCCTCTATGGTGTCCGCCAGGAAACTGCCGAAAGCACGGCCGGCCGTGCATACCCTCTCCCGGCGCACGGGAGAGGGTATGCACAGAGGACAGAACAAGATGGCGCGCTTGCACTACCAATTTTTTGAAGAAATATAGTTTCTTAGTGCGCAGAATGTTTTAGAAAGGAGTCAGATAGGAAAGAGCGCACTCCTATCTGCACTACCAAGCGCTGGGGAGAGGAGGAGCCTGCACGCCGACACGTATGGCGCTACTTTAGTTATTCTAGGGACTTTACAACGCGCCAGAGCCGTATATGCAGAGAGTCTGGCGAATGGGCGGGGCAGTGACGTCGCGGCGCGGCGATGACGCTGGCCACGTCACTGCCACGCCTCCGCTTCGGCGCCGTCCGCCATATTTACGCTTTCTGCGCGACGGCTGCTGCAGCCTAGCGTGCTTACGCGCTGTTCGCGCGTAAACTGTAGCGCCACTAAACAAACTGTAAAGTCGAGATAGTGCAGGAACGCTGCAGTTCAACTTTGATGAAGAGTATCAACAGGATTCGATGTTCGATAACATTCAAGTAATAGAAATACTTACTCCTAAAGCTGTGTACGCGGACTACCAGCCGACTACGTTCTGAGTGGAACGTGCGACGCTTTTTAACGGGATTAAAGAGCTCGTTTCGCAGAAATTTCGGTGTCTGCGTCGGTGTCACCGTCGGCTTCTTTAGTTGTGCGCGAAAAAGCAGCGTTGACAGTGAGGTAGATACAATTCGAGCTAGATGCAATTTAAGACAAGAGCCCGAGGGCGTTGCACTTTAACCTTCCTTGCGGCACAGTGTAGGTCTCCGCCGAGAAGCGAAAGCAAGCTATATAGCGTTTGCAAGGCGATAGTGTGTGTGCGCGCGCGTATGTGTATTTGTGTGTGTGTGTGTGTGTGTGTGCACGCTTGCGCGCGCGCGTGTGACTGAGTGTGCACGCGAACACGTCTGTGTGTGCGCATGCATGTGTGCGCGCGCATGTGCACGTGTGTCTGTATGTGTGTGCGCGCTCGCACGCACAGACGCACACACACACGCCACGCGAGCACGCGCACACGCCGGGCGAGCACACACACGCACGTGTGCGCTCGCGCGGCGTGTGTGCGTCTGTGTGCTCGCGCGGCGTGTGAGTGTGCACGCGCACGCGTCTGTGTGTGCGCATGCATGTGTGCACGCGCGTGTATGTGTCTGTGTGTGTGCGCTCGCACGCAATGACGTGCACACGCACCCGCAAACATGCACACCCCGCACGAGCGCACCCACACGCACACGTCGCGCGAGCACACACGCCGCGCGAGCACACGCACGCACGCACACACGCCGCGCGAGCACACGCACGCACGCACGCACACACGCCGCGCGAGCACACGCACGCACGCACACACGCCGCGCGAGCACACACACGCACGCACACACGCCGCGCGAGCACACACACGCACGCGCACACGCCGGGCGAGCACACAGACGCACACACGCACGCACGCACACACACACACACACGTCGCGCGAGCACACAGACGCACGCACGCACGCACACATGCACGCACGCACGCACACACGCCGCGCGAGCACGCACACACGCCGCGCGAGCACGCACACGCACACACGCACGCACACACACACACGTCGCGCGAGCACGCACGCACACACGCCGCGCGAGCACACACACGCACGCGCACACGCCGGGCGAGCACACACACGCACGCGCAGACGCCGGGCGAGCACAGACGCACACAAGCACGCACGCACACACGCCGCGCGAGCACACGCACGCACACACGCCGCGCGAGCACACACACACACGCACGCACACACGCCGCGCGAGCACACACACGCACGCACACGCGCCGCGCGAGCACACAAACGCGCACTCGTCACGCACACACGCACACGTCCCAGGATAAATCTGCAAGCCTCACGCGCGCTCCTCCGAGGGGATGGTGGCTGGCTTCCGCCGCTCCGCGCGGCTTCCGCGCGGCCGCCAGGGAGATTGGTTGAACGTCACGAAAAGTGGGCGGCGCTGAGGCGGCGTGCGGAGGGCGGCGAGATGAAAGAATCGCCAAACTCTCCCGAAGGGTATATATGGCTCTGCAACGCGCTAACCCTTAACCGTGCGAGCACGGCGCCACCTCTCACTCGGCGGCTGTTAAACCTAACTGCGGTTAATCCGCGAGACGCGCGTGCGCCATGAGGCGCAAACGGCTTCACATGGGTTGGTAGCACCCCTACAGGTGGCAGCCAAAGGAAGAACTGTATTAATGGGAAGGGTGGGTTCACGACAATACAGTAGATAAGATGTAGAAAATCTAGCAGTGGCTTGTTGATAATTGCATGCAAACGTTACGTAATGGAGACCAATGTCTCAGTCATGATGGTCATTCGATGCGTACATGAACAGCATATCTGTGAGGGTTCTGTTGAACCACTGCGGGAGACCGTTCGTCTGAGGATGGTAATAGGTGGTCAGTTAGTGTTGAGTGGCGGAAGAAATCAGGGATGTCGGCGATAACTCTAGAAAGAAAGTTACGACCACAGTCAGTGAGCTGTTGTCGTGGAGCACCAAGAAGCAAGATAGCGTCGTGCAAGAGAAGGTCCGCGACGTCGATGGCGCAGCTGGTAGGGAGAGCCAGTGTTATGGCACATAGGGGTGCCATAACACTGGCTACTCTCCGTCACCATCCAAACGTGAGGTGACGCAGAGTAGGACGGGGTTCGTAAGTCATCGAAGAAGTTATGTCGTTCGGGTGAGTCGTGTAGTGCGGTCAGTCGATCTTGAAGAATCGAGTGATGACACCGTGGGAGCTCCGTTTTGAAGAGTGTCGCCGAGACGACGATCAGCGCTGGAGCTCGTTTGAGTGTTTCCTGGAAGATAAATATTCGAGAAACGTTCGAAGAATTGTGGGCTGCACACGTTTGGTGAATATTCAAGGCCCTTAAGTGTTCTTGTATAGTTTCTAATGGATGAGATTGCTCTTGTAGCCCGGTAAGTTTTTCCCGTTGTTTTAAACACCATCTAAGTGATGTTGTGAGCTGTAATTGATACCAGCCGAGTGTGCAAGTTTGTGTGATGCTTGTACTGCCTTACCTGAGAATACATTTTGTTTGTGTTGTCAACTCTTGGCTCTAACTCGGTCTTTAGACCGCAGCCGGTTTTCGCTGGTACACTAAAAGGACCTACATTTAAATTGTATGTGATTTCGTGGTGCGCTTCGGTGGGCCGATACGTCAGCCCTTGGAATGTGCCCGGCGATTGCCTCCCCATTCACGGAATCAGTGACACTTTTCGCTGCTGATGATTCAAGCGGGCAGCCTTCATGGAGAGTATTGAGGCCCACTCTACGAAAGATTTGCACTCCTAGGGCAAACTTTTCACATATATGGTGGAATAGGCCCTTCTCATAACGACTTCAGTGATGTTATCGACCGAAGCCATTAAGGCGCAGCTTCTGGGGTAACTAAAATCTCGCTTTGGAGCAGCGTAACAACCTTTTGGCGCAGTTACCACGCAAACATTTTCTAACGCAAATGTTTGTCTCAAGCAAGCCTGGTCAGTTGTACTACATGTTTAACAAAGTCGATATATGCACAAATGCGTGCATCTTTGCTTTAAAAATACTTAAGGTATGCTGCCACCCCTGAAAATGATGTCTTTTTAAAAATCAAACTTCACTTTTTAATGGTTTAGGACTCTACAGACATTCAGAATTGTGCTGCAGCAAAAATTAGGTCTCTATCTGTTTCTGTTCGAGAGTTGTGCTCGTTTTTGCAACTACCTGTAGACCTCCCTGAAACCGAAACTGATATTTTGTGCAAACGAAATCCTAGTTTAATCAGTAAAACAAACTCACGTTTGTGCGCAAATTCGCAAGGATACATTTAAATTAGTTTGTGGTGAAGTTTACGAAAGCTTAATAAAATTGAGCAATGGTAATTGCGACCATTTTTTATTCAAATTGCGTTAATTCTCACGTGGGGGGCACACGATGTGACACCATATGTTTACACTGCACCGGCATGCCGTACTGACATGTTGAAAGCTATTTTTTCGTCAATTCAGTGTCCGACATTGTTGTCTTACAGAATTTAACAAGATATGGCTAAGTTCCGAGTGGAACAAAGGCAGAAACGCAAAGTGTTAAAAATTGGTGTGCCTGCAACCGAGTGAAAGCTCTGGGTACAGGAAATAAAGGCACCGGGGAGGGTTTTACAAGTACGTCTTGAACAAAAAAAAGTCTGTGTATGCTGACCTCTGTTTAGAAGATATATTTTCACGAAATATGCCTCCGGGAAAACCCATAAAGCGAATGAATGCTTCAGTGGGATGCTTTGGCAGTGTGTCAATAAATATGTCAATGTAGGCCCGCGCACTGTTTTGTTTGGACTGTAAGATTGTATATGTCAGTTTAGCAGTGGAAATAGTGGCACGCTAGATATCTTGAGGCAGGTAGGTGTCGATCCTTGCTACTACAGCGCCGTTGCTTGCTTCAACAGGGACCGAACTCGCTTTAAGATCGCCAGCCGCCAGTCAACGGCTGACGAAAAACAAGCTTCAAAAAAAACTAGGAGCTGCTAAACCACCTAAAGGTGAACTCGAGGCCGCTAAGGAAAGTCCCAGCTATTATCCTGGCGGCTTTTAGCGTCCAACAACGTTCCAATCATGTATATGACACGTTTGGAAAACTTCTTTCTTGTTTTTCTCAAAACATCATTTTAGTTGTTTTTTTATTGCGCCAAATTCCATAACATCTGAATGACCCAACATTTTTCAATGAAACTTCCCATGCTTCTTTCTGGAACATTAATCTATGCAATGAACTAGGACAAATGAAAACACCCAATAACTTTTGATGTTATAAGTTTCGACTGAAATGCAACCATCTGAAATTACACAATTTTGAGTTTTTCGGCCATACTATGCTTAATATTGACGACAGATTCTAGTTCATTGCACAGCCCCAAAGTACAGCTACATTGTTACCGAGCCATTTTTGTTTAAAGGGGCCCTGCAACACTTTTCCAAGTAGCCATGGAATGGATTCACTAAATCAGCTTCTTGCCTCACGAATTCACCAAAGCAAAAATTTTTAGAATCCGTCCAGTACAAGCGGAGTTACAAAGATTTGTGGCACGCTGGAATTGCATTCTCTCTTTTCTCGTCCCGACGAAAGAGCTGAAAGCTAAGCAGGGAGGGATGGCACGGGTAAAGAAATACGTCACGCGCACCTCGTGACCTTGAGCACTTTTTCTCTTTCGCGCGCGTGCGCGCGCGAAAGAGAAACGCGCGCGCACGCGTAGACAAGTCGCGGCCTCCCGCGGCAGCCTCAGTAACGACCGAGCGCGCCATGCTCAAATCAGCCAATGGCTGATACAATGGCTGTGACGAGTGATTTTTGAGCTTGTAGCATCATTTGTCGAGAGATAATAATAATAATAATATCTGGGGTTTAACGTCCCAAAACCATGATATGATTATGAGAGACGCCGTAGTGGAGGGCTCCGGAAATTTCGACCATCTGGTGTTCTTTAACGTGCACTGACATCGCACAGTACACGGGCTCTACCATTTCGCCTCCATCGAAATGCGACCGCCGCGGCCGGGATCGAACCCGCGACCTTCGGGTCAGCAGCCGAGCACCCTAACCGCTATACCACCGCGGCGGACCATTTGTCGAGAGAAGAGAAAGCAATTTTTAGCTGACTTTGAGAATTTATCGTGAACTTCTAGGCCGCGTGCTGCGCTATAATATTTGGCTCACGTGTTCTCGAGAGCCTCGACTACCGATCGGCAGCGTTTTCTGACCATGCTCAAAAAGTGTTGCAGGGCCCCTTTAACATCACAGGATCGGTAGTTTTCACTATGGCGCGATGGGTATATTTTGGGTAATTTCGGCAATTAAATTGTGATTAGTTGCATTTTTCTTGCCTAACATACTTGAAGTGTTGGTTTAAATAGCCTTTCTTAAGGCAAACACAAACATTCAGTTTACGATCAAAATCTAAAAAGATTTCCAAAAAGTTGGCAACATATAAGTAGGAAATCATGCTAATCCTGGTCGTTTTTCTGCGGATAGTCGTATGTTTCGTTGCAGCCGTGACGTCAGGTCACCTAGCATTTTCCCAGAGTCCACCTCATATTTGGGAATGAATATGACTTTCCCTGATGCTTCAGTTACAGTACTGGATGCACATTCTGTATAAAATTTCCATCCACTCTGTTTACTGCCCAGAAAGACTATTCTGATGACGTTCGTACTTTCAGAACAACCTAGGGCTTCGCCGCATGGTGAAGTGCCTGTGTTTGTGCCTCATGGAGAGAATCGCGAGGATCCAAGTTCATTGACGGCTGATAAAATACGGTATTTAATAATTGATCGTCTTAGATGCGAAGCATCCTATGCTCGGGGCTATGTCCGTCGCTCCCGCGTCCCTCGTCCGGCCACTTTCATGAAGCAGGGAAGCACCCATTATGCGAACCAGAACATTGTAGTAATATGAAGGCCGTCAACCACTACTACAGTCATCAGAATCATGGCCGAGAGCACACATAGGCTGCTTAGCAATGGCTAGGCAGGTGGTGTCTGTCGCCCAAGTTGACCCCATTCCTTGATCTTGCTTGCATGTGTTTAGAGGAGGCTTGTCCGTCCCTCCTTCCCGCGTCCCACATCCCCCACAGCGCATGCGCGTACCCTCCCCCCTGTCCTTTCCTACGCTCACCCCCTTTCTCTACTCTAGGAATCCTCTACTCTACGGAGCGGCCCCCGCGTCCCACATCCCCTCAGCGCATGCGCGTCCTCTCCCCCTATCTCCTCTAGGGATCCTCTACTGTAGGGAGCGGCTCCCACACCCTGTTGCGAAATTGGAGTCGCGGCTCCCAACGCCGCGAACCACCGGCGTGATTCGGGTAGCGTAGCCGGTGGGACCTCGAGTGGGTGACGTGCCCGGTGCATTCATTATGACGGCTTGAAGAGAGAAAAATACTTTATGTACAATATTTACATCGTGTGATCGCAATGACCAGACAAGAACAGCTCATCAACAACTTGTGAACAACTTAAGAACTGCTTCGGCGCTCTTCGGTGCGCCGCATTAAATCCGAAGGTTGGTGTCCACCCTCACATTCTCCTCTCCACGCCGTGGCCAGGAGTCCTCCAATCCTGCAGGATTGGGAGGAGCATAAGAACGACCACGCCCGTGCCTCCAAAGGTCAGTTGACGTTGGTTGGTTGAAGACTCCCCAGAAGGACATTTCGGGGAAATGGCATCTCGTCGACGACGCACGAAGACAGGTGAGGTCAGAAAGTTGACATCGGCACTGCGTCAGCGAGTAAACACCTGCACAACCCTTCCGGGGTATTGACAGCTCGTTCAGGACGCCCCTGGATAGGATGGGCCATACAGCTGGCACCTGCACGGCGCCAACGAGTCGACACTGCTGGTGCGCAGAGCGCTATTCTTTGTCCACCGCACCCTACTCCGGAATGTTGCTCCCGGTCGCCGAGACGAGCGGGCGAACGACGACTAGCGTCGGGCAAGGCGAAGAGCCCCCCGATTCTCGGTATCCGCCGCCTTTCGAAGTACGATGGCAACGTGGTAAATGTGCGAGGCACAACAACCCCCCACAGCGCGTGCACGTCTCCTCTCCTACGCCCCCCCCCCCCCCCCCCCCGTTTTCTCCTCTAGGAATCATCTACGTAGCGGTGTGCACCTGTCGTGCACACCGCCCCCAGCTGCATACGCCGCTGGGGGGCGCCACGGTAGTTCCGCGCTACGAAAATGACGGCAACGGGCCGGGCCGCTGCCGTGAAACGAGAGCGGCGACGTTCCTCCCGCTAGAGCTAATTATCTCCCCGCTGCTTCGCATCCACACATGGTTCCCTTTAGCGGGAGATGGGGATGTTTTTTCCCGAAATTTAGTTTGTGGTTCTCGAAATTTTCGGCGATGCGAGGTGTCTCATTTAACTCCGGCAAGTTTTCAAACACCAAATGCTGATGCGATCGAAAAACCGAACCGAGATACCGGAATGCTGGGTCGCAATGCTTTCTCAGCAGAATCCCACAGTGCACTGCAGTGAGCAATACTGACAGTTGGGCGTGTCGGTATGTGTTCATGATTAAAAACGGCGCAAAAGAACACGAGACACAAACGAAGGATACACGAAGACAGGCGCCGGTCTGCAGTGAGTGGTATTGTTGATAAAGTCCGGCGATGGTGTGGTCAGACAGAACTTTTAAACAAGCACCAAGCACGAACTTTTATAAAAGTATATCACAGCGAATATTAAAATTTTTTTGTAAAACAATCTAACTATAACGGACTGGTCTATACAAGCACATACATGCACTGCTCAATGTATAGCTTGGTCCATAACAGCTGGAAGCTATTTAATTAGCTGAATAATGTAATACAGTATGGTATGTAGTAGTAGAAAGCTTTGTGCGCAGCATGCGTCCGTCTGAATTGTTTGGCAGCGTTGCACCTAGCAAATACTTCAACTACATGTATTTTATTTATTTATTTTACCCCTCAAGGCCAAAGGCATTACAGAGGGGGGGTGGGAACAAAAAATTACATACATATATACACCAGTCAAAACAAATACAGTGAGTAATAGTAACAGTAAAGTAAAACGGGCTTATACATTTAAATAACATTGGTTAGTGCTTATCGAAAACGTTTATTGTCGGTGATTGATGTGATTTCAGCCGGAAGGTGGTTCCACTCGATCGCGGTGCGGAGTGAAAATGATTGGGAAAATGTTTTCGTTTTTGAAAATCGAACACCTACTTTATGGCGATGATCTATGCGGTGGGACATATACTGTGGTGGAAGAAGGAGTGTGCCGTGAAGAGTTGAATGATAATATATATTATGAAACAAGTTCAGGCGAGCAATTTTTCGACGTGTGCTTAAAGATGGAAGAGAAAGAATGGCTTTCATGGCTGATATGCTAGCAATGCGATTGTAGTTGGAGAGAATGAAACGAGCGGAGTTATTCTGAACGAGTTCTAAGGCAGTGGTTAATTTTGCTTGCATTGGGTCCCACACAGAGGCAGCGTATTCTAGCTTTGGGCGAATTAAGGTTTTGTAAAGTATTAGTTTAACAGAAGAGGGAACGGCGGAAAAGTTGCGGCGTAGGTAGCCTAGCATGCGGTTAGCGTTGTTGATGATGTACTCTGTGTGCACAGTCCAATTTAGATTAGATGAGATGTGGACACCTAAGTATTTATATGAAGTGACAGATTCTAATGGAACACCGTTAAGAAAATAAGGCGGAGGAGGAATGTTAGGGTTTCGGGTGACACGCATAATTTTGCATTTTTTTACATTAAGTTCCATTCGCCATTTAGTGCACCAGTTAGATATAGCAGATAGATCAGATTGGAGAGCGTTAGTATCATTATCGGTTTTAATTTCGCGAAAAATCACGCAGTCATCAGCGAAAAGAAAGATGTGCGAGGAAACATCAGCGGGAAGATCATTGATGTAGATTAAAAATAACAGAGGTCCGAGGACGGAGCCTTGTGGCACTCCGGAATTTACGTTAGTAAAGGATGAATTATGGCCGTTAGCACTAACAAATTGGAAGCGGTCGAGAAGGAAGCACCTAATCCATCTGAGAAGGTTAGGGTCGAGGTTAAGAAAGCTGAGTTTGTGAAGTAGCAGTTGATGACAAACCTTGTCAAATGCTTTAGAAAAGTCCAAGAATATGCAGTCCGCGCGTGATGATTCGTCAAGAATTTGGTGCAGTTTATGAGTGAATGAGAGAAGCTGAGTTTCGCATGAGTATGTTTTGCGAAAACCATGTTGTGCAGGCGTGAAAAATGAGTTATCTTCTAAATGACTAACTAATGATTTAAATATTACGTGCTCAAACAGTTTACAGCATGTACTGGTTAGTGAAATGGGTCTGTAATTAAGAGGTGACGTTTTGCTGCCAGATTTATGAAGCGGAACCACCTTCCCAATCTTCCAATCAGTTGGAAGGCTAGATGTGTCAAGGGATTGCTGAAAAATCTTGGTTAGTATGATGGAACTGTAGGCAGAAGTACTCTTCAAAAATTTGGTGCAAACAGAATCGTAACCAGGAGATGAACAATTGTGTAATGAATCAATTAGTTTAGCGATACCTGATACGTCAATAAAGATGGGATGCATAAGCGGGAAATCAACATGACACAAATCGGGTGAGTGCACATTTGATGTAGGGCAAAAATTTTTAACAAAAGCGTCATTTAATGTGGAAGCACATAGATTGTTAGGTATTGGATCACCGTTATGGTCCTCAAGCGCAATAAAGGAATCGGTTACTGGATTTATGAGGCGCCAAAACTTTTTAACATTGTCCTGTAGCAGAGATGGAATAGTGGATGACATGAAGTTAGTTTTAGCGGATTTCAGCGCTTGCAAATAAGTCTCCGAGGCTGACTGATAGGCGTTCCATCTGAAGTCGGTTTGCGACGCTTTAGCCAAACGATAGGAACGCTTCTTTCTGTTAGATAAACGTTTAAGATTAGGAGTATACCAAGGCGCGCTTGGGTTAGTGGTGATGCTCCGCTTTGGAATATATTTATCTGTTAGTTCGTGCACTTTGTTTTTAAAAGAATGCCAGTTCGCTTCAACCGACCGGTTATCGAAATCCTGTAAGAAGTAGTCGAGAAACGTGGCAAGTTCACTGTTAATAGCCTGAAAGTTAGCTCTTTTGTAATCTAATATCGTTTTCGTTACCTTTTTAGCTTTCAAATGCGGAACGTTTAAGTGAAAATTAATTAAAACGTGATCACTAATTCCTGGCAAGTGAACAATATCAGACACGAAATCTGGATTAGTTGCAAATAATAAATCAAGGGTATTCGAAACTTTCGGAGACACTCTGGTTGCATTTGTTATTAGTTGGGTGAGTGAAAATAAAGCACATAGGTTCAAAAATTCATCAGCCTGGCCAGAGGGCGGCGATACACAAGGTGATTGCGAGTGCCACGAAATATTCGGAAAATTGAAGTCCCCCCATCAACAAGATAGGCGAAGATGGGAAACGAGTGTGAATGAAGTTCATAGCATCGTGTAGTTGGCTAATGAACGATGACAGGTAATCCGGGGAGCGATAGCACACTCCTAGGATTAATTTATGGTGACCAAGTGTAAGGCGTGCAAAAGTCATTTCTAGGTCGCTGTGAATAGGAATACAGGAAGATGGGATGTCTTTTCGGATTGCAAGTAAGACGCCACCACCGCGTTTGGCTGTGCGGTCACACCGATAGATAGAATAATGATGCGCGTCATGAAAAATCTCGGAGTCATGAACATGTGCCGAAAGCCACGTTTCTGTGAGAGCAATGATGTGTGCCGAGCAGGT
The DNA here is from genome assembly GCA_030522465.1 of Rhipicephalus appendiculatus. NCBI lineage: Eukaryota > Metazoa > Arthropoda > Arachnida > Ixodida > Ixodidae > Rhipicephalus > Rhipicephalus appendiculatus. The sequence continues at coordinate 979,840 of JALIZH010032910.1, read as the reverse complement.
ATCTATGGCAGAAGACAGAGAAGCCTGTTTGTTCAGGGCACTTCTAACATTAGTGTACAGCACTGACACATGACGTAAAGTTGAATGGCCACCGCCCCTCGCGCGCCCCTAAGGTGAGGCACAGGGTAAGGCGTCATTGCCACGAATACCGCTGCTCCTCCGTGATACATCGCAGACGTCATCGGTAGAAGCGTCATACATGAAGCACTTGTTATTCAATAATAGCTTGTTGTATCGAAGATTAAAGTTCGGTTTTCCAGGCTGACCGTTTCCGAAATCCAACAGCTTCTTTCGAGCAACACGTGTACCAGGTGAAAAGTCTTCGCTAATAGTAATGTTCCTTGACCTCAGCTGTCCGCGCAGGGAAAACACCTGTTCTCTAAATTTGAAGCTGTTGAACTTTGCAACAATCGGTCGGCATTTATTGACTCAAAACGCACCTAAACGATGTGAGCGTTCAATGGAATCAGCTGGGAACGAGTCCACCACTTCTGATACGGCTGATAACACTTTGGATTCTGTTTGTTGCCAAGTCTCTTTTTCATCAGTGATACCACGAAATATGAGGTTATTGCGCCGAGACCGGTCTTCCATTTCATCCAGACGAGATTGTATCAAATCATTTCGAGCAGTCTGTTTTTCCAACATTTCCCTCGCATTAGATAAGTGTTCACTAAACTGGTCCATAGCGGTGCACTTGTCTTCAAGTTCGTTTTGTCTCTTGTGTATGTCACATATTTTAGTTTCAATGTTTTTTTGCCCGTTCTTGATAGTTTTAATGTCGGCAGCTAATTCTGTCTGACTTTTCGAACTTTGTAGTGTGCGAGAATGCACGTCTTTGAGCAACTGGAACATGATTTTCATTTGATCAGCTGGATCATCAGGGAGGGATTCAATATCCCATGCTGCTGGCGAGCGTTTCGGAGGCCCCGGATTTTGTTCAACATCCCCCCGACCGTATTAGCAACATGGCAGTACAGATACATTCGCGAACAGTGTGAGAGAAGACTCGCGAGCACGGAAACAGCAATAAAAATCGATTGTCGCTTTTTTTAGCGTATAGTGAACAGGGCGTACACACCTGCACGACGAAAAAACGAAGCCGTTTGGTCATGCTGCTGTCACTGGTACCACGCCCATTGATCGGCGAAATGGGGCGCCACACTTTTAAGTCCGGTGCAAGGTATGATGCGTCCGTCGATGTGCCCGACTGCTTACAGGCGAGTTGATCCAGGAGGGCCGAGTCGAGGTAAGGCTGGAAGCAGATGTTGGCGCACTTGAGTTGACCGGTGGTAGAAGAATTGGCCGTTGAGGTAAACCAGCGCGTTGAACCATCGGGTGCAGCAGGCAACAGCGGAGCGATTAACGCAAGCACAAATTGCACGACGAAAAGACGAAGCCGTTTGGTCATGCTGCTATCACTGGTGGTGATACATAGTACGTATCAGTACGCTCCAATGACCACTCGAAATTAAAGTGGTAGCATAAATATGCTTTGCAAGCATGTTCATTCCTCTTTTTCTCCGAAAGGCAGCAGAACGACATCTTGGCGCACGCTCGGCGCAAATTATGAAATGTTTGCCAAGATGTAGCAGAATGTAGCAGGTTTCACCTCTTGGCGCATTGAGGCGCAATTGGCGCAGCTATCACATCACTGCGACTTCAACATTCAACCTGTGATGTGCAACTACAAAACGCGTTATTTACGGCCTGATTAGAGTCACTGTCTCGCGTACGAATGCGCGTGGAAGCGCTTCTCCGCGGGACGAGCAGAGGCGCCACAGCGGGCGCGAGGTCAACTAGGCCCGAGACGCCGCTTCGGCGGCACGCAACAGGCCGCACCTTCTTTTCTATCCAGCGGCCGTGGTGGTTTAATGCGAACCTCTCTGCGCTGAGAATCAACGTAGAGACAACCTAGCTAAAGCCTAGCAAGAACGTAAGCGACCTAGAACCTGCATCACCTAACTAAGGCCTAGAAACAACCTAGAAGCGACCAGATAGATAGATAGATAGATAGATAGATAGATAGATAGATAGATAGATAGATAGATAGATAGATAGATAGATAGATAGATAGATAGATAGATAGATAGATAGATAGATAGATAGATAGATAGATAGATAGAAATTGTCAAAGTGCCTGCGGTTCGCTATGAAATGCTTCGCATTAAAAAGAACGAGAAAAAGAAACAAAGACCTTGTGCAAGATAGCTGGTTGGGAAAGCAGAAGAAAAATATGTATGAACTCGCTGTCTATGCCTAGGAATGTGATGCCACCAGCTCCGCTGTTTAACCAGCCTTCGCGACCCTAAATCAGTGAGGCTGCTTGCAATTGTTCTGTTCGTGATGGTGCACGTATGCGATTTTATTTGATTGGTGTGAAATACAACAGCTGCACAAGTCCTAGAAATTGCAGTTGGCATAAGCGTAATGGAAAGTGTCCCGCTTCTGTTTACGAACGAACTGGACAGATGGCGCGGCACGTCATTACGAAGATTGAGCGCGTGGCCGGACGTACTGCGTACCGGTATTCTAGTCGATAGCTTTCAGGGCAGACGATGCGGGCGGCGGTCGCGTGAGTACACTGGCAAACTTGGGGCTTGTAACGCTTCTCACACGCACTTTCGCCTAACCTCACCAATTCTATACCGGCAGAAGCACTACAAAGATCTAATGAAGTCAAGGAGCGCTTGCATTGTCGACACCAGTGGTGCCAACGAAACAAACTCCATGCATATCCACGAAGTTAATGATGATGAGTGGGCGAAGCGCGGTCATTGTTTGGTAACCGTGAATCTCCCGTGACATTTTGCCCACTCGCTCATGGCACTGAGTTACAACGCATGTGTTCAGTATATAGTCCAGGGTGTCGGAACGAAATGTTTTTCGTTACGTTTTTAGTTTCGTTCCACCGCAAAAAGTGCCGTTCCGTTTCTGTTCCGGAACGAAAAAAAAATGTTCCGTAACGGTTCGTAACGTTATTTATTTGTATGCAAAAATTTGAAGTGAAAGTAACGATGAAAATATTGGATTTGTCGTATAGTTACTCAAGCTCCTCTTAAGGAAGGGGGGGCAGGGGTAGAACACGTTCTTGCCACGTTCTTAAGAGGAGCACAACTAACTGTACCACGAATTCCTAGAAATCAGTGCAAGCCATGGAGTGCCCTTCTTAATTATAGCAGAATAGCAGACTTTCTCAAAAGTGAATTACGAATATTTTGAGCAGGCTCAATGCTTTGCGTCAAGGGAGTGAGTGTGATCTCAGAAGCAGCCTGTCATCGAGCGTATACCTCTCATACGCGAGACCACTGTTCATATAAAACAAACTTGCGCGCCGAGAATACCCTCTCCACGCAGGCGCACAAAAGTCCAATTGAGTTATTGTAAACATCTCTGGTTGTCACAGTTTTCGTTTTTCGCACAATTTCAACTCATCTTTACTTTAGAATTCTTGCCTGTGGTACGCGCTAGTTCTGCACTCTGAGATGTGCATTATTGCTCACGTCGCATGACCTCGCTTGTTCCGAATCGCCAAGTTTCCCAGTGAACCGAAAAACGAAAAAAAAAAAATCGGTTTCACTCCGGAACGAAATAATAGATAACGTTTCGGTTACGTTTTCGTTCCGGTCAAAAATATCGTTTTTTCCGTTTTTCGTTTTCGGTTTTCGTTCCGTTCCGATACACTGGTATATACAATGAGTTTTATTGGTCATAACTAGTATGCCGTATTGAGTTCTGGATTCCGTTTTCCTTTCATTATCACCGCTTTGTGGTCCGTGAAAGGCAGAGCCAATGGTTCTTCGAGCGGACCTAACCTGAAGTTGGCAAAGACAAGGTCTATGCACGTCCCCTTGGTGGTTGTTGGTTGTTTACAGTCATACGAAATGCATCGTAGAGCATATCGAGACGTCATATACTGCACAAGCCAGTCGTTGTCCGTGGAGGAAGGGAAAACAAGAGAGAGGAAAGGCAGGGATGTTAACCAGTTTGGCATAACCGGTATGCTATCCTGCACAGTGGAAGGGGATGGGGGAGATCGAAAGAGTAAAGAAAAAGAGAAAGAGGAAGAGCACACACGCACACACATAACATCACAGCGCAGAGCGGCAGTCTTGTGCAGTGTACGGCATCATTAAGAGTCTACAGCCGCTCATGCAAGTCTGTTGTCCTTAGGAAATTCAGTAATGTCTTAGTTGATTGAATTGTTGATGGCTGGAGAACAGTTTCTAGCGTCATCGTTTTGTTGTCGAGACGAGCGAGGGCGGATGAGAGGTATCGTCTCTGCACAGCGTAGCGAGGACAGTCGCAGAAGATATGCCGCAAAGTCTCCTCGTACCGCAGGCGTCGCAAGTAGCGTTGTCGGCCATCCCTATGCGAAACGAATATGACTTCGTGAAAGCCACTCGACGCAAGAAGCGGCAGAGCAGAGTGGCCTCTCTTCGGTGGAGTCCCGTTGGTATTTGAAATCGCCGCAACGCGTTTAGGTAGTGTTGCCGATAGTATTGGCTTCTTGGTGCATTCAGTGTTGCGATATCCTTTGCCATTTTGTGAAGCATGGCAGCAGCATGAGACCTTGAAAGGGGTATAGCCTCTTCCTTGCCGCCTTGCAAAGCTGACCGGGCAGCACTGTCGGCATGTTCGTTGCCAATCACGCCGCAATGACTTGGCAACCATTGAAATGTCACTTGGCGCCCCTTCTCAAGTGACATATTATCACGTCGCTTCAGAGGTCCAGGCAAGGTTTATTTCAACGCTGAGCAACAAGTCTCTTAACAAGCTCGTCGGTTAGGCTTGATCGCAAGAGCGGGATCGCGCGCGCACTTCTTTCTTTTCTTGGTCTGTGCCTTTGCCTTTGCATATGACCCGCTACTGCAGGTGGCATTATTCCCTCCTTGAAAAAAAAAAAAAAAAGAGAACACCGTCTCGATGCTGCAAGGTAGTTGAAAAATGATGAAGTGTTGCTCGCACAGTCAGTGAAGGATGAGCCAATGTCAGTAGCACAAGTAAAAGGAAGCCAGAAAAATGAATGAACAGACGGAGAAATTATAAACGCGCAAAATAAGGCTTCATGCGCACGACATGAACGATGTCGGCGCTCGGTTGTTTTCGTTGTGTCCGTGCTGAAGACGCAGTGTCCGGAATCACTTCGTAGTTTACGTCACTCACGCGGCGTAAGACTTTATACGGACCGAAGTATCTGCTTAGCAGCTTTTCAGAGAGTCCACGCCGACCAACAGGGGTCCAAACCCAAACTTGGTCTCCTGGACTGTAAGATACGTCTCTGTGGCGGATGTTGTAGCGTCGTGCATCATCCTGTTGCTGCAGACCAATGTGTAGTCGCGCGAGCTGGCGAGCTTCCTCGGCACGCTCTGCAAATTCTTCGGCGTCAGTTGTTAACTGATCGACGTCTTCACAAGGAAGCATAGCGTCCAGCATCGTCTGAACTTCGCGGCCGTATAGAAGGCGAAATGGTGCGAATCGCGTTGTCTCTTGAACGGCGGTGTTATAAACGAACGTCACGTAAGGTAAACTCCGATCCCATGTCTTATGTTGGACGTCGATGTACATGGAGATCATGTCTGTGACTGTCTTATTTAGTCGCTCGGTAAGTCCGTTGCTCTGCGGGTGGTAAGCAGTCGTCTTTCGATGCGGTATTGCTTAGTCGAAAAACTTCGTCCATAAGCTGCGCAGTGAACGCTGTCCCTCTGTCTGTTATGACTGTGGAGGGAGCACCGTGGCGCAGATCGATGTGGCACATGAAGAACTGCGCTACCTCGGAAGCCGTGGCTCGTGGGATCGCCTCTGTCTCGACATAGCGTGTGAGATAGTCAGTTGCGACAATCGCCCATTTGTTGCCGTCGGTCGACAGAGGAAAGGGGCCGAGAATGTCCATGCCTACTTGGTCAAACGGCTTATGAGGAGGCTCAATTGGTTGAAGCAACCCGGCCGGCTTATGAGATGGTGTCTTCCGGCGCTGGCATTCACGGCAGCTTTTGACGTACTGCTTCACGCTTGCCGAAAGTCCGGGCCAGTAGTATGTTTCGCCTACTCTGGCGAGTGTTCGTGAGTAGCCTAGGTGGCCAGATGTGGGCTCGTCATGACAAGCGAAGAGGACGTCGTCCCGAATGTCCCTCGGAACCACGAGGAGGTAAGCGCGGCTCGTAGAACGGGTGTTTTTCTTGTATAGAACATTGTCTCGGAGGCAGAAGGATGTCAACACGCGGGATAGGTGGCGTGGTATAACGGTGCTACGTCCCTCTAAATAATCGATGACCGGTCTAATATCTTCATCGTCTCGCTGCCGTCTGCTCAATTCCGATGAGCTCAGAGCGCCCAAGAAACTGTCATCGTCCTCTGCGTCCTGACTGCTGGGATGAATGGGTGCACGCGACAGTGTATCAGCGTCTTCGTGCTTCCGCCCAGACTTATAGACGATGGTCACATCAAATTCCTGTAGGCGCAAGCTCCACAGGGCCAGCCGTCCTGAGGGATCACGTATGTTTGCCAACCAACAGAGGGCGTGGTGGTCCGTGACCACTTTGAATGGACAGCCATAGAGGTAAGGGCGAAACTTGGTGATCGCCCATACGACTGCGAGGCATTCTTTCTCTGTGGTCGTGTAATTCGCCTCTGCGCGGGACAGTGAGCGACTGGCATAGGCTATCACTCGTTCCTCTCCGTGTTGGTGCTGGACGAGCAATGCGCCGAGGCCAATGTTACTGGCGTCAGTATGCACCTCTGTGTCAGCATCATCGTCAAAATGTGCAAGCACGGGTGCTGACTGCATCCGCTGTCGTAGTTGGGCAAAAGCCGCCTGTTGCGCATCATCCCAGACAAAAGGCGTGTCGTCTCGTGTAAGGCGGGTCAAGGGTTCCGCTATCTTCGAAAATCCTTTAATAAATCGTCGATAATAGGCGCACAAGCCCAGAAAGCGCCGGACAGTCTTCTTGTCAGTAGGAGCTGGAAATGCGGCCACAGCGGTAAGCTTGTCAGGATCGGGTCGGACTCCTCTGGCGCTCACTACATGTCCGAGGAACTTGAGCTCTTGATAACCAAAATGGCACATTTCTGGTTTGAGTGTAAGATCTGCCGAGCGAATAGCCTCTAGTACACTCCGTAGGCGGTGAAGATGTTGTTCGAACGTTTCAGAAAAGACGACTACATCATCGAGATATACGAGACAAGTCTGCCATTTCAGCCCAGTGAGCACAGTGTCCATCATTCGCTGGAAAGTTGCCGGTGCTGAACACAAGCCAAAAGGAAGGACTCGAAATTCATAGAGGCCGTCGGGGGTCACAAAGGCCGTTTTCTCGCGGTCTCGCTCGTCTACCTCGATCTGCCAGTACCCGCTTTCAAATCCAGAGAGGAAAAATACTGGGCGCGGCGTAGCCTATCCAACGAGTCGTCGATGCGTGGCAGCGGGTACACGTCCTTTTAAATGCGAAGCATTTCTTAGCGAACTTCGGCGAGTTTGAGCGTATCTATCTGACTATCTATCTAGCCGCCTACGACTTTGAGCTCTCCTGGCCGTATCGTTAATGGGATTTATACCAAATTTGGTATGGCATAACATGACTGTATGACGAACATAAATGGCTAGTCATATCATGAAAATCATGAGTAACTTGTCATGAAAAGTATGATTTACATGCCACGCTCATGGCGCGCTCGCGGCCGTTTCGTTAGCTCGATATACACCAAATTTGGGATTGAGTGACGTGACTGTATGGCGAACATAAATGACAAGTCGTAATATGGAAATCATGAATTGTCATGTGCGACATGACTTGCATGCCACGCTCATGGCGCGCTCGCGGCCGTTTCGTTAGCTTGATATACACCAAACTTGGTATTGAGTGACCTGGCTGTATGACGAACATAAATGACAGCTGGTAATATGGAAATCATGAGTTGTCATGTGCGACATGACTTGCATGTCACGCTCATGGAGCGCTCGCGGCCGTTTCGTTAGCTTGAGATACACCAAATTTGGTATTGAGTGACCTGACTGTATGACGAACATAAATGACAGCTGGTAATATGGAAATCATGACTTGTCATGTGCGACATGACTTGCATGCCACGCTCATGGCGCGCTCGCGGCCGTTTCGATAGCTTGATATTAACCAAACTTGGTATTGAGTGACCTGACTGTATGACGAACATAAATGACAAGTGGTAATATGAAAATCATGACTTGTCATGTGCGACATGACTTGCATGCCACGCTCATGGCGCGCTCGCGGCCGTTTCGTTAGCTTGATATACACCAAACTTAGGTATTGAGTGACCTGACTGTATGACGAACATAAATGACAGCTGGTAATATGGAAATCATGACTTGTCATGTGCGACATGACTTGCATGCCACGCTCATGGCGCGCTCGCGGCCGTTTCGATAGCTTGATATTAACCAAACTTGGTATTGAGTGACCTGACTGTATGACGAACATAAATGAACAGTGGTAATATGGAAATCATGACTTGTCATGTGCGACATGACTTGCATGCCACGCTCATGGCGCGCTCGCGGCCGTTTCGATAGCTTGATATTAACCAAACTTGGTATTGAGTGACGTGACTGTATGACGAACATAAATGACAAGTGGTAATATGGAAATCATGAGTTGTCATGTGCGACATGACTTGCATGCCACGCTCATGGCGCGCTCGCGGCCGTTTCGTTAGCTTGAGATACACCAAATTTGGTATTGGGTGACATGACTGTATGACGAACATAAATGACAAGTGGTAATATGGAAATCATGACATGTCATGAGTGACATGACTTGCATTCCACGCTCATGGCGCGCTCGCGGCCGTTTCGTTAACTTGATATACACCAAATTTGGTATTGAGTGGCATGACTGTAGAACGAACATAATGACAGGTGGTTACATGGAAATCTTGGCATGCATGTCATCTACAACGCCATTTACATGCCACGCTCATGGTGCGCTTGCGTCCAGTTCGCTAGCTTGATATACCCCAAAATTGGTATTGCGCGACGTGACTGTTGACGAACATAAATGACAGGTCCTAGCATGTAAAAGTTGACATGCAAATTATGTAAAGCATGATTTACTCCTTCCTGGCTGCTTCGCATTAGATCGATTCCCACAGTGTGTGGGATCTGCCGGCTTTTTTTAGTCACGTTGTTCAGCTTCCGGTAATCGACGCAAAAGCGTAGCGTCCCGTCTTTCTTTTTGACTAGGACGACCGGAGACGACCACGCACTGTTGGAAGGTTCGATGATGCCGTCGTCAAGCATTTCGCGTACTTGCATACGAATCGCCTCGCGTTCTTTTGTTGACACGCGGTAAAGCTGCTGGTGTATCGGGCGGGCGTCGTCGTAAGTGATTATTCTGTGTCTGGTGATGGAAGGCTGGCGCACCTTCGAGGAACTGGCGAAGCATGACTTGAAGTCAAGCAAGAGCTTCCGCAGTGCTGTTTGGTTATCAGATGGCAGGTCACAATTTATGTCGATATTGTCCAGTGACGTATCTGCGGTCTCCCCTGCTTGAGATGTAAAGCAGTTTCGCACGTTTCCTAGTTCGTCTGCAAACGCTAACGTAGTGCCGCGGAAAAGGTGTCGATGTTCGTTACTGAAATTTGTAACCAGGAGCTGAGATCGGCCATCGTGAAGCTGTATGATACTCCGAGCCACGCAAACACTTTGGGTCAGCAGATGTTCCAGGTTACTTTCTGCAATCGCTTCACCATTCCGCAATCCACAGCATGTGACGTCTACCATAACGCTGGCTCGCGGAGGGAGCGTTACACTGTCCGCGGAAACATGAAGAACGTCGGCACGCCGTGGATCGTCCTGCCCGTCGATAGCTCAGTCAGCTGAGAAGGTGATGCGACGCTCTTGAATATCAATAACAGCTCCATACTCCTGTAGAAAGTCGACACCAAGAATGACGTTGCGGGAACATTCACGTAGCACGAGGCAACTTGCTACGAAGGTAGAACCGCAAATCCGTACTCTACTCGTGCAGGTTCCAAGCGGAGAGACGACGTGGCCACCAGCCGTTCGAATCTGAGAGCCATGCCAGGGCATGATTACCTTCTTCAGAAGTGTGGCCATTTTCCCGCTTAATATCGAATAGTCAGCCCCGGTATCCACTAAAGCACTAACCGTATAACCGTCGATCAGCACCGGTATATCGAGAGAAAGCCGGCCGTTCCGTTCAGTCGAATCTGCACCCTTTGTTGTTTGCGTCGATCGGAGGTCTTCAGCACGTCGACAGCCAGCGACCTCGCCTCCAAAGGTCGCTTGAGTTAGTTTTCTCGGAGGGGACTGGGGGACCGTGCGCCAGCATATCGCTGGGGCGGAGGTGAAAATCGCCTCGGCGACGGTGAGCGCGACTGCCGCCCGGCAGGTGGTGGCATGCGCTGTTGAGCCAGGTAGGCCTCAATGTCCCGGGGTCGCTGGCCATACCGGGGAGGCGCTGAATAGGCAGAAAAGCCCCGCAGCCCGAGGCGCCGGTATGGGCTCTGGCGGTACAGATGATCCGCTTCACCGCAGTGGAAGCAGAGAGGCCGGTGATCAGGAGTGCGCCAAACATCAGATTTCCTGGGGTACGTGCGTCTGTCGTTGAGGTACTGTGCTGGCTGCTCTGAACGAGGTGTAACAGGACCGGCGTAAACGAAAGGTGGCGACGTGCGCGAATCTTCGTAGTGCTGAAGCGGCTGCGCAGACTGAAATGAAACCGTAGGAGGCGCCTGAACGAAAAGCGGAGGAGAGGAAGCAGGACGCTTCAAGGCTTCCGCGCAGGTCGCACGGCGGTATTCAGTCGGTACTGGCGTGGTGTTATCAGGACTCACGGGGTCACGAAGGGCCTGGTGCAGCTCGTCTTTTATTATACTTGCAATGGAGCTCACTGTAGGGAGCGGTGGTGCGGCAGCCTTTTGCAATTCCTCGCGTACTATACAGCGGATAAGGTCTCGCAGACACTCGGTGTTGCTCCCGATAGCCGTGAGAACCTGAGCAGCGGACGCAGTGTTCACTTGCCGCTCATACAGGGTGGACCGATGCTGAAGCATCTTTACCATTGTGACGGCCTCGGACAAGAACTCGTTGACCGTCTTCGGAGGGCTCCGTACAAGACCAGCAAAAAGCTGCTCCTTGACTCCGCGCATTAGATGACGCAACTTATTCTCCTCAGCCATTCCTGGATCCGCTCGTCTGAAGAGACGCGTAGGTTGACATAGGTCGTCACAGTTTCATTGGGCATCTGGAAGCGGGCCTGAATCGCTCGTTCGGCTCGTTCGTGGTGATCAGCAATGGTGTAAGTGTCTAGAAGCCGACGGCAGAATTCGCGCCACGACGTCAGCTGTTCCTCACGGTTCTGGTACCACGTACGTGCTCCGTCCTCCAAGTAGAAGTACACACGTCGTAGTTTGGCCGCGTCGTCCCATTCGTTCAAGGCAGCCAAGCGCTCGAAGTCCACCAACCAGTCCTCGACGTCTTCGAGCACGATGCCATGAAACGGCGTCGGAGCCTGTGGGCTCTCAAGCGTGTAGCGATTCACCATCGTACTGTCCGTACCTGTTGGGGTGGTTTGAACGGACGTGCTGGTCATACCGGAAAGAACCGTGACGTTGGCTTCGGCTTCGGGTGGTAATCCCCTGATCCTGCGGCTGGCCCGATGAATGGGAGTGTTGACTCGCACTGGGCTTGTGGTGCGGCTTCCAGGAGGGGTCTGAAACATCCGTGAGGGCTACCCAGCACCTCCACCAGTTATCACGTCGCTTCAGAGGTCCAGGCAAGGTTTATTTCAACGCTGAGCAACAAGGCTCTTAACAAGCGCGTCGGTTAAGCTTGCTCGCAAGAGCGGGATCGCGCGCGCACTTCTTTCTTTTCTTGGTCTGTGCCTTTGCCTTTGCATATGACCCGCTACTGCAGGTGGCAATATGAATGAGGTGTCTTATCTCAAATACCAGTTGTTCATATGGTCCACGCCGCAGGGCTGACAAGAGAGATTGTAGCGCTGCTTTTGTGTCACTAAAGATTGACCATCGCTGCGGTTGTTCGCGATTGACAACACAAAGTGCAGCGCGAAGAGCTACGACTTCCGCAGCCGTTGATGTTGTTGGGTGGTCTGTCTTAAAGCTAATAGTTACACCTCTCGCTGGGACAACCACTGCTCCGGATGAATTTCGCATGGTCGTTAAGCCGTCGGTGTAAATATGTATGTTGTCGGTGTATTTCTCATGCAGTAGAAGAAGAGAGAGCTGTTTCAGGACAGGCGATGACAAATCGGATTTTTTCTTGATTCCTGGTACACTGACTGAGGTGCACTGCAGGACGAATCAAACACCAAGGTGGAATCGATGGTTTGGATGCGGGGCTGAAGCCTGACGGTAGGTTGGCAGAGGAGCTCTAGATTGTTGCGCAGTATGATGCTTGCGGTCTTTCTGAGGGCAGTGTTGCCAGACGGTGGCTAGGAGCTCAAGCAAAATGCCTGATGTGGGCTCTCAAGGCTTGCAACGCAATGTGCGTTTGTATCGCTTGGTCCTTGGCGATGGCAATAGTCGCCTCTGTTGGCGCACATTTGGGCAGACCGAGGCAAACTCTTGAGTGCCTGAGCTTGTGCAGCCTGTAGAACATGAAGATTCGTCTTGCAGTTGTTGGTTAGGATGTCAACGTTAAAGTCACCGACTAGTACGGAGCGGTTGTTCTTGTACTGTTGCCGTTTTGCTGCCTCTTCTCGAGCTCTCATCTCTGGGTCCGCTTTGTCGTTTTTGTCGTTTTGCTGCCGCTTCCCGCGCTCTCAACTCCGGGTCCGATTGTGGACGTTGTCGTTGAGCCGCCGCATGCCGCGCTTTTCTTTCGTTTTGATCCATGGCAGAAAGAGAATCTTCCGCATCTGCACATATCATCATCAGTGTGATTTAGCTCGAGCCAGGCTGATGTTTTCGCACCTGGGCTATGAGCGTGCACGCCGCCGCACGCCGACAAGGCTCGGCCTTAGGGTGATTCGCCCCTAATATAGCGGCTGAACGTCAAGTCATTCGAAATTTCACAAACTTGTGATTAGATTTGTTCTTTCTGTAAGGAATGAAAACAACCTCGTTAAGCGGGCTACAATGTAATCGTTGCTGCGGCTTTTCATACCTACTAATACGTCACACATGCTTTTGCTGGGTCATCAATACTTTTAGTTTGCTCAACCTTCCTGTACTCGTAGCTCGCATAATCTTAATCATTTGCCACATAAATCTAGAACTGATTTGTACAGATATAGCTACTTTCCTGCAACAGTTAGCGTTGAATGCTTTGCCTAGGTTTGTACGCGCTCTGCCAACGACCGATTTTTCGTCTGCGCTTGACATGTGATGTTATCGCCACTAATGCCATAGCTTATGATGGGCTGCAGTATGTATAAATAAAATAAATGAATAAATCTTCAAAGTTTTCTCCACTATATTTTAATGTTCTTGGTCTTACATGCCGAAATTTGCGCATCTATGATACTTCTATACCAGACACCTGTCCTATTGACTCGGACGTTGCTGTAAAAACAGGAGCTAATGACCTGTTCTGCCCTTCCCACATGCAGAAGCAACTACTGCCGCACAGAGAAATATCTAGGTAGGAACCACTATGTTATTACAGAATCACCAACTTGCAAACTGCTGTGACGTTACACTGTTTGCTGAAAACATGAAATCGGTCTATTAAACCAACAAATGCACAAAAACACTTATCGGTGTTTGTACCGTTCAACATCATCTCTATGTCTATTAATGAGTTCTGCCCTGCTTTTGATACGCGCAGTAAACGCAATAGTTAAATGACGTTGTAATCATCGCTAATATTAAGATTATCGCATGCCAGTTTCAGTTAGATCTTTTTAGTCTTTGCCAGAAAGAAGTGGATTACACTGCTTGCAATTTGTGGTATGCAAGTCGCTCATCTATTCTCTCTGATTAGTTTTAAATTATGCATCACGGTATGACAGTGTGATAGAACTGAATATTGTAAAGTCATTGGCCTACTTTTATGCTTGCCATTTGTGGGGCCCAAAAACGAGTCATCTCTCAATCTGCATAGCAATATTTTATTGCTTATTGCCTGGATTATATTGCTTTTCTTGTGAAGAAGCAAACTAGCTGTGAGGTCCTTGTAGATGTCGGCTAGCTAGGGTTCGTACAAAGTTTCATGTACTCCTTGGTAACAATGTTTTCAAGATTGCTGGTATCTATTTATTCGAATGGCTTTTCGTAGTATATGACAGCTGAATAAAAGGCAAATCATTAAAAACATGGGCTTGTTGTTTGAACGTTGCTACCCACCAGTGCTGATTTGGCGCAAGTGCTGATTTGGCGCATTAAGTAGTAATTTTTTCTCATTTTTGCAGACGAAACACATTGTTTTTAAGCTTTTCTCTCGCTTCAGCGGATGCGTATGGTCGTCCTCCACCCACCAGTAGGCTGGTGTGCATAGAGGTACCCTTACGCGACGCTTAGCGCGTCTCCAAATACGGAGCGGCGAAATTTCGTGCATGGTGACGTTCACGTGGCCAGCTCAGTGTTCAAGCTTCCCGCCATCTATTGTAACGCTACGCGCAAGTTTTACGAATAATTCTGATGCGCAGTGCGTGTTCTCGTGTAAACCTGGGAAAACAGACATCTGCAACAAAATTTAGCTGGCCTGTTCATCTACACCAGAATTTGCTTTGCAGCTTCAACGAAAATCTGTTTCAACTTTACATGTTCCTTCTGACTTGCTGGCTGGAATATTCTATTGTAACTTTGTGTCTGGCAAGAACTCATATTTTCTACATAAAGTATATGCACGCGTCGTGAATTTATCATAATTCGATCACTTAAATTATTTCCAACTTATCGGTGGCTTTCTATGCTCTCACTTATCCAAAATGGTATTATTTATTTATCAATACTAAAGAACCTGCTCATAATACCGCTTCTGTTCCACTTGGCTACAAATTTGGCGATAATAATAAATGGCATGGCTACTTTTGGCTACTTTTGGCTTGAGTTCTGGCTCCTTTTCAAGTCCACCCAACGGCAACCCTGATCTCCACTAAGTTTGGCGCGGCGGTGTGTGTTCTTCCTTCTCGTCATCGTCGTGATTGTGCGCTCGCGGGGTTGCAATGAATAAAGGAGTCTATTGTGCTCGGCAGATTTCTCAGTTATCTGGTTAATCACTTTGCGGTGATTCATGGTAAAGTATCCTTTCCTGGGACAGGGTCACTCTCTAGTATGATTACAGTCAAGTGTATCTTATCCTGTATGAAACCGCCTTTTCATGTATTTTGCAGCTCATGGGTCATGATTATGCGAGTGTTGTACGGTCTCCTTTGATGTGTATTATTATATATGTTAGAATTTTTCGAGCTCACTGACTTTTCTTTTAATTTTCAGAAGATAAACTGTGCACACACACAAACAAAAAAAACGAAGACAAGACTGAAAGGCAAGACACATGGAAGACAGCGCTACACTCACACCATGTGCCTTCCCTAACTTTCTTGTCCATATTTTATGATGTACGTGGAAGTGGTGAAGAGGTTAGAGAAGGGCTGAGGGAAGACGAGGAAGATGAGGGTGTTCTGAATAAAGAACATGGCTGACATTTTTCCCCAACAAAATTTTAAATTATTCCCACATTAACCGGCGGTTAATGGCCAATCCCCCGTAGTGGGTACGAGCCATCTGCACAGGAACAAACAAACAAACAAACAAACAAACAAACAAACAAACAAACAAACAAACAGACACCATAGCCTAGCCCAACTGTGTGTTATTACAAATTGGCGCAGCCGCGTATCGTTTCTGTGTGGACATTCAAGTCGAAATGTGGGTGGACTTCACCATTGGAGCAAATCAACGCGGTGGCATCCGGATCTTGGCTTCAACGCCTCAAGATGAAGAGGAACAAGCTCTTCCGGAAGCAGTGAGCACTGACGCTTTTGTCTCCTATATAAGCACTAAAACGAAGCTCACTCCTGATGAGTTAATTGCGAAAGGAACAGTGAAGATCAACATGAAGCTTCACGATTATGAGAATTTTGTTCTGACTCCGGTTGGTAACCACGCGAAGCCTGCTACCGTTGCTTCGTCTGAGAGTTCTGTGGAGCTGATGAATAAGTTCCTTGAAATACAACAGGAACAGAACAGGCAGCACAATGATTTAATGCGGTTGCTTGTAAACATAACCGAACGACTAAGCAGACCGAGTCTCGAACACGTGAAGCCCGAGATGTTTGACGGACAGTCTAGCAGTCCCGAGTCCTGGCTAACATTCTATGAATATGCGTGCAATGAAAATTACTGGCACAGTGACGAGGATAAAGTGAAAAACATGCGATTATTCTTATCGGGAATAGCGAAGACGTGGTACGAGTTGCGTGTCAACGCTCACAGCAACAGGCCGTGGACAGAATGGAAAGACAGTTTTCTCAGCTCTTTTGGCGAGAACAAGGTGTTGTTATGGGACAAGGCAATTGCATTCAAGTACACGTCTGGATCTGCACTCAGCTATTTTTATGAGAAGAGGCGGTTGCTCCAGCTGGCTGACTCATCTTTGCCTGAGACGTCTGTGGTTCCGCTTATCATCCATGGTTTGAGTCCGGACCTCCAGAAGCAAATACAAGTGAGAGGGCCCAA
This sequence comes from Rhipicephalus appendiculatus, assembly GCA_030522465.1. Taxonomy (NCBI): domain Eukaryota; kingdom Metazoa; phylum Arthropoda; class Arachnida; order Ixodida; family Ixodidae; genus Rhipicephalus; species Rhipicephalus appendiculatus. The sequence goes on along the minus strand of JALIZH010032910.1, from coordinate 963,199 downwards.
GACGGTTGAAGAACTCCTGCAGGGAATGCGAAACCTCTACCTCCAGGACATAGGGACACAGCGTCAACCCATGACACCTGCTCCAAGGTGTACAGGTACCACACGAGCCGATGAAAGACGCCCGCTTGGAACCTGGAAGTTTACCGCGACGCGTGTGTCTTTTTTGACCGACCAGGCAAACTCAGACCATCATGAAGACCAAGATGACGTGACAAAAAACTAAATAAAGAGGGTCTCGGCTTCCGCCCGATGACATCAAGAGAAGGTGTTTACTTGTCTCATACAAGTCTATTGTACCTATCTGTTTTTGTAAATGGAAAGCAAAGGAGCGCGTTAGTTGACAGCGGAGCCAGCGTCACAGTCATAAATGCCAGTATTGTTGAGAGCGAGAAAGTAGAACAGGGGCGGCCCGTAGAAGTACACGGATACGATGGAAGGCGAGATTTTCACGATAAATGGACTTGTGTTACCATATCGTGTCTAGGCAACATTGTCACTGCGCAAGCACTGGTACTCGACGGCGTGCAGTCAACTACCTTATTGAGCCTCTCACGCCGCCGTCGGACCTGCGACGTCGTAACCGCGAGGTTGTACACGTTCAGAGACTGAAGCCGTACCACGGTTCTACGGACTCTGCAGATGACTAAGTCGCCAGGATGGCTCCTTTTTTCCGCGGGGCCAGCGTTTGTCAGACAAGTCAACACGTGCCTGAGGCGAAGCAGGTGCGTAGGGAAATCATGCGAAAAAACCACGACATCGTCGAGGTAACAGAGGCACATAGACCACTTTAGGCCACGTAGCGCACCAACTAGCCCAGCTTGCCATTTTGTGACATTTTGAGGCACTTAGTGTAGTCTCGCAAGTTTCTGCCATAAAAAAATCCTCTCCATATTTGATGAAATCGGCTATTATGACGCCGGCCGCTTTCCCGCAGCGCATATCGCGCATGGCCTTTCTAAAGGGCCCGTCAGAAATATTGTTAACTGCATGCTTTGAGGTATTTACACAACTGAATTAGGTAGAAACAGGAATACATATCAATGGAGAATATTTTAGCAACCTAAGGTCAGCAGATGACATCGTTCTTCAGCAACGACGTCGGAATGGCAAAGATGATTCAGTATTGAACCGGGAGAGTTAAATGAATGGCTAAATATGAATACGCTGAAGACAAAGATAAAGCTAACAGCCTGGTGAAAAGGGATTAGCTTCGCGATTGTAAAACAGAAATTACAAAGTGTGCAAGAATATGCATGCCGATGTGAACGACCAACATAATTGTTGGAGTTTTACGGCCCAAAACCGCAAAAACACGACATTATTATGAGGCACGCTGTAGTGGAGGGCCCCGGAAATTTTGACCATGGGGTGTTCTCCAACGTGTACCTAAATCTAAGTACCCGGGCTTCTAGCACTTCGCATCCATCGGAACGCGGCCAGGATTTGTAACCACTAGATCACTGCGTAGGGTTAATGACTAACAGGGGAGGCTACTAACAAAAAAAAAAAAAAAGGAAGTTCACTGAGTAATACATATTCGTGGGAGGCGGCGGTGAGGCAAGGCCTCGACGCCCCCCGCGTGGCAGACCTAACGCTCTGTCGGCGGGAAAAGCTCTGCGGCACTTGCAATAACGCTGTTATCAACCAAAGTGTACATGGCTGTGATCTCAAAACATGACAGGCAATCTGCCGCTGTCCCTGAAGCGAAAGGTTTACAATCACTGAATACTGCGATTTCCAATCTATGGGCATAAAACTTGGAGGATAACAAAGATAGAGAAAAACTGTAGGCCAATTTCCAATTATTCGTAACAGCATGCATCCTTTATTAAACCGAGAATCCTCTTCCGATCTTCAGTTAAACTGAACGTAAAACCAAGCATTGGCGTGGGTCTGTGGTAGAACACCTGCTTGCCACGCTCAAGGCCTGCCATCGCCTCCGGAAGATCTTTTAAATGCGAATGCATTTCATAGTCGGGCTATGTCAGGCATCCGGCGTTGGCGTTGGCGTTGTCCGCGGAGGAGGAGTAGGAGGATAGGTTGAGGAGGTGTGCGCGCCGGCAGGTGTTAGATGTGAAGCATCTTATGGCGAAGCTTAATCCGGTGGTGGTGGTGTACGGCGTGACCGCCCTTACTGCGCATGCGCAAACCCTTTCAAAAAAAATAAAGATAAAAAACCTCCTCTCTCCCTCTCTCTCCCCTAGGCATCCCTCCCCGCGGCAACCACACCCTCACTGCGCATGCGTCTCCCCTCCTCTCTCCCCTGCTACGCTCCCCCCTCTCTCCTCTAGGCATCCCTGCCCGCGCCGTCCACACTCCCACTGCGCATGCGCGTCCCACCTCTCTTCTTCTCTCCTACGCTCCCCCTCTCTTCTCTAGGCATCTCTGCCCGCAGCGTCCACACTCCCACTGCGCATGCGCACCCCACCTCTCTCTCCTCTCCTACGCTCCCCCCCCTCTCCCTCTCTCGCCTGGCGACGCCGACACAGGCAGCGTCTGCTAGCGAGTTTCTTGGTTGAAAAAACCGACTGCTCGCGCTGCACAACCGTTCACTGGCCACCCCGTATATATGGCAATGAATCTTGACCTCCAAGGTGGTGCCGGTGGGAAATTTCTCCTGTGCGTTGTTGAAGAATAAAAATTCGCAGCGTGCGCGTTAACTAAAAGCGGTCTGCGGCGGAGCTATATATGAAAAAAAAAATTAAAAAAATAAATAAAAAAAGTTAAAAAAACAAAAAAAAGCAAAAAAAAAAAGGCGCTGCGCCGTGCTCCCGACCGGGCTGCAGAAATTAGGCGCCTTTTCCTTCTTCAAACCACAACCACCATATATAAATGTAGTGAAGCGCGCGCGAAATGCATTCGCATTTCCTCACGATTCCCTTCGGGGAGGTGGGGGGCTTTTTTTTTAATGCGAATGCATTTCATAGTCGGGCTATGTCAGGCATCCGGCGTTGTCCGGCGTTGTCCGGCGTTGTCCGGCGTTGTCCAGCGTTGTCCAGCGTTGTCCGCGGAGGAGGAGGAGGATAGGTTGAGGAGGTAAGCGCCGGCAGGTGTTAAATTTGAAGCATCTTATGGCGAAGCTTAATCCGGTGGTGGTGGTGGGCGGCGTGACCACCCATACTGCGCATGCGCAAGCCCTTTAAAAAAATATAAATAAAAAACCTCCTCTCTCCCTCTCTCTCCTTTAGGCATCCCTCCCCGCGGCAACCACACCCTCACTGCGCATGCGCCTCCCCTCCTCTCTCCCCTCCTACGCTCCCCCCCTCTCTCCTCTAGGCATCCCTCCCCGCGCTCCCACTGCGCATGCGCGTCCCCCCTCTCTCTCCTCTAATACGCTCTCCCCTCCCTCCTCTAGGCATCCCTGCCCACAGCGTCCACACCCCCCACTGCGCATGCGCGTCCCCCCCCTCTCTCTCCTCTCCTACGCTACCCCCCCTCTCTCGCCTCGCGACGCCGACGCAGGCAGCGTCTGCTAGCGAGTTTCTTGGTTGAAAAAACCGACTGCTCGCGCTGCACAACCGTTCACTGTCCATCCCGTATATATGGCAATGGATCTTGACCTCCAAAGTGGTGCCGGTGGGAGATTTCTCCTGTGCGTTGTTGAACAATAAAAATTCGCAGCGTGCGCGTTAACTAAAAGCCGACTGCGGGTCTCTGTGTCCAGTCGGAGTCTTCTGTCTCTCATTGCCCATTAGCAGCGATTGGCATGTTCCAGTAGGAAACACCGCTCCATCGCTGCGTGCTTTACGCATCTCCAGTTTTAAATGCGAATGCATTTCAAGTGTGTGAGGGCGCTCGCATCGCGGGAGCTCGGCGGAGCTATATATGAAAAAAAAAATTAAAAAAAATTAAAAAAAAGAAAAAAAAGGAAAAAAGAACAAAAAGAATAAAAAAATAAATAAAAAAAGAAAAAACAGAACAAAAGCAAAAAAAAAAAACAGGCGCTGCGCCGTGCTCCCGACCGGGCTGCAGAAATTAGGCGCCTTTTCCTTCTTCGAACCACAACCACCATATATAAATGGAGTGAAGCGCGCGCGAAATGCATTCGCATTTCCTCACGATTCCCTTCGGGGAGGTGGGGGGCATTTTTTTTGTATCCATGGTCACGGACAATGATGATTTTTCGCTTACAACCAACCACGCCGACACCGAAATTTCTGCGACACGGGCTGCTTAACGCTGCTGCATTAGCGCCTAGAAACAACATAAGAGAGTTTTAGTTTGGCGTTTTTACGCTCCGCTCAGCAGCTAAGCGGAGCGGGAACGCGAGTGCGCATGCGCCTTCCGCTACGGCCGTAAGCGGGTTAGCGGAGGGAGGCCCACGCTCCGCTTACGGGCTGCTTAAGCGGAGCCCGGAGCGTCGCTGCCGTTTTCGCAAGCGGAAGGGGGACGAAGCGCGCGCCCTCTCTCGTGCGTGCAGCGACATGGCGTGCGTGAAGCGACAAGTCAGTGCTTGCTTCTCTGTAAAGAAAATATACACGCCAACATATTTAAAGCGCACTTCTCAATACGTCGTGAACAAATAAATTCATACGTTCACATTTGGGTTTGTAAATGCGACTAAATGTTTTTCTCTTTTTCTTTAGCGACGCTGAGCATCACCAGAGGGCGCCGAAACTGCTAAGGATCCGCTACGCTAGTCCCGCTGCCGACAACGCACAACTAAAACGACAAAATCATCCGCCGCTCCGCTGCGGCTTAGCGGGCCAACTCGGAGCGGAGCGGGCCGTAAAAACGCCAAACTAAAACTCTCTATTGTCAAGCCGGTACTAGCTAGAACGTCACCAGCTCCGCTGTCACCCAGCCTTGAGCGACATAGTGCATGCAGTCTATATTTTTTAAATAATGTTGGGTTGTGTGTACAGAAATGTCGATAACGATACTAGAGAAATCGTTGAAGCCACACTGATAATGAAGGCAGATAGCTGCATCAGCTGCCCTTATGTTGCCCAGACCAGAGTCCTTTGATACTTCTTATGGTAACCAAACTGCCGCCTCAGTTTCATATGAAGCCAGCGGCCGCCGCCAGAGGCGCAGCTGTGCTTGAGAGGGCATGCGAACGCTGCTATCGCTGTGGTTGTGCCATAGAGTAACATACAAATTACAAGAGTGGTCACTCGGGCCAAAAGCGGCGGAGCCGCAGCTTCATGTCGGCCGTGAGAGGGCGACACATCACTCTCTATCTTCAAGGGAACGCGCGTACTTGTTATCTACTTCAGTACCTTTTCTAGTTCCAATATGCGTCTACTTGTCGCAATGCGGCTCTGAATTTATCTTTATCGCCTGCGATTGGACGGTTCGATATCGTCGGGCAGGATCGGACATGAATCGGGTATCGGGTGCGAGAGTAGTGCAGAATGGCGTCGACGCGACGGCAACGTTGTCACGCTCCGTGTTCATGAGCGTTTAATGCAATGAAGTACGGACAGCTGCAGGATGACGCGATAAAAGATGTGCGATAACGTGCTACGTGGTCTTGAATTGTTACGTGTGCCTCTCAGCTTGGCGGCTGCTATTGGTAAGAACGCCGTCATTAATTTGCAAAGTGCGTATTGTATTCGTCATGTTAAGCTAACATTTGTCGCTTGTGCTGTTCGGCGCAGAGAGCTTTCTTGCGCTCCTCACTTCGCGCATGTTTGCGAGAAAATCGTTTCTTGGCGCGAGTAAGTGAGTCGCCGCTTGCGTCGTCAGGTTTTTTTTTTCTTTTTGTGCCGGTACACGTAGTTCGAATTCAATGCGTGAAATTGTGTGATGAAGAGTGCAGTTAGGCTTAACATCGTTATTTAATTGTGGCGTTCGCATTTTTCTTGAAGCTCTTGTTACGAGCACAATTAGAGAGAATTTGTGAATCGAGAAAAATGTTTGTTAGCTGAGGCTACGATTTAATCTTCTGAATAAACACGACTGCCTCGGTAACGCATGCATGGCGCCAAATATTGCTTTGTTTTAGCTGCGGAATCTACTCGTGACTGTTTTTCGCGAAAAGGTGATGTGAAGTGCGTCGAAGAAAATTTGGGCTAAAGCGGGAGAGAAGACATAGCCAACATCCTTTTTTTTTCGTTCTTTTTTTTATTTTTTCAGATCATGCCGTCCGGAGTCAAATACTACGGCAACTACTGTCGCGCTGCGTCGTTAACTGTATGCGTACGTGCGCGTGTACTGCAGTTTTACTGTTGTGTGGGGCCTTTCATAATGTCGCCTACTTGTTTATTGTTTCTGTAAAATTTAAACCCTAGATATGGCAGCTGTATTGCCATGTCTTGCAGTGCAATGAACCCACGTCTTCGTGCGCGCATGTAAGTGTGCATGTGCTTACCAAGAATGGCTTGAAAATAAAAGTTTTCGTCTCTTCCAAGAGTTCTTACGTTTTATTTAAAATGTCTGCATAAACACACAGTGGTATCGTGTGCTTGCCGCTCTGGCGGTATAGCTTACACGAAGCTAATCAATGCATGCAAACAACGCGTGAAAAAAAAAAAAAAAAAACGCAATTAAAGCATGGCCTCTGAGACGAGCACATCCACAGAAGTGGTCTCGGAGGCCGTGTAATTTTTCTGATCTCTAGAACATGGCTTTCGAGACCACCGTTTCCATGGTCCCCATCATCTCCGAGGCTGCAAAGGTTCCCCCGACCCGTTTGGAGCGCTGCGAACTGAAATTCAGCCGCTGGGGTCTATGGGAGTGTCCTCTCTTAACTTTTTATGTTACTCTATGGTTGTGCGTCGGACAGCCTCGGTGTTCTACCTTTCTAAACTTCCGCGACGTTCGCTTTAGTTTTCACGTAGCTACTTGTAACACAGCACATGCCTAAATGAGTGCCTGAGTGCGTCGTAAGTCTTGAAATCAGCACTGGGGCGAAAAGAGTAGCCGCTCAAAACGTGCAGCTTATAGCGGTTTCAGCTGTAGACACAAAAATTCTTGGTTTGAAGCGCGATAATCATCATATTGTAGTGAAAAAGAGTGGCCTCAGCGGCATTGCGCTGCGCTTCAGCGGCATCGCCATCGGCACGAGCTCGTGGTTGCTGCGCTTGATCGAACGCTGCTGACCGCTCCCCGTTCACCTGCATCTTCTACCAATAAACATCTTAACAAGTGGTGGAGAGTGCTCGGTTTCGATCGCCCTGGAACTTCGAAATCGCAAGCTACCTGCCATCATGCCCAACGACGCAAACGCCGCTCTTCCAACTCCTCCAACGGCACCACCCTCGGCACCGCCCACCCTACTCTGTGCCGGTTCCTTGCGTCTGCGAGATCCACCCATCTTCTCGGGCACTGACGACAAGGACGTTGACGATTGGATCTCCACGTATGAGCGAGTGAGTGTCCATAACAAATGGGACGACGACGACAAGTTGGGCTACGTCTCATTCTACCTGTCAGACGTAGCCAAGCTGTGGTTCATAAACCACGAAGCTGACCTCCCTACGTGGTCCGTCTTCAAAAGAAGCCTCACCCAAGTTTTCGGACGGCCCGAGGTACGCAAACGCCGCGCCGAACAACGCTTGCGTACTCGAGCCCAACAGCTTGGTGAGAATTTCACCAGTTACATTGAGGACATCCTTGACCTTTGTAAGCGGGTGAACGCGTCAATGACAGAAGAGGAAAAGATAAAGCATATCATGAAGGGCATTGAGGACGACGCTTTCCAAATGTTGCTATCTAAGAGCCCTCGCTCTGTCGTCGAACTCACAGAACTATGCCAGAGCTACGACGAGTTGCGCAGGCAACGTCTGCACACCCGACGTCCCTCGGCGCCGGACGACTCTCTCTCCAGTCTTGGCATAGGGGACGACCACGCTCCTCTGCTCTCGAAGATTCAAGAGTTCATCCGCGCCGAGGTCGCTCGTCAGCTCTCTTTGATGTCCTGCGTCCCAGACCAACCACGCAGTTCGGCACCAACACTCCGCGACTTCATCCAAGACCAGGTCGCGCAAGCCATTCCTCCCGCCCGTGAACCGCCGCCAGTCACCGCACCTCTCTCGTACGCAGAGGCCGTTGCCCGCCCTCGACAGCATGCACTCCAGCCAGCGCCTATGTATTCACCACCGACCTTTTCGCCGCCGCCTATGCCGATGCCACTCCAGCCGCATTTTCCTGCCCCCCCAGCCGCAATTCGGCGTGTACGCCGACCAATGGCGGACCTACGATGACCGTCCGATATGTTTTGCTTGCGGCGGTGTTGGCCACGTGGCGCGTTATTGCCGGCGTCGCCCAGCTTCTTCTACCAACTTTCGACGAATGCCATCTTTCACTCCTCAGGTTTCCTCTGCGCCGTCCAGCCATCCTTCCTCTTCATTTCACCCTGATCGCTCCTTCCCACCAAGCCGCCGCTCACAATCTCCACGTCTCCGCTCGCCTTCCCCTATGCGTCGCCGTACCGGACCCACCGAGCAGGAAAACTGATGGCCGCAGTTCCCGAGGCACGAACTGCGTCCACGTCGCCATGCACAAGTCCTCGCCCCTCTCCAGCCAACGTCATTGAAGTGTCGGTCGACGGTATCGTCGTCATGGCACTTGTCGACACCGGTGCCGCTGTATCTGTAATTTCCGCCCAGCTGTGCCGCAAACTCCGAAAAGTTCTGACGCCATTATCCGGTCTCTCTCTTCGAACAGCGAACTCACACAACGTAACACCTCTCGCGGCCTGTACTACACGAGTGGTCATCCAAGGACTCGTGTATATCGTCGAATTTGTCGTGCTGCCCTCGTGTTCCCATGACGTAATACTAGGCTGGGACTTCCTCGCAAATAATAACGCCGTCATCGACTGCTGTCGCGCCGAACTTGAGCTTTCCGCACTTCCAGACGTTGACGCTGTCGAAACCCCCCCTCCCGTGTTATAAACTGTCCGTATCCGACGACACAACCGTTCCTCCTCACTCTTCCATGCTTGTGCCTGTGTCGTGTGCCGCTATTTCAGATGGCGATGTTCTCCTTACGCCCTCTGACCTGTTCATTCGCCGCAAATGTTCGCCACTGCCCCTTGCTCTCCTTACTCTCCGCCGTGGCGTCACGAAGACGCTCGTCCACAACACGCTGGAATGGCCTTTACCTTTATTCCATGGTGAATGCCTCGGTCGCGGGTACAGCTGATCGACGCCTGTCACATTTTTGACTCTCCGGCTACTTCTTTTTCTACGGGCCTCAGCGCACTCACTTCTGACCCTGCTGTTGATCAGCCCCTGCTTGACGCTTTCCACCGTTCCATCGATGCTGCTACGTCTTCTTCAGAACGAAGCCAGTTGATCAACCTACTGCAAAAGTTCCGCACTTCTTTTGACAGCCACGCTTCTTGTCTCGGCCGCACATCGACCATCTCACACAAGATTGACACAGGAAGCCACGCGCCTCTACGGCAACGTCCCTATCGAGTCTCGGCGTCGGAGCGCCGTGTTATTGACGACCAGGTTGCTGACATGCTCCAGCGGGGTATTGTGCAGCCTTCCAACAGTCCCTGGGCGTCACCGGTTGTTCTTGTTAAGAAGAAGGACGGCTCCATTCGGTTCTGTGTCGACTACCGACGTTTAAACAAGATCACCCGGAAGGACGTTTACCCGTTACCGCGAATCGACGACGCCCTCGATTGTTTGCAGGGAGCGGAATACTTCTCTTCGCTGGATTTACGTTCAGGGTACTGGCAAGTTCCTATGGAAGCATCTGACCGACCTAAAACAGCATTTGTCACACCCGACGGATTATACGAATTTACCGTCATGCCTTTCGGCCTCTGTAATGCTCCAGCCACTTTCGAGAGAATGATGGACACTATTTTACGAGGCCTCAAGTGGAACACATGTTTATGCTACCTCGACGGACGTAGTTGTCTTTTCCGCCGATTTTGACACCCATTTAAGTCGTCTCGAGCGCGTCCTCACATGCCTCACTGACGCCGGCCTTCAACTCAACCTAAAGAAGTGTCGTTTTGGTGCCCGACAGCTCACCATTCTTGGCCACGTCGTATCGCGGGACGGCATACTTCCAGACCCAGCCAAGCTTCGAGCAGTCGCCGATTTTCCGAAGCCAAAGAACTTAAAGGAGCTTCGAAGTTTTGTCGGCTTGTCGTCATACTTCCGACGCTTTATTCGAAATTTCGCCTCGATATGTGCGCCCCTGACGGACCTTCTTAGCGGCGACAAGGACCTTTCCGCTTGGTCACCAGCCTGCGACGACGCCTTCACCAAATTACGCCGCCTGCTAACTTCGCACCCATCCTCCGCCACTTCGATCCTGCCGCTCCCACGGAGGTTCACACTGATGCCAGTGGTGTCGGACTTGGCGCTGTGCTCGCGCAACGAAAAGCAGGGTTTGATGAATATGTCGTCGCCTACGCGAGCCGAACTCTGACGAAAGCTGAGGCTAACTACTCCGTGACCGAGAAAGAGTGTTTAGCCATTATTTGGGCCCTCGGCAAATTTCGCCCTTACCTGTATGGCCATGCATTTGACGTCGTCACTGACCACCACGCCCTTTGTTGGCTATCCACTCTTAAGGACCCTTCTGGACGACTTGCTCGCTGGGCGCTCAAACTTCAGGAGTACGACATCCGCGTTATTTACAGATCCGGTCGCAAGCACACGGACGCTGACGCCCTTTCTCGCTCACCGCTATCGGATGACGGTGCTTGCCTCTGTTCCCTCGAGCCTGCACTTGCATCACCCGCCCTACGCAACATGACGGTGGAGCAACGGAAGGATCCCTGGATCAGTGCCCTCATCGGCATTCTTTCTGATCCCCTCACTTCTTCACCGTCTCGTACTCTTCGCCGCCAAGCTACCAACTTTTGTGTTCGGGATGGCCTTCTTTATCGACGGAACTACCTTTCCGACGGTCGCAAGTGGCTCCTTGTGATACCCCGCCATCTCCGTGCTGTTATATGCGACGCGTTCCACGCTGACCCAGAGTGCGCGCATGCAGGCCTCTTCAAAACATACGCTAGGACTTCGACTCCGCTTTTATTGGCGTGGCATGTATAACTACGTGCGGAAGTTCATTCGCTCGTGTGCTAAGTGCCAACAACGAAAGTTACCTCCCGGGCAAGTCTACCCGTCACAACCTCTTCCCTGTCCTAGTCGACCCTTTGATCGCGTTGGCATTGACATCTACGGACCGCTACCATCAACTCTAGCGGGTAACCGCTGGATTATCGTTGCAAAAGACCACCTGACACGCTATGCCGAAACAGCCGCACTGCCGACTGCCACAGCCCGTGACGTTGGAACCTTTCTGTTGCGACATTTCGTTCTGCGTCATGGTGCCCCTCGCGAGCTCCTAAGCGATAGAGGTCGTGCCTTCCTTTCTGACGCTTTGAAGGCATTACTTGACGAATGCCGAATCGTGCACCGCACAAGTACAGCGTACCATCCGCAAACGAACGGCATGACAGAGCGCTTCAACCGTACTCTTGGCGATATGCTATCAATGTACGTCGCCTCTGATCATTCAAATTGGGACCAAGTTCTCCCTTTCGTCACCTACGCGTATAATACTGCGGTACAAACTACTACTGGGTTTTCGCCGTACTTTCTTCTATATGGACGAGAACCTTCAAATACAGTGGACACCATTCTTCCATATAAACCTGATGAGTCCGAAAGTACCCCCCCTGTCCGAAGCTACCCGACATGCTGAAGAATGTCGCCAGCTTGCCCGCTCCTTTTCAACCGAGGATCAGTGGCAGCAGCAATCCCGTCAACCTGGTGACCGTTCGGCTCCAACTTTTCCCCTTGGCTCTTTGGTATGGCTTCGGGTACCCGCTACCGCCCCTGGCCGCTCCGCAAAACTTGTCGCTAAATACCTCGGACCATACCGCGTTGTAGAGCAAACGTCCTCCGTCAACTACATCGTGGAGCCCATCACGCCATCGACAGATCTACGCTATCGCGGCCGCGAACTTGTGCACGTCTCTCGCCTCAAGCCCTACTACGACCCAGTAGTTGTTTCTTCACCCTAAGCCGCCAGGATGGCGCCTTTTTCTGCGGAGGGCGATTGTAGTGAAAAAGAGTGGCCTCAGCGGCATTGCGCTGCGCTTCAGCGGCATCGCCATCGGCACGAGCTCGTGGTTGCTGCGCTTGATCGAACGCTGCTGACCGCTCCCCGTTCACCTGCATCTTCTACCAATAAACATCTTAACAATTGCATCAATAAACAGGAGGCCAATAAATAAATACTGCATGCAAGGGCTGCTTGTGATGACCAAGAAAATTAAACAGAGGTGTTCCACCAGCTATAAATTTTTCGCCAACGCGATGCCAGTGGCATCAATGTGCTTCGGGCACATACGCATGCACATCGCTTCAGAATTGGAATCACCACTGTCCAGCTGCGGTAGGGCCCACATTCATATCCCGCGCTGCTCCTTGTTGCTCGGTAAACCAAACGCGCCTTTTGGTTGTTTTCTTCTCAACGGAACCGCCCGCAGCCACTCAAAACATGTTCGGCATCGTCGTCCCACAGGCACACTTGAGCTGTTTCAAAAAATAACGCACAGAAAGCCCCGCAACCGTCGGCTTGTGTGGCGCCGCGCAAGTGCTCCGGCACGCGTGCTAAGACCGTCTTTGGCACAGTTTTGCCGCGTTGCGGCAGAGTGTGAAGCCGCCCCATAGCGTGACGGCGAAGTTTCGTGACCATTAGGACTCTGCCTGAACTGAGAGCGAAATGACTTTTCTGGTCTTTTTCATTTGCGATAAGGTTGTGTGCGATGTCATAAATATTGAGCTTTCTAGAAATAAGCAATCAGTTAAAAGTTAGCACTCGCATAGTTTGCCTTTTTTGTCCGTGTCATCTACGACCCCTTCAAAAGAGCTTTCATCGAGCTCTTGACCAGTAATGTTTTTGAATTTTAATCTATATATCTAAACTTATTCATTGCTTCACTTTAGTCTCGCCTTAAAACGAGATGTCACAGGACTTGACAGTATACGTCATCTCAAAACCTAGCGTTGATAGCTTCTAGCGTTTTGCACCTACTGAGTTTTTTGCAGTCCGCCGCAGTGGAGCAGTGGTTATGGTACTCGGCAGCTGACCCGAACGTCGCGGGTTCGATCCCGGCCTGGCGGTCGCATTTCGATGGAGGCGAGATGCAATAACTGGTGGGGTTTAACGTCTCAAAAGCACGATATGATTATGAGGGTCGCCGTATAGAGGGCTCCGGAAATTTCGACCACTTGAGGAGGTTCTTTAACGTTCCTAAATCTAAGTACGCGGAGCTCGACCATTTTCGCCTTCGCCGAAAATGCGGCCGCCGCGGCCAGGATTCGATCCCGTAACCTGCGTGTTAGCAGTCGATCACCATAAACACTAGACCACCGTGGCGGTTAAGGAGGCGAAATGATAGAGGCCCTTGTACTGTGCGACATCAGTGCACGTTAGAGAACACCAGATGGTCGAAACTTCCGGAGCCCTCCACAACGGCGTCTCTCATAATGATATCGTGGTTTTGGGACGTAAAACCACATATATTATCAGGGTGTTTTTTGCAAAACTCTCCTCGGTACGAGCAATATTATAGTCCTTGCCCGCTATTCGTGGCCTGTTCAGGACAAGGCTTCACACTTATTTCGTCTATCCCACAGGCCCGGCACGGCTTCTTCTCAAGACTCGTTGATGACCCTCAACCTGGATGACAGCGGAGGGGACAACATCAATGTAGTGGTTAGGTATGTACTTAGTAAAATAAAAAGTTGGGCGAGTTGGTGTTGCTTCATGATAGATAGAGGGGCGCGATAATACGGCTCACAAAGACAAAGAAAGACACGGGACGACGCGCTACTAGCAACTGAAATATTTTATGCAGGAAGTACATATTTATACCTCGGTGCAATCATATCAACCCCCCTCGAGTCGACAAAAAAAATTTAAAAAAAATTAAAAAGAACTTAAAAAGCTTAAAAAAACTCTAAAAAAAAACTTGTGCTCAGCATGCCTACGACAAGTGACGTTCTAGAAAAGCTATTTCCCCCCTCCTGCAAACTGATAGAGGGGTGACTGATGCATTCCGGCCCCTCCCTCTGAATAACGAATGCCTCTAGAATCTCCCTCTGCACGAAGCCCCTGTTTTTGTAGATTACTGTTGTCTGATCAAACGCAGGCTTGCAGCTACCTTGATCACACCCCCTGCAGTGCAGTGCCAGATGGGTCAACGGCTTTCCGATTAAAGAGTTGTTGTGCTCTCGCAGACGCACATTGAGGCATCTACCGGTTTGCCCGATATATGCCTTGCCGCACGACAGTCGTATCCTGCAAACGACACCACTGGCACATGGGACATACTGCCTCACATGCTTGATGGCACATCCTCTTTTTTCATACTGCTGTGGCTTGCCTATTTTCTTATTAACTGCTGAGCAGATGTGGCCCACCTTGTTTTCCGCGGAGAACACGACATTAACCCCATATCTTGAGGCCACTCTCTTCATGCCGTGCGACAGCCAGTGGACATACGGGATTTTTACCACTCGTTTTCTTTCCTGCGGGTCATCTTTAGCTGGAAGAGTCCCAGGCCGTTGCTTAATAGCTCTTTTTATTTTTTCGCAAGCCCCTGTTATGGCATTATCAGGAAACCCGGCGTCTTTTAGTCTTTCCACCTGCGCGAAAAAACTTGTCTGCATAAGATGTGGGCATGACCTGTCCAACGCCGATCTTAGGCAAGTCAGTGCAATGCCATTCTTCACCAGGCGGGAGTGCCCTGAGCTGTAATCTAGAATCGGTTTCGCGGTCCTAGGAAAAAACATTGAGCACACGTGTTCTTGTTCGAATGACAGCTGCAAATCTAAAAAACGCAGCTGCCCATTCTTCGGCACTTCACACGTGAACGTCAAGCCCCGCCCCTTCTTAGCAAACACACTGAGCACTTCGTCAATCCTCCTATCAAAGCTGACAGAACTAATCAACAGCAAGTAATCGTCCACATATCGGAACACTTTGTGGACCATACAGTCTAGAGCAATTACAAGATCTTTGTCCACTTTTGCCAAAAAAAAATGTTGCTCAGCATTGGAGCCACTTTCGATCCAATACATACCCCGGATCTCTGGACAAAGTTCTTACCCCCCCCCCCCCCCAGCCTACGTACGTGTGTTTAATGTAAAAGAACAGTAACTCCAAAAAACTTTCCGCCGATACACCACACTTGGTCACAAACTTCACTTCATCGTTGTTGCATATGCACTCCTTCACACTAGTCATATGTTCAGCATGAGGCAGTGAATAATACAAGTCTTTAATGTCGATACTAAATCCGGAAGTGTTCTCAAAGCCATCTTCTGTGAGCAAGTTGACGACCGTCGACGAGTTCGGAATGATGAACGGGTCTTCCACTTGTAGTGAGCTCAACTGCGTCTGCAGGTACGTCGACACCGCGAGACACCAGGTACCTCTCTCGGACACAATCGCACGAAAAGGAAAGTCCGGCTTGTGTGTTTTCACTGAAAAAAATGTCTCCAGTGTAAAGCCTTTTAGCTTTTTCACCTCACTGCACACTTTTCCCAAGTTTAACCGAAGTAGGAGCTCCTGCACTTTTTTTCCCGCCTCCGATGGCTTCTACAACGCTTCGCGAAAGTTTTTACGCACTGCGGCACCTGCTTTTTCACTGAACACTCCAGCAGGCAATGGCCTACGTGTTCTTTTGTCGGACAAAGAAGGATCCGGGAAAAGAAGTGCAGGAGCTCCTACTTCGGTTAAACTTGGGAAAAGTGTGCAGTGAGGTGAAAAAGCTAAAAGGCTCAACACTGGAGACATTTTTTTTTCAGTTAAAACACACAAGCCGGACTTTCCTTTTCATGCGATTGTGTCCGAGAGAGGTACCTGGTGTCTCGCGGTGTCGACGTACCTACAGACGCAGTTGAGCTCACTACAAGTGGAAGACCCGTTCATCATTCCGAACTCGTCGACGGTCGTCAACTTGCTCACAGAAGATGGCTTTGAGAACACTTCCGGATTTAGTATCGACATTAAAGACTTGTATTATTCACTGCCTCATGATGCACTTATGACTAGTGTTAAGGAGTGCATATCCAACAACGATGAAGTGAAGTTTGTGACCAAGTGAGGTGTATCGGTGGAAAGTTTTTTGGAGTTACTGTTCTTTTACATTAAACACTCGTACGTAGGCTGGGGGGGGGGGGGGGTAAAAACTTTGTCCAGAGATCCGGGGTATGTATTGGATCGAAAGTGGCTCCAATACTGAGCAACATTTTTTTGGCAAAAGTGGACAAAGATCTTTTAATTGCTCCAGACGGTATGGTCCACAAAGTGTTCCGATATGTGGACGATTACTTGCTGTTGATTGGTTCTGTCAGCATCGATAGGAGGGTTGACGAAGTGCTCAGTGTATTTGCTAAGAAGGGGCGGGGCTTGGCGTTCACGTGCGAAGTGCCCAAGAATGGGCAGCTGCGTTTTAAATGCGAAGCATTTCTTTGCATACTGTAAGCGCTTTTGCGTTTCTATCTACGTATCTATCTATCTATCTAGCCGCCTACGTCTGGGTGCTCTCGTGATGGCCCTCTTAACTTGGGGTGGACCAAAATTTGTATGGGAGGGTAAGAGGTGTTGACGAATATGTCTGGCTGGTCATGACATGAATAACGTGAAAATCCCGTCGCGTACATCGTCAAACTCATTTCTCCAGACAAGTGTGGCTCATACCCGTATACCACGGGCCGCGGAATGCGGGTATGCGCCACAGGACTTTGACAATTTATATCTACCCAGGAGCGGCGAGAACAGGCATTGGTAATTTAAATGCGAGAGCGTTAAGAGAATCTGACATCGGTGGCGTTGATAATGGTAATTTAAAGGCGACATCGTTAAGAAAGACGGACACCGGTGGCGTTGACGCCAGGAATACAAAGAATAGAAATCAGAGTCCCAGCAGGAATCGAACCCAAGCATTCTGCGTGGCAATCGAGCATTCTACCACGGAGCTACGTCAGGTCTCGAAACTGCTTTGGAAGAACACCCTATGCAGGCGTAAGGTTGGTGAAACGTATATTGTGATTGCAGTGCTGGCTATGTAATTTTATAAAAATTACATACGTACTCTTATGCCGAAGAACTCATGTGGAGTTCACGTCAGCTGTATACTTAAGTGCCATCCACTGTAGTTGGTTTACGCAGCACAAGCTCTACATACCTGCTTACGGCTTCTGGTGTTGGCAATACCCATGTTTCTGTTAGCATCGTTACACAACTGTAGACAACTGGTTATATGAAAATAGCAGGAATCGAACCCAAGAATTCTGCGTGGCAATCAAGCATTCTACCACAGAGCCACGTCAGGTCTCGAAAGTGCTTTGGAAGAACACCCTATGCAGGCGTAATGTTGATGAAACGTATATTGTGGTTGCAGTTCTGGCTATGTAATTTTATAAACATTACATACGTACTCTTATGATGAAGAAGTCATGTCGGGTTAACGTCAGTTGTATACTTAAGTGCCATCCACTGTAGTTGGTTTACGCAGCACTATCCAGGGCTACCATCCTTGCAAGCATAGGCGGAGAGTACGGGGGGGTTCGGGGGCTCGGCCCCCTCCCCGGGCGGCTTCACGGGGGGGCAGAGCCCCCCCCCTGGCGCCTGCCCGGGATATTTTTTAAGAGCTTGGCTTAGGTCCCCGTCCATTGACAACGAGCGTTTGGCCTCCTGTCTGGCAGCTATTTATTTCACAGGGGGTATACCCGCTTTTTCATTTCCGGCTTTTAACATTCCGATCATGGACCAGTAACAAGTGAAACACTCAGTTAATAATTCCCCGCAAACAGATTTGTATGTGCAGAATATGTTGTGTTGACAAACAACTGAGGCGATCTCTTGGTGTTCTACAATTTTCTACCGCCTGAAAATTATTTTTGGACATCAGAAATTGAAGATTAAAGCTTCCTGTATCAGCATTAGGCCACTGTCTTATGTCTAGTGCATGCTTTTAACAAAGTAATGCATGTCAATAAAGAAAATAGGCGGGTCCCACACATTGTGGGAATCGATTTTATATGTGATGCAGTCACCGAGTAGCAGCCTATACGGCATTTTTCGCTTTGAGCCAAGCGTTGCGAGGAGGATCGATGTCTCCGTGTAAGTTGAAAAATAAGTTGGGAGTCATCACAAGAGATATTCATACTGATGTCGCGGTGTAGGCGCCAAAGAGAATAAGGTGGTATTAAAGTCTTTAATTATATTCTTTAATTTAGGAGGCGGACATTCTCTCTCTGTCTCTCGATATATATATATATATATATATATATATATATATATACATTTATATATGAAGCGACAGGGAGAACAATGTAGAAGAGCCAGCCAAGCCCCGCCCCCCTCCGGCAAAATGAAAACTCTCCGCCTATGCTTGCAAGCACAAGCTCTACATACCTGCTTACGGCTTCTGGTGTTGGCAATACCCATGTTTCTGTTAGCATCGTTACACAACTGTAGACAACTGGTTATATGAAACATATGCGACCGTTCAACATGTCTGTGCGTGCAACATTTGTATATATCTTTAGCGTCATTTCATAACGTTTTGCTCAATAAAAAATTTACAATGCAGTCACCTTCATATAACCAGTTGTCTACAGTTGTGTAACGATGCTAACAGAAACATGGGTATTGCCAACACCAGAAGCCGTAAGCAGGTATGTAGAGCTTGTGCTGCGTAAACCAACTACAGTGGATGGCACTTAAGTATACAGCTGACGTGAACCCGACATGAGTTCTTCGGCATAAGAGTACGTATGTAATTTTTATAAAATTACATAGCCAGCACTGCAATCACAATATACGTTTCACCAACCTTACGCCTGCATAGGGTGTTCTTCCAAAGCAGTTTCGAGACCTGACGTAGCTCCGTGGTAGAATGCTCGATTGCCACGCAGAATGCTTGGGTTCGATTCCTGCTGGGACTCTGATTTCTATTCTTTGTATTCCTCGCGTCAACGCCACCGGTGTCCGTCTTTCTTAACGATGTCGCCTTTAAATTACCATTATCAACGCCACCGATGTCAGATTCTCTTAACGCTCTCGCATTTAAATTACCAATGCCTGTTCTCGCCGCTCCTGGGTAGATATAAATTGTCAAAGTCCTGTGGCGCATACCCGCATTCCGCGGCCCGTGGTATACGGGTATGAGCCACACTTGTCTGGAGAAATGAGTTTGACGATGTACGCGACGGGATTTTCACGTTATTCATGTCATGACCAGCCAGACATATTCGTCAACACCTCTTACCCTCCCATACAAATTTTGGTCCACCCCAAGTTAAGAGGGCCATCACGAGAGCACCCAGACGTAGGCGGCTAGATAGATAGATAGATACGTAGATAGAAACGCAAAAGCGCTTACAGTATGCAAAGAAATGCTTCGCATTTAAAAAAGAGGATGTGCCATCAAGCATGTGAGGCAGTTTGTCTCCCATGCGCCAGTGGTGTCGTTTACAGGATACGACTGTCGTGCGGCAAGGCATATATCGGGCAAACCGGTAGATGCCTCAATGTACGTCTGCGAGAGCACAACAGCTCTTTAATCGGAAAGCCGTTCACCCATCTGGCGCTGCACTGCAGGGGGTGTGATCAAGGTAGCTTCAAGCCTGCGTTTGATCAGACAACAGTAATCTACAAAAACAGGGGCTCCGTGCAGAGGGAGATTGTAGAGGCCTTCGTTATTCAGAGGGAGGGGCTGGATTGCATCAGTCACCCCTCTATCAGTTTGCAGGAGGGGGGAAATAGCTTTTCTTGAACGTCACTTGTCGTAGGCATGCTGAGCACAAGTTTTTTTAAAAGTTTTTTTAAGCTTTTTAAGTTTTTTTTAGTTTTTTTTAGTTTTTTTTGTCGACTCAAGGGGGGTTGATATTATTGCACCGAGGTACAAATATGTACTTCCTGAATAAAATATTTCAGTTGCTAGTAGCGCGTCGTCCCGTATCTTTCTTTGTCTTTGTGAGCCGTATTATCGGGCCCCTCTATCTATCATAGGTATGTACGTATACTCGGACGCCTTCTCATCTACTTTTAGGAGCGTGACGACTACGCATGTGTTGCTTAGTAAAACTCATGTTGCGATCTTCAAAAACTAACGCTTCCTAGTTACCTGCTGTGATTGATGTAGTAACGAAAAGTTATTAGATGCGAAGCATCTTATGCTCGGGGCTATGTCCGTCCCTCCCGCGTCCCGCGTCCGGCCAATTTCATGAAGTAGGGAAGCACCCATTGTGCGAACCAGAACACTCTAGTAATATGAAGGCCGTCAACCACTACCACAGTCATCAGAGTCATGGCCGAGAGCACAGAGAGGCTGCTTAGCAATGGCTAGGCAGGTGGTGTCTGTCGCCCAGGTTGACCCCATTCCTTGATCTTGCTTGCATATGTTTGGAGGGGGGCTTAGTCCGTCCCTCCTTCCCGCGTCCCACACCACCACAGCGCATGCGCGTCCCCTCCGCCTCTCTCTATCCTCTCCTACGCTCACTCCCTTTCTCTCCTCTAGGAATCCTCTACTCTACGGAGCAGCCCCCGCGTCCCACCTCCCCCCACAGCGCATGCGCGTCCCCTCCCCTATCCTCTCCTACGCTCACCCCCTTTCTCTACTGTAGGAATCATCTGCTCTACGGAGCGGCGCCCGCGTCCCACATCCCCACAGCGCATGCGTCCTCTTCCCTTCTCTCCTCTAGGAATACTCTACGGAGCGGCTCCGGCGTCCCACATCCCCACAGCGCATGCGCGTCCTCTCCCCCCTCTCTCCTCTAGGAATCCTCTACTCTACGGAGCGGCTCCCGCGTCCCACATCCCCACAGCGCATGCACGTCCCCTCCCCCCTCTCTCTCCTGTCCTACGGTCCCCCCCCGTCCTCTCCTCTAGGAATCCTCTACGGAGCGGCGCGCACGACAGGTGGTGTGACAGCTGCATACTCCGCTGGGGGGCGCCACGGTAGTTCCGTGCTATGAATATGACGGAGCGCGCGCGCCTCATTCTCTCTCCTTTGCAGCGCCGCGATGAGCGCCCGGACCGCTGCCGTGAAACGAGAGCGGCGACGTTCCTCCCGCTCAAGCTAATTATCTCCCCGCTGCTTCGCATCCACACATGGTTCCCTTTAGCGGGAGATGGGGAAGTTTTTCCGTTTCAATTGCATAAAATTCGCCTGACGTAAATGTTTCAAGCGTGGGCGAGTGCTGGTCAAGTGGTGATGTTAACTTAACTACTTGAGCATGTTAGGCCAATCTGCCTGAGATACAAGGGTTGAGGATTGGGCGAGTTGGTTCGTCGTATTTGAACTGGTATAGCGCATTACGGTAAAGAAAAAA
Organism: Rhipicephalus appendiculatus; assembly: GCA_030522465.1. Lineage (NCBI taxonomy): Eukaryota > Metazoa > Arthropoda > Arachnida > Ixodida > Ixodidae > Rhipicephalus > Rhipicephalus appendiculatus. The sequence goes on along the minus strand of JALIZH010032910.1, from coordinate 941,918 downwards.
CGGCCGAGCAGATCGACATAAGAGGACAGAACGCTAACTTCCAACAGAGCTTTATTCGCAAATTGCATCAAATATGTAGCCTTGCGCAAGCATACAAATAACACCCGAACGTATCACCAAGATTAGACACCACCATTGCAACGTCACAGACCAAATATTCATAAACGGTTCGCCTGATTAAGGAAGGACACTTCATGTTCAGATAAAGCCAAAGAAGGGGCGCTGATACATGTGATGCCAGCTCTTGCTATACAATGCGCTTCCACTATTTCTCGAGTGATCTGCGACGGGTGCTTTTTTAACACTTCACATCGCTCAAAGAAAGGGGAGCATCCACAATCGCGGCAGTGAATACCAATGTGTCCCTGGATTGCCTTGTGCACATTATAGTGGTGCTCTTTCAACCTTTCATTCAGGCAGCGCCCCGTCTGGCCAATGTACCTGTTACCACATGAAAGTGGTATCGAGTAAACAACACCGCTCTCACATGGCACAAACCGCGTTTTGTGCTTGGTTGAGCAAACAGTGGCGCGTGATTTGAGGGGATTGATTGCTTTGCAAAAAGCACCCGTCGCAGATCACTCGAGAAATAGGTGGAAGCGCATTGTATAGCAAGAGCTGGTATCACATGTATCAGCGCCCCTTCTTTGGCTTTATCTGATCATGAAGTGTACTTCCTTAATCAGGCGAACCGTTTATGAATATTTGGTCTGTGACGTTGCAATGGTGGTGTCTAATCTTGGTGATACGTTCGGGTGTTATTTGTATGCTTGCGCAAGGCTACATATTTGATGCAATTTGCGAATAAAGCTCTGTTGGAAGTTAGCGCTCTGTCCTGTTATGTCGATCTGCTCGTCCGTTTTAGGGGCGAAGCTCCTTAAAGCGGCACCCGTTCGTCCCTCGTCGTAGTCGTAGTCGTAGTGCGTAACTAGTCTTACGCTTTGACCTCCAAGGTGGTGCCCGGTGGGAGATTTCTCCTGTGCGTTGTTGAACAATAAAAAATTCGCAGCGTGCGCGTTAACTAAAAGCCGAATTCTTCTGTCTCTCATTCCCCATTAGCAGCCATTGGCATTTCTCCTGTGCGTGATTAAACAATAAAAATTTTGTTCAAAACGCCGTTGATTGATGAAATAAACCAACGAAAGACGCCAGATGTTTTCTAAAAGCAAAACGAAAAGACGCCAGCTGCTTAACGAAAGACGCCAGGCGTTTTCTAAAGCAATGGTTTTATAATCAAAACCATATCGCGATACAGGTTTGTAGTTGACGATGCTCGTTGCCGTCGGTGTGTGCTCGTATGGATAAGGATGCCGCTGCAACCAGTTCAAGAACCACTTAGCTTACATTTCACCGACCACAAAGCGGTCATAATGAAAGGACAACGGAAACCAGCAATAAAAGTTTGATAAAACATTTAATCAATCGTTTCACGTCATTTTTATCGGGCGAATTAACGGAAGAAATTTCACGGTTTAACCGATGATTACTTCCAGGAGCTTCGCCCAATCTCATCATCATTCACCTCGTGGATCTGCCGTCAATTTTTTTTTTTACCGTAATGCGCTATACCAGTTCAAATATGCCTGAGATAACCGTTCATCGTCAAGGTATTGCGTTATAAGGTATTTGGGGAGATATGTATGCCAAGGTCGTGTTACTACAGAACGAAAGAAGAGTTGGCGCAGCAAGAAACGCTCAGTCGGAGCAAACGATCATAACATACACTCTTAAAAAAAAATGTAACCGCATGTATGTACCATCTTAAAAAGTGTATTTTACTACCTTCGTGTCATCGATTTACTAGCCAGCAGATAGTAAAGCTTGTGAATCTTGCCGATACTAACTAGGAGGCTTTCGAGGTGATTTCAACTAAATTACTAAGCCACATATGTTGTCAGATGCTTCGTAGATGCTGCTGCGTATTATGCCTTAATCGTGACTGTGTTAAGCAAAATTTAGGCAAACTTGAATTTTTTTTATTATGTTGGAATAACACTTTTGTGCTACGCGATGGCGCTCACTAACACATACATACATACATACATACATACATACATACATACATACATACATACATACATACATACATACATACATACATACATACATACATACATACATACATACATACATACATACATACATACATACATACATACATACATATGTGTGCGTGTGTTCGTGTGTGTGTCTTTACAAACTGTAGGGCAGAAGATACTGGGTAGAAAACATCAATTATTCTTCTAAATTCTATGGCTGTTAACCTGTCAGATCTGTGCTATCCCAAAGGCGCCTAAAGAGCCGTCAAGCAGCTGTTATAATAGATGGCGCGTGCGTAGCAGCCTTGATATTCTCAGTGTGCGTGTGTGTTCCTTTGCATCTGTTCTTTTCATGTCTCTACTATGTTGGTGTGAAGTGCATTTACCGTGGTAATTACTTAAGGTAATTAGCGGTTATTGACTGGATTAACAGAGAAAGGCCGTGCCATTCCGCTCTATTTCTTTTTTCATCTTGTGCATGCGATCCAACATAATCAATGTGATATAGGAATGCACACGGCACATATAAACAAAATAGGCAAAAGCCTACAGCTATTTAATTGTAGTTCGCTAATTTTAGTATGGCTACTATAGTGCTAGTGCGGTTACCAACAACATAGTAACAGAAAAATCACAGCATATCCACGGAGTGAATGATGATGAGTGGGCGAAGCTCCGGAGGTTTATCGGTAAACCGTGAATCTTCCGTGAAATTCGCCCAGTACATCATCAAAGACGTGACACGTGTCACTTTACGGTCTTATGGCTTTATGGCTTTATGGTCGGTGAAATGGAGGGAGAGCGGTTCCTGGATGGGTCGTAGTGGAAAGTTTGCAAAGACGAGATCGATGCAGGTTCCTCGGATGGTGGTTGGTTGCATGTGGTGAAACGATATGCATGTGAGACCATATCGCGATGCCATGTGTTGTATGGCATCGCGATCGTCATCGTCATCAGCGTCATCGTTATGACGCATAGTTGGTACATTCCATGTACCCACTATGCGGCACAGTGCTGTGCCGTGATGGCAGCGTCATCGTCATCGCACAGGGGTGGCTACGACGACGACGACGACGACAACGCAGGACGACGCCGGACTAGCCTACACCCTAAGGAGCTTCGCCCCTAAAACCATTCGAGTTAGTAGTAACCACGGCAACGAATTTCACTAACCTGCATTTGACCACTCTGACTTACTAAGGGGCTAGTGCTTTTTATGACAAGCAAACGGTCAGCATTTACTTAGTGAATATGCCGACATTTTTCCAAGAGTGTGCCGAGAAGCAGGACAGTGCAGTTTCTGCAACAATAAGTATAACTACATCGTGCAGTCGGCACTGAAAATATTATGGCGATAGCTTGTAGCGACATATTCCTTGCTCTGTGACTTCCAGTCAGCTTCTAGTCAACCGGAAGTGGATATTTGTGTCTGAAAACCTGGAATAAAATGAAAACTCAAATATTTCAGAAGCCCTTCCACTATCGGCAAAATGGGGCAAGGCCTGTGCGTGCCCAACTTATAACTTTCTTTCTATCATGAGAATATTTCCTGCCCGCGGCGGAAGCGAAACGACCCTGCTTGGTGGGGTGAGGGTGCGCCCCTCCTCTGTAATAGTATGTCGTAGTAGCCACTTCTAGTTAGTTTTAAGAATTGCTCACTAGATGGCGTTGTGTGTATATGTCCTTGGAAATAATATCAGTAGATGGCGTTAGTGGTTTTCGTATACATGACGATTACAGAGGATAGATGGCGCTGTTATAATCGGGATCGTCGGGCCGACGCGGTACTCGGAGTCGAGCACCGGAGGTGGACTCCATCGTGATCAACGGTGAGGTGAACTTCACCAGAGAGGAGGTAGTCAGCTCCACAGTGCTCTCGTGTGGGTCGCATGCAAAACCAGGGCAGCCGGTATCTGCGGAGCATGCGGCGGCTCCGGCACTCACGGCGGCACAACCCATAACCAAGGACGCGTGGCTTTCACCACTCACAGCAGCGTTCTGTGGCGATGCATGCGGAGGCGAGGCGTTGCGTCGAGCACTGGTGTGGACTTCGGCGTCTGAGTAGGTGGATTCGTCTTCCTCTGTCGTGGAACGCGAACTGGCGTTGTCGCTGAGGCTGGGAGCGCCCGGAACACAAGTAGGCGACGCTCGTGCCCAGCTCACGATCGAACACCCAGGATCATGCAAAGACGTAACACGTGTTGTCACGTTTTTGCATGATCGAGTGGGCAATGTACGGGGGGGATTCACGGTTACCCGAATGATCCCTCCGAGCTTCGCCCACTCACCATCATTCACTTCGTGGATATGCTGTGATTTTTTTTCTCGTCGTCTGCTGGGGGGTTCTCAAGTCTGAAGGCTAATAACTTCCGTTACCGTGCACCGATTTCGATATTTGCGTTCATCTTAGTATCCAGTACTACACGCAGCGCTGCAGAATGCAGACAAAAAAGCGTGGCAGGGCCCCTTTAAGCACCAAAACAAAAGGCCTCGTGAACTCGCGGAAGCATTCTTTATTAAAATGAAGGGCGATGACGAACCGTGTGTTTGATAGATTGCGAGGGACGCACGCTTAACAATTTACTTCACGTGACATAAAATTCCTACGCGCGCATGGTGTTGGTTTTCGTTGCGTTCGTTTTTTTTTTTTTATAAAACTTGGGTTGCTGGACAGCGCTCGCGGTGTGTCCTTCTCGTCTTGTGTCTCCGTCTTCTTCACGCTGATTTTATTGCGATAGAAATTATATGGACACTCTCAGCTGATTTTCGCCGTCTGTCGACGCCGTCATGGCACGGATATGTACATGTATGTGTATATTTAAAAAAGGCATAAAGAAAAATAAATTAGTAGAAAAAAATTCCAAACCACCTGACCGGGGATTCCAACCAGCGACCCCTCGCTTCGCAGACTGCCATGCTCGTGCCAGCGATATAACGGTCGAGGTATTCATATGCACCATTTGCCGCTCGCGGTACGCAGATCTCGGAATAGCTTGCGCGTGTTTTCTCTAACGCAACGCATTTACAGTTTCTTTCAAATTGAAAACTGCCCTTGAGATGCGCACGAAAAAGTGCATCACAAATGTACCACCCACGATGTAGAGGGAAAAAAAGCCGGCAGATCCCACGCACTGTGGGAATCGATGTAATGCGAAGCAGCCAGGAAGGAGCAAATCATGCTTTACATAATTTGCATGTCATGTTTTACATGTTAGGACCTGTCATTTATGTTCGTGATAGTCATGTCACTCAATACCAAATTTGGTGTATCTCAAGCTAACGAAACGGCCGCGAGCACGCCATGAGCGTGGCATGCAAGTCATGACGCACATGACAAGTGATGATTTCCATATTACCACTTGCCATTTATGTTCGTCATACAGTCACGTGACTCAATACCAAGTTTGGTGTATATCAAGCTAACGAAACGGCCGCGAGCACGCCATGAGCGTGGCATGCAAGTCATGTCCCTCATGACATGTCATGATTTCGATATTGCTACTTGTCATTTATGTTCGTCATACAGTGACGTCACTCAATCCCAAATTTGGTGTATATCAAGCTAACGAAATGGCCGCGAGCGCGCCATGAGCGTGGCACGCAAGTCATGTCGCTCATGACACGTCATGATTTCCATACTGCCACTTGTCATTTATGTTCCTCATACAGTCATGTCACTCAATACCAAATTCGGTGTATCTCAAGCTAACGAAACGGCCGCGAGCACGCCATGAGCGTGGCATGCAAGTCATGTGCCTCATGACATGTCATGATTTCCATATTGCCACTTGTCATTTATGTTCGTCATACAGTGACGTCACTCAATCCCAAATTTGGTGTATCTCAAGCTAACGAAACGGCCGCGAGTGCGCCATGAGCGTGGCATGCAAGTCATGTCGCTCATGACATGTCATGATTTCCATATTGCCACTTGTCATTTATGTTCCTCATACAGTCATGTCACTCAATACCAAATTTGGTGTATCTCAGGCTAACGAAACGGCCGCGAGCTCGCCATGAGCGTGGCATGTAAATCAAATCATGTTGTTCATGACATGCACGTCCTTATTTGCATATTGCCATCTGCCATTTATGTTCGTCATACAGTCACGTCACTCAATCCCAAATTTGGTGTATATCAAGCTAACGAAACGGCCGCGAACGCCCCATGAGCGTGGCATGTAAATCATACTTTTCATGACAATTTAGTCATGATTTTCATGATATGACCAGCCATTTATGTTCGTCATACGGTCATGTTATGACATACCAAATTTGGTATAAATCCCATTAACGATACGGCCAGGAGAGCACAAAGTCGTAGGCGGATAGATAGATAGATAGATAGATAGATAGATAGATAGATAGATAGATAGATAGATAGATAGATAGATAGATAGATAGATAGATAGATAGATAGATAGATAGATAGATAGATAGATACGCTCAAACTCGCCGAAGTTCGCTAAGAAATGCTTCGCATTTAAAAAAAGAACACCGGGCACACTCGGCGTCAGACGCCACCGCGTGGCAGGAGACGCAGAGGGGTCATACCGCGTGCCGCAGTTTAAAAGAAAAAGAAGTATCAAACAGCGTGGATGGATGGGTGGTAAAACTTTATTATAGTCCTGAGAGACGCGACTAGCGCGCAGTGGGCTTCTCCCACGTTGGAACGGGCAGGCTAAGCCTGACCGCCGCATCGTGGGCTCTCTGGACGGCCCAAAGCTGATCCCCCCTTGTTGGGGCTTCTGATGGCGGAGCTCCACAGCGTGGAAATGTCATATAATCAATCCTTGGCCAAATTTACTGCGAACAGTGTGTTATATCAAGAAGCCCGAATTCCCACTCTAGCGTGCAGATTTCGCATTCTTACCATTAAAACATATTTAAAAATTTACGCATCTTTTCTAAGACGGTTTCAGTTTGTATTCATGTCTGAAGGGAGAACATTTTTTAATGAGCCTTGGTCTAGAGTTTATAAGCATCAAGTGTTGTTTGGTTCAAGAACAGCTAGATCCTCTAAATATTGATATACGCGGCATCGTTTCAAGTGACAACTCATTGGCCAACGTAAAAATTGAATTTGATGATATATTTCCATCTAATTGCAAACTACTTCCTTCTAGATATTTATTAGGCTTGCTAGAAGACCATTTACTTCAGGTGGGAATTGGTAACGTAATTGCGACTGATGCATCCATGTGTCAAGAGAAAGCGGGGGGTAGGCATTTATTCAGAAGCTTTATCGTGGGCATTCTCATTGCGTCTCCCGGATTACACTCCCATATTCGAGGCAGAGCTCTTAGCAATTATTTTAGCCCTTAGAAAACTTTCAATAAATGATTCGGCGGTTGTGGTAGTTACCGATTCACTATCTGTATGCAGAGCTCTCACTTCAGCTTCGCCTTCCGAGTTTTCTATCCTGACTGCATTCACATCATTAATACCTAAAAACTTGCGTACAGTGCGATTGGTATGGGTCCCTGGTCATCGTGGCATTGTTCTGAACGAGATGGCCGATACTCTAGCCCGGTGGTCGCTCGATGGTCCGGTAATGTCCATTCTGCCTGATACAGCTTTGATTTCGGAATCCAGATTCCGCAAATATTCGTTAATTCAAGATCACATGAAAATCAAATTACCAGTTCAAGAATATGGTCACCTTTCTTTTGCTTGGAACAATAAATGGTGTCCCACTCGTAAATTGGAGGTGTCTTTTACAAAGTTTCGATGCCGTATACCTCCTATAAATTTTTATTTATACAGGTCTGGTTTGGTGCCATCTCCTCTATGCTTTTTCTGTCAAGAGCCAGAAAACATCGATCATTTTTTACTCACTTGCCGTCGTTTCATTAGACATAGGAAAAAACATTTCGAAAGTTTATTCAGAAACTTAGGCATTACACTTAATTCGGAAAATATTCTGTCCCTTGGGGCTTCTGCTTTGGGCCACAGCAACAGGAACATCTTCTTAGCAGTATGTGAATTTCTTGGAGACACTAAAAGAATTCCGTGCTAATTTATCTTCAGTCAACTTTCTGCACTTGTATTTTTTGAGCGGATCACAGCATACCACCGTATTGTGCCATAAGTATTATATTGGCACATAAATTAAGAGTCTGAAAAAAAAAATAAGGTTTCCTTTTTTCTATATTCCCCAGTCAACCGATTAGTTTTTCTTCATCGTCTAAAGTTTACTCCATATCACTATATTAACCACCGGTTCATGGCCAATCCCCCGAAGTGGGTAAGTGCCAATACGAGGATCAAGCAAGCAAGCAATATCCCTGAGTGGGTATGAGCCATATCAGACGCAATAACAACAACAACAGCGTCGGCTTCTGCATTGCGGACACTCGCAGCGCGTTGCTCAAATACAAACACGTAACAACTGCGACAGTTGTCAGTTCACGCTTGTCGTGTGTATACCTGTGCGTGCTTTTCGAGCGTCCTTCTTTGTGCTGCGGTGGCGCGTTGCAAGTATCGAGCTGCTTGTCGTTCTTCGTGTGAAAAACTAATTTCTTGCTATCGGATTCATTGCTTCGCCCTAGTGGCGAAACTGTGACTTTTTACGAAAAAGATAGAGAATAAATTAGAAGGAGGCAGAGCGCCGCGAAGCGGATCCTTCTTCCACGCTCACGCACACGATCGCGTTTCATTACGCGCGCTCAAGTCTTTCCCCGTGGCGCGCAGCCGGCTAATGTCGGAGGCCACGCTTTCCCCCGTGCATTTCTTTTCTTCTCCGCTGTGCTCAGGCGCTGCAGTCACAGCGGAAAACTCCACTGCACGCTGCCATGTAGGAGGCCGCGCCTCACGCTGTGGACTCTACGCAGGCCTGGAGTCTGTGAATAATATTTAGCACGGTTCGTCTCATGCCTTTATAATGTCTCGTCATCGTTTCTTTCCAGAGTGCGGCCTCTGACTGCCCAAGAGAGCCAGAGCAACAAGGCTCAAGCGCTCAACTATCCGGGCGAAGGACAAGTACTCGTGAGTTGCAGGCACACATGTGAATGAAATAACCCACACTTACGATTCGCACTTGTGCGGCATAGATTAAGCCGTGTTCTCCCCCCTCCTCACCACTCGTATTCCAAAAAAAAAAAAAAAACTAAACGAAATGTCACACTGTTTCATGCCAGCAGGGGTGCAACAGCCGAAATAGAATTTTGGAGCAATTTTCGGTGCAGCAAAACGTTACTTTTGGAGCACAAAAATCCAAATTTGGAGGAGGTTACGGGAAAAAAAGAAACATCCCTTTTTTATCACGAAATCCCGAATTTGGAGCGGCATAACGAAAAAGGCTTACATTTAGAAAAGAAAACAAAATATGTACAAGTAAAATTCATTCCACATCACCCAAATCGTGCACAGTGAACAATGGGCACTGCTATTTCAATAAAAGCAGTACTTTGAACCATCCCACTGTGCAAACAATGATGAAGTCCACATTAGTATTTGCAGTGCCTGTAAAATCCTTTGACGGACTCTGCAAATTAAACTGTGGACCTGCCAAGCTGGTGACCTTGAAATTCGGGAGATTCGTAAAGCAGTAGTAAGTGGGCGTGGCGAAAAAAAATTCTCCATCTCCCGCTAAAGGGAACCATTTGTGGATGCGAAGCAGCGGGGAGATAATTAGCTTGAGCGGGAGGAACGTCGCCGCTCTCGTTTCACGGCAGCGGCCTGGGCGCTCATCGCGGCGCTGCACAGGAGAGACAATAAGGCGCGCGCGCTCCATCATTTTCATACCGCGGAACTACCGTGGCGCCCCCCAGCGGAGTATGCAGCTGTCGCACCACCTGTCGTGCGCGCCGCTCCGCAGAGGATTCCTAAAGGAGAGGACGGGGGGGGGGACCGTAGGAGAGGAGAGAGAGGGGGGAGGGGACATGCATGCGCTGTGGGGGGTGTGGGACGCGGGACCCGCTCCGTAGAGTAGAGGATTCCTAGAGGAGAGGGCGGGAAGAGGACGCGCATGTGCTGTGGGGATGAGTATGTAGATGCGGTCACTGACCTAGTCAACGTGAAAAAACACAGAGACGTTTCGGAACCCATACGGGTTCCTTGTTCACACTAAACAGGCAAGAGCCGATGTCGCTTTTTTATGCTAAAATGTGACGTAATGAACGGGCGTAGCTGGCAGGTAGATTCCCAGCTGTCCTGCTGATATTGTCCTCAGTCGTCTGGATAAAAACAGATTCCAAAAGTAGTCTCGTGGTCGAATTCTTTTCTTTGGCTATTATAGCGGCGTTATCCCAATCGATGAAATGACCGTGATTATCGGCGTGCTCAGCCAAGGCGTTTGACACTTTCTTGTTGTTGTCGACGTCCCTTTGGTGCTCCTTTAATCTCCTGGTGAAGTTGCCAGTTTCGCCGATGTAACTGCAACTGCAGTCTGCGCATGGCACCTTATACACAACACCGGAATATCGCTTGCTGTCTAGGCGATCCTTCACGTTCACAAGCTGATTCCTGAGCTTGTTGGCCGGCATGTGCGCAACGCGAAGGTCATATCTTGAAAAGATACGGCTTAGGGCTTCGCTGACCCCAGGAACATATGGGACGCCGGCGCGTCTTCGAAACGACCTGCCCTGGGATGGCTTAGGATGGAGGACACGATCTTCAACATTCTCAATAAACTTCTTCGGGTACCCGTTCGTCAATAGTTCTCGATGTATTGTTTGAAGTTCTTTCCTCATTGCATCGTCACTTGAGCAAAATGCGTGTTGCCCGCGTCACCAGTGAAGAAACAACAGATTGCTTGTGGCAGGCTGGCTGGCACGAATGTAAATTCAGGTAGTGTCCGGTATGCGTTACTTTCCTGTGCACAGCAAACGAAAGGCCAGTTCCGGTACGAGTCACCTGGGCATCGGGGAAAGGAAGGCTGCTGCCACACTAATACTCTGCGGTAAACTGTATGGCGGCTTCTACAGAGTTGAGGAGACCCAGGAGCCGTGGGGCATCACTCTTCTTGACAATGCAGAAGCAGTCATCCACATAGCGGACGAATATCTTGGGCTTGGGAACAAAGTCGGCGAGCACCTTCTGTTCAATGACCTCCATGACCAAATTTGCCGTAGTAACGGAGATCGAAGCCCCCATGGCAGTTCCGTGGATCTGCTTGTAACACTGCTCGCGGTAGGTGAAGTACGTGTTGCTTAAGCAAAATTCCAGTAACTCACACAAGTCCGCTACCTCCAAAGGTGTGCGCTCCGCGAGCGTTTCGTCCGCTAACAGGGACCTCTCTGCATGTTGCTACGGCCAAGTCGACAGGGACCGAAGTGAAGAGCGATTTGACGTCGAAGGACACCATTAGGTCGTCTTCACCCACGGCAATGTCACGCACTCTTTCCACAAAAGCTGAGGAATTGGCAATGTGTGTAGCTGTCTTTCCGGCGAGCGGGCGCAACACTTGGTGTAGGTAACCCGAAAGTCGGTGCAGCGGTGACCTTGTGAAGTGACCTTGTGATGTGGGACGCAGGCGCCGCTCCGCAGAGTAGATGATTCCTAGAGGAGAGAAAGGGGTTGAGCGTAGGAGAGGATAGGGGGGAGGGGACGCGCATGCGCTGGAGGGGGGGTTGGGACGCGGGGGGCCGCTCCGTAGAGTAGAGGATTCCTAGAGGAGAGAAAGGACGTGAGCATAGGAGAGAGAGGGGGGAGGGGACGCGCATGCACTGTGGTGGTGTGGGACGCGGGAAAGAGGGACGGACAAAGCCCCCCTCCAAACACATGCAAGCAAGATCAAGGAATGGGGTCAACCTGGGCGACAGACAGCACCTGCCTAGACATTGCTAACCACTGCTCTGATGACTGTGGTAGTGGTTGACGGCCTTCATATTACTACAGTGTTCTGGTTCGCATAATGGGTGCATCCCTACTTCATGAAAGTGGCCGGACGCGGGACGCGGGATGGGGGGACGCGGGACGCCGGAGGGACGGACATAGCCCCAAGCATAAGATGCTTCGCATCTAAAAGATAAACGATACTCCTCACAACAGTGAACTCGTCATTAACAAAATACCAGCACTAGCTACACGTGAACTTAAGATTCATCATCTAAGAAACTGATTTCTTTCTTGCTAATGGATAACGATGCTGTGCTGACACATGCGTCACCTTTGCTGATAATTGCGTGAGCTTCAACAACAAGCCGCACGAACTAGCAAGCACCTTGCTCGAAGAAAGGTCCGGAGAACATCCGCAATCTGCACAATGTAGGGCCATGTTGCTTGCCTGCTTGTGGCTCAAATTATTCAAGTGTTCTCTCAGTCGCGTGTTGAGGCACCTACCCGTTTGGCCGATGTAAGTTCGACCGCAGGACAGGGTAACCTCATACACTACACCCACGGCGCACTTCACAAACGGTCTCGCGTGCTTTGTGTTGTCGCGTGCTGTCTGTCCCATACCAAACTCCAGGACTATCCTCGAAGCTCGTTCCAAAGTACGAAGGGCCCTACCGCGTCTTGGAGCAAACCTCTCCGGTCAACTTTTCTTATCGAGCCAGTTCCTCGATCGGATGACATGCGCCGGCGTGGACGTGACATCGTCCATGTTTCACGTCTCAAGCCTTATCATGAGGCTCTGCCTCACACATCTTAGGTCGCCAGGATGGCTCTTTTTCAGCGGGGGCAATTGTGAAGAAGAAGATGTGCCTCTATGCAGCAGCATCGCCAATGCTTGGCTCGCTCGGCTCGTGTTTCTGATCGCTGCTATCCCGCTGGACTGTGCCTCTCGCTGCGTCGTCGCTGACAAGCGCATCGTCGCCTAACTGCTAATAAACCTCTTCACACATGCAACGTTCTTCGGTCCTTCGCGGTTGACGCGCTTGCATATCCTGCCCAACGTGTTGGGGGCTGAAAACACTACTAGAATTCCCATTCGCCCTGCTGCTTTCTTGATGTCGTCTGAAACCCTGTCAATATAGGGAAAAAAATCTTCCCCATCTCCCGCTAAAGGGAACCATGTGTGGATGCGAAGCAGCGGGGAGATAATTAGCTTGAGCGGGAGGAACGTCGCCAATCTCATTTCGCGGCAGCGGTCCGGGCGCTCATCGCGGCGCTGCGCAGGAGAGAGAATGAGGCGCGCGCTCCGTCATTTTCATACCGCGGAACTACCGTGGCGCCCCCCAGCGGGGTATGCAGCTGTCACACCACCTGTCGTGCGCGCCGCTCGGTAGAATATTCCTAGAGGAAAAGACGGGGGGGGGGGACCGTAGGAGAGGAGAGAGGGGGGAGGGGACGTGCATGCGCTGTGGGGGGTGTGGGACGCGGTAGCCGCTCCGTAAAGTAGATGATTCCTAGAGGAGAGAGTAGGAGACGACGCGCATGCGCTGTGGGGATGTGGGACGCCGGAGCCGCTCCGTAGAGTAGAGGATTCCTAGAGGAAAGGACGGGGGGGGATCGTAGGAGAGGGGGGAAGGGACGTGCATGCGCTGTGGGGGGTGTGGGACGCGGGAGCAGCTCTGTAGAGTAGAGGATTCCTAGAGGAGAGAGGACGCGCATGGGCTGTGGGACGCCGGAGCCGCTCCGTAGAGTAGAGGATTCATAGAGGGGGAGAGGACGCGGATGCACTGTGGGGATGTGGGACGCGGGTGCCGCTCCGTAGAGTAGATGATTCCTAGAGTAGAGGAAGGGGGGTGAGCGTAGGAGAGCATAGGGGAAGAGACGCGCTGTGGGACGCTCAGTAGAGTAGAAGATTCCTAGAGGAGAGAAAGGGGGTGAGCGTAGGAGAGAGAGAGGGAGAGGGGACGCACATGCGCTGTGGTTGGTGTGGGACGCGGGAAGGAGGGACGGCCTAAGCCCCCTCCAAACACATGCAAGCAAGATTAAGGAATGGGGTCAACCTGGGCGACAAACACCACCTGCCTAGCCATTGCTAGGCAGCCTCTCTGTGCTCTCGGCCATGACTCAAGGAATGGGGTCAACCTGGTCGACAGACACCACTTGCCTAGCCATTGCTAAGCAGCCTCTCTGTGCTCTCAGCCATGACTCTGCTGACTGTAGTAGTGGTTGACGGCCTTCATATTACTACTGTGTTCTGGTTCGCATAATGGGTGCTTCCCTACTTCATGAAAGTGGCCGGACGCGGGACGCGGGACGGCGGACGCGGGACGGCGGACGGACAGAGCCCCGAGCATAAGATGCTTCGCATCTAATATAGTGATTATAGGGAAAGCGCTTCGTCGGAGTGCGCTTAAACAACAGCTATACCATGTATAGGGAATCACACTGGCTTTCTTCCAGTCTCTTGATTTTTAGGGGCGAAGCTCCTTATGCCGTGGGTCGTGCGTCCCCTGTAGTTTGTAGTACGTAGTAGCCACCTGCGTAACCAGCAGTATCTCCCTGTGTGATGACGATGACGCTGCCATCACGGCACACCACATGGGATGTACCCACTATGCGTCATAACGATGACGCTGATGACGATGACGATCGCGATGCCATACAACACATGGCATCGCGATATGGTCTCACATGCATATCGTTTGACCACATGCAACCAACCACCATCACATGAACCTCCGGAGCTTCGCCCACTCATCATCGTTCACTCCGTAGATATGCTGTGATTTTTTTTTTGGGGGGGGGGGGGGGGGCGGTGCGCATCGCCTCGTAGGGACTTGAGAAGGGTCGCAGCAAGGTCACCTGAGAGGGGGGTGGGGGGGTGGGGTACGGTTAACTTGAGTCATGAAACTAAGGTCTATCTGGTGTACACATGACCGCAAACCTGAGGGTGGTGAGTACGACGGCTCTCTTCATGAGTTTCGAACGGTTGGAATGGAAGGGAAGGAGGCATTTTTTTGAGCGCGGAGCGTACTCCCAGCTAACATGATCCCCGAGAAACATAAGGCTTGCGTCGAGAAACCGTAGCTCGCCTTGGGTCGGAACCTCAGTCGTCAGGGTGAAATCAGCTAAAACCCGGCTAAAGACGGCAGTAATAGACGTTACTTGAGAAGTCAAATCTGAGTCTGTCTAAGGCGAGCTACGGTTTCTCGACACAAGCCTTACGTCACAAGCCTCAGATTGGGAAGAGTTAGGGATAAGAGTTGTGGAGACAGAAGGCTCAAACAAACAAATATTTGTTAGCCGGGTGACTGGGCTGATGTCACGAGCTTATCTGTCTCGTCGTCTTTTTCGCGGACCCGAGCTAGAGTGTACTAGAACTGTTGAGTGGTGTGAACGCGCCTCGCCGCCTGATGCCTTCCGCGTCGACCGTAGCGGCGGCGCTGCCGTCGTTTAGTACTGAAAGCGCAGCGCACGGCGCGCGAGAACTGCTATGCGCTTCGGCTCCCCTGGCGCGCTTTTTAAAGACGATAGTCTTTCTTGGGATACCTAAACGAAGAAATTTTGGTCTGTCTGTCTGCCATCTGTCTGTCTGTCTGTTTCTCTGTTTGTCGGCACGTCGCACCGATTCAGCTAGCTGGCCAAAGTTTAACCCCTTGTCTTACGACCTCCAATCTTGACCGAAGAGCATGTGTTCATACGGGTGAGCGTGGGCAATTAAAAATCAAATATTACGCATACCTGAGGCACAACATCAATACCTTAGTACTATTCACAGTGTTCCATTTAAAACAAAATCTATGGATACGTAATTATAAAGATCCTAGTGTTTATTACGCGGCGCTGAAAATGCGCCGCTGTGTACAAAACAAGTCTCCGCCCAGTGATTTAACTTCCACGCTGTGGTGCTGCCACCTGGCAGCAGCATAGTTCAACACAAGCCAATGTTCCCCGGTAGCGCTGTAGATGGCGTCCTCTTCTGTTTTATCAATGCCAGCCAGATGCGGCTGATTCATCGTAGAAGAGCGCTGTCTCAGGCAAGGCAAAACATATATGACCGCTTGATTAAATACGTTAAGAGTGTAGCTGACTGGGCTAGTTGGTTATGCATACTTAAATTAACAGCGCAAAGAACGGACGCCGCACAAAGGAAACACACAGGACAGCGCTTGTCCTGTGTGTTTCCTTTGTGCGGCGTGCGTTCTTTGCGCTGTTAATTTAAGTAATTTAAGATTAAATACGACCCACTCTACAAGACATGATCAGAGAACGCAGAGAAAAGACCGACGACCAAATTTCAGCGGAGAAACGCCGGCGTCCGTCTAAGCGTGCCCGGAAAACGTCCGAAAAACGAGCCCAGCGGCTAGCCCAGCTATTAAATTGTGGTACTCATGCCGCTCATGCAGTGCAGTCGGCACAAGACTATCGTCTTTCGACGACATTTGCAGCGAAGCACGCAGATACGCGGCTAATTTTTTTTTGATGCAGCTTTCTTCGCGCCTGCCCATCATTCATGTTTAGCACGTGCTGTCATAACCCTTGAGGGATGACACGCCAAAGTACTGAATTTCAGCTCCATAAAAGCCCATGTGAGAGATCGAAAATTATTTGTTTTCTTGAGGTTAAGATGGTTACTAAGGTATGAAAATTATCAGAAAAAAAAAACCCTGATCGGCACAGTGAGGCTTTATAGTCTCGGCATTATTACACCCGTTACCTGAATTTAGATGTGCTTCAAATTACTTTTGTGCTGTGAACATCGGCAGAAGCGTGTGTTCTAAAACAGCCGGCAACGCGTTAATAAAAGAAAACTTGGCTTCGGAGATTTTAACAATCATAATTATTGGGAGTTTAGCCCACTTTAGTTGCACTGCGTCATAAAAATGGTCTTATTTATACGTAAACTTTTAATGGATGCTTGCTTTATAAATACCCTTGAGAGATGCTGCAAATTAGTTATTGTAGCCGAAGTGACTGCTGGAATGTATGCAAAATGTAAGAAAATGAAAACGGGCTGATTGCCGCAGTGAAGATCCACAGTCTCGGTGTAATTAAGCCGAACTCGTTGCTGGGCTAGTTGGTAGATTACGTTGAATTAATAGACGACGAACCTTGCCATAAACAAGCGTTAGCTGGCTTGCAATGGCATTACGTCAATAGAAGATTTGGAAAGCAGCGCAATATAAGCTGTCCATAGAAAAGGACAACTGGTTATAGTGAATTTAGGCAGAATAACAGACGGGCTATAATATTATATACAACTGCGCTTTTTAATATGCTTTACATAACCCCTTATGCGTAGAGTTTGTGCCTCGGAAGGAAACGCGCGCCTTCGGCTCCGCTTCCTGGCTCGGCCTCCGGGTATTTTAAGCACTCGAAGCTTGCATAAGCGATGCACAGTAATCGCGAAAGCACGCGGTTAAAACAAGGCAAGCCTTTCAGCATAATGATCTTGCGCAAAACCGGCGCAATAAAACTGAATTTTCCCCGATATAAATGTTGTGATAAAGTTATTTGTACTCAGGTTTTTAATGAAACAATCGATCGCATGTGGACTCATATGAGGTTCAATGCTGTGGATATCGTAGAGACTGCCGACAGAACGAGCGTATGCTTTCCTCGCGGGTTTGATACTTCTTCACTCTTTGTAATGCGCCCGTAGCCACTTATGATGTAGCGCAGCTCAAAGCGCTGCTTGCAAACACTACAACACGGAATGAGCAGCTAGGCGGATCCGTGCGAATTCCGATTGTACGTCTTTCTTGTTAGGTCGGCACGCTCCTGAAACAGGGAATGGCTCGGCGCAATATTGGCACGCCTGCATATTCACTCGTGCACCACGGTGCGTAGCAGGTGTGCATACACCAATAAAGGTTCAGCAATGCATTAAATGCGCTAAAAGCGAGCAATTACACGTTTTCGTAGGCTACGACGCGCGCGCGCCAAATGCAGACGCTCTCGACAGCTTCAGTACAAAGTGACTGCAGCGCCGCCGCTACTGTCGCCCGCCGGAGAATCAGCCGAGATGCGGCGCAGCCGCTTCGTTCGCTCTAGGGTTCCTCGAGAGCGCGCGCATCGAGCAACCCTAGTTCGCTCCACTGCCCCCCTTCTAGTACACTGTACCCGAGCACACTGTCCACTACATGGCTCCCCCACTAGCGACGAAGGCGTTGCCGTCGAGCGGTTTATCTGCTTGAGATGGCGTTGCTAGCGTCCACATGAGCTGGCTTCAAACGGCCCATAGAAATCGTCTCTTCACGTCCGTTAACAAAGAGCGTAAAGTACTTAGGATCGCGCTTGAGGACTTTAA
Organism: Rhipicephalus appendiculatus; assembly: GCA_030522465.1. NCBI lineage: Eukaryota > Metazoa > Arthropoda > Arachnida > Ixodida > Ixodidae > Rhipicephalus > Rhipicephalus appendiculatus. The sequence goes on along the minus strand of JALIZH010032910.1, from coordinate 923,792 downwards.
AAGGACTGTCGTAAGGCGCTTGTAATGCAGCACGAGTAGCATCGTGACGGATGAAGACGTGGCTGGTATGAAGTAATGATGGGCTCATATAATCGGTCTTGCAATCATGACGAAGCGGCGGTGTTACGACAGTAGCCATAGTAGTTCGCAGGCATTCGGTGTATGAGTGTACTTCAGCAAATGTCGGTTCCGAGGCAAAGAACTCACCGGGTACACGAAGTGTCGTGCCAAAAACTAGCTCTGCGGACGAGCACTGTGTGTCTTCTTTCACCGCGGTGCGAAGACCTAGTAGAACCAAGGGCTGGCGCTCTGTACATGGAATTGTTGAGTCTTGCGCCCGCAGTGATGCTTTGAGTTGACGGTGAAGGCGTTCTACCATACCGTTCGAACTTGGGTGGTATGCTGTGGTTCGTACGTGCCGTTACGCCTAGAAGGCGAGAGAGAGCTCGAAAGAGAGACGATTCAAATTGTTTCCCTCGGTCTGTCGTTATGGCGTGTGAAACGCCGTAACGAGCGATCCAGGTGTGCACGAGAGCTTGTGCAACAGATTCTGCAGCGATTTTGCTTAGCGGTGTTGCTACCGGCCAGCGGGTAAATCGGTCGATACAAGTGAGTATATATCGTTGGTTGGCGGACGGTGGTAGCGGACGCACAATGTCGACGTGAACATGGCCAAAACGGACGTCTGGTGGTGGAAAATGACCAGGCGCGCTCATGGTGTGTCTGCTGACCTTGGCGCGCTGGCATTGGATACACAACCGCGCCCAGCAACGGACGTCAGCATTCATACGGGGCCCAGAAATTCCCGCAGTTTATTTGTGGTCGACGGTTGTGGGTAATCTTTAATGACTTGAACGCGGAGTGAGACGGGCTGAATGCCACATTGACCAACTCGATGCCCATGGAAATCGAGAGAATCGACGCCAAATTCGCTCTTGGAGACGTTGATAGCGAGGCCATATTGACGGAGACGTTGGAAGACCTTACGTAGATCCGATTCATGTTCTGCAGCAGATCGGCTGAAAACAAGAATGTCGTCTAAATAGACCAAACAACAGGTCAGCCCACGTAGTACTTGATCAACGAACCTATGAAAAGTTTGAGCAGCATTTCGGAGACCGAAGGGCATGCGGACATATGCGAACATGCCGAAAGGTGTGATGACTGCACTTTTCGGAATGTTGGAAGGCTCTACAGGAATCTGGTGGTAAGCTTTTACTAGATTCACTTTGCTGAATATGCAGCAGCCATGAAGAGAAGAGGTGAAGTCGTCAATGTGAGGAATAGGATACCTGTTGGGTCACCAACTTGTGGGGACAGAAGGCTCAAAAGAAACAAATATTTATTAGCCGGGTGACTGGGCTGATATCACGGCCATCAAGTCCGAGCTTGTCTGTCTCTTCGTCTTTTTCGCGGACCCAAGAACGCTGTCACAACAGAGTTAATGGAGAGTATCTCAGTAACCTGCGATTCGCTGATGACATTGCATTGATGAGTAACGCGGGAGACGAATTACAGCTCATGATTACTGAACTGGATACGGAAAGCAGAGGAGTAGGTCTGAAAATTAATATGCATAAAACTAAAGATGTGGAACAATCTCGGCAGAGAACAGCGCTTTGCGATAGGTCGCGAGACACTGGAAGTTGTAAAGGAATACGTCTACTTAGGACAGGTAGTAACCGCGGAGCCGAACCATGAGAGTGAAATAACTAGAAGAATAAGGATGGGATGGAGCCCATTCGGCAAGCATTCTCAAATCATGAATTTTAGTCTACCACTATCCCTCAAGAGGAAGGTATATAACAGCTGCATATTACCGGTACTTACCTACGGGACAGAAACCTGGCGACTAACCAAGAGGGTTCAACTGAAATTGAGGACGACGCAGCGAGCGATGGAAACGAAAATGATGGGTGTAACCTTAAGAGACGGGAAGAAAGCAGAGTGGGTCAGGGAACAAACGGGGGTTAAGGATATCATAGTTGAAATGAAGAAGAAATGGACATGGGCCGGGCACGTAGCACGTCGGCAGGATAACTGACTGGATTCCAAGAGAAGGCAAACGCGTGAGAGGGAGACAGAAAATTAGTTGGGCAGATGAAATTAAGAAGTTTGCAGGTATAACGTGGCAGCAGAAAGCACAGGACCGGTTTGATTGGCGGAACATGGGAGATGCCTTTGCCCTGCAGTAGGCGTAGTCAGGCTGATGATGATGATGACGTATAACCAATGTGTCGTAATATCTGGTGAGTTAGTGAATGTCGCCATGTGTGTTAATTGTAGTGTATACTGCTTACTGACTGAAACGAGACAAGAAAAAGTGAAGCGCGGAGGCCTGGCGTTTTTATTTGGCAATGGTGGCGTTTGGCAATGGTGCACCAAACTTTTCTCTTTTTCTCCTATTTGAAGAGCACGATTGCAGCGCATAACGGTTCCACAGCATGCTGGCACGTAATGCGATGAAGATCGTGGCTTCGAATAATCACATTCGCGCTCACGACTCCACGACAAGTCACCCGAAGCGGCGCAACGAAAACGCAGGATTCACACGAACGCGCTGCACGAACCAAGCAAAAGAAAACAAGCAAAACGAAGCAAATGAAGCCGTTGCCAGGCAACCTGGCGTCGCCGCCTGACGGTGCCACAAGTAGGCACCACGATGACAACACTAAAATTGTCGCAGTCATCGTTGCTCGCTCATCGTCACTCAGCGCCTGAGGCGTGGCCTAGAAGCTCGCTGAACACGTCAAAATAATGTCGATGTCGCATGGCGCTGAACGCGCCGTTGAGCCTTTGTAGGCTCTTTGCCCTCGAAATAGAATATCTTCTACGTCACGGACGCAATTCATACTTCGCTAAAGAAACTCATGCATACCAAGCAATCGAGGGAACGCCACATCTCGAGTTTGAAATTTGATGTCACTGCTCCTTAAAGAGCGAAATGTAATGTTTTCATAAGACTAGAATGCCCCTTAAACAACTTGTAACTTCGCGAATGAGTCCCAAAGATTGTACTTCGTTTTCAGAATGGCATAGACTTTCGTTCTTTCGATTGGGCTGCTCTACGTGAAGGACTATTAATTATTTGCCTCGCAGTGGTAAAGCGGGCACATTTCACAAGATAGGTGCCGCGAGTAATGTGAGGTATCACTGACAAAAATAAGTGTGTGTTTTATGAGAGCGTAGTACTTAACATACTGAGTTTAACAGTGCCATCAAAAGTTAAAATTTTGGAGATCAACTACACACACACATACACACACACACACACACACACACACACATATATATATATATATATATATATATATATATATATATATATATATATATATATATATATATATATATATATATATATATATATATATATATATATCTACGCCACTAGTAGCCTTGAAGAAGACAAGACTGCTTGTCGAAACATATGCTCTCCAGCGACACCTCATGTTCATAAATTTTTAGTTTTTTCAAGCTTCCGTCTTTCCCTGAACTTCAGACGCAAATCTAAGCACATGAGCGCAGTTGCCTTACGCCCCCCATTGAAATGTGACCACCGTGGCTGGGAATAAAACCTGCGTGTTTGAGGTCAGCAGTGCCACATAATGCAACTAATGCACGGAGCCAGTGTTCAATTTCAACGCTATTGCAGCGTATATTGCATGACACAGTAGACAGCTAACGCTTGTGGACGATGGTAAGCACCACTCCATGAGATGTCTGGTAAACCATTGACAAATACATCATTGCAAGCGTGAGGTTCAAGGTGACCTGTTGTAGCAGACGTTCACGTGTTTCACCGCACTTGCAGGGAGGACATTCGTCATCTGGTCGTTGTATGGCAGTCCTGGAAAAAACAAGTAATGACATCACGAGATAGTGATAAGCATAATCAATTAATATAAAATTTTGCAAAGGTAAACATATCAACATAGTGAACAGGTAAACAGCAGTTTGTTATATATGCAAACGTACCCCATAATGCATGTTGTATCACTCGGGGTAGCTTCTTTGCAAGGCGTGTCATGTAGCAGGTGCCCTCCCATTACATACAGATGTTTCCTTGTCAGGCCAGGAGGCTATGGCAGAAGAGAAAACAACATTTCTGATTATAGTGACGGTTACTTTATCACACTGAAGTGAAAGTACACTTGTAATTATGTGAAACTTTTGTTGCGCTAAATGTACAGCAAAAATGCCCCCCACCTCCCCGAAGGGAATCGTGAGGAAATGCGAATGCATTTCGCGCGCGCTTCACTCCATTTATATATGGTGGTTGTGGTTCGAAGAAGGAAAAGGCGCCTAATTTCTGCAGCCCGGTCGGGAGCACGGCGCAGCGCCTGTTTTTTTTTTTTGCTTTTGTTCTGTATTTTTTCTTTTTTTATTTATTTTTTTTATTCTTTTTGTTCTTTTTTCCTTTTTTTTCTTTTTTTTAATTTTTTAAAATTTTTTTTTCATATATAGCTCCGCCGAGCTCCCGCGATGCGAGCGCCCTCACACACTTGAAATGCATTCGCATTTAAAACTGGAGATGCGTAAAGCACGCAGCGATGGAGCGGTGTTTCCTACTGGAACATGCCAATCGCTGCTAATGGGCAATGAGAGACAGAAGACTCCGACTGGACACAGAGACCCGCAGTCGGCTTTTAGTTAACGCGCACGCTGCGAATTTTTATTGTTCAACAACGCACAGGAGAAATCTCCCACCGGCACCACTTTGGAGGTCAAGATCCATTGCCATATATACGGGATGGACAGTGAACGGTTGTGCAGCGCGAGCAGTCGGTTTTTTCAACCAAGAAACTCGCTAGCAGACGCTGCCTGCGTCGGCGTCGCGAGGCGAGAGAGGGGGGTAGCGTAGGAGAGGAGAGAGAGGGGGGGGGGGACGCGCATGCGCAGTGGGGGGTGTGGACGCTGTGGGCAGGGATGCCTAGAGGAGGGAGGGGGGGAGCGTATTAGAGGAGAGAGAGGGGGGACGCGCATGCGCAGTGGCAGCGGGGGGGAGGGATGCCTAGAGGAGAGAGGGGGGAAGCGTAGGAGGGGAGAGAGGAGGGGAGGCGCATGCGCAGTGAGGGTGTGGTTGCCGCGGGGAGGGATGCCTAGAGGAGAGAGAGGGAGAGAGGAGGTTTTTTATTTATATTTTTTTAAAGGGCTTGCGCATGCGCAGTATGGGTGGTCACGCCGCCCACCACCACCACCGGATTAAGCTTCGCCATAAGATGCTTCAAATTTAACACCTGCCGGCGCTTACCTCCTCAACCTATCCTCCTCCTCCTCCGCGGACAACGCTGGACAACGCTGGACAACGCCGGACAACGCCGGATGCCTGACATAGCCCGACTATGAAATGCATTCGCATTTAAAAAAATCACAGCATATCCACGGAGTGAATGATGATGAGTGGGCGAAGCTCTGGAAGTTCATCGGTAAACCGTGAATCTTCCGTGAATTTTCGTCCAGTACATCATCAAAGACGTGACAAACACTGTGTGTATATATACAAGAAATTTTATTTATTCGTAAATGGTAGCTAGACGTGGCTTCCGGTCCCCCCTTCATTATAACGGCTTTATGGTCGGTGAAGTGGAGGGATAGGGGTTCTTATATGGCTCCGTAGAGGATTCCTAGAGGGGAGAGCGTAGAGGAGGAGAGGACGCACATCCGCTGTGGGGATGTGGAACGCGGACGCCGCTCCGTAGAGTAGAGGATTCCTAGAGGAGAGAAAGGGGGGTGAGCGTAGGAGAGAAGAGAGGGGACGCGCGCGCCGCTCCGTACAGTAGAGGATTGCTAGAGGAGAGAAAGGGGGTGAGCGTTGGAGAGGAGAGAGAGGTGGAGGGGACGCGCATGCTCTGGAGGGGTGTAGGACGCGGGAAGGAGGGATGGACTAAGCCCCCCGCAAGCACATCCAAGCAAGATCAAGGAATGGCGCCAACCTGGGCGACAGACACCACCTGCCTAGCCATTGCTAAGCTGCCCCTCTATGCTCTCGGCCATGACTCTAGTGACTGTAGTGGTGGTGGACGGCCTTATTGTACTACAGTGTTCTGCTTGACATAGATGGCCACACCGCCTGCGGGACGCTCTGCTTCCTCGGTGCACACGATGGGAACTAGAGGTGGTCTGGAACGCGCTTATTCTTCATGGTCATCAGCGTCATCGTCATCATTATCACGAGATACTGCAGGTTACGCCTGACGCAGGACAAGGTTAGACTAAGAGGAGCTTCGCCCCTAAAATAACCTAAACAGCCAACGTGGAGAAAAGAGACCTCTAAACCTTGCTTCTCAAATGCGACTGCTGCAAACTGTAACTAGTACGTTTTTGCACTGATATAGGGGTCAGTTACAGAGATACACGCGAGGCTTTAGTGATGTATGTGCCTTCCTTTATTGGAGCGGCATGGTTGTCTTACCAAACGATGAACTTTCGGTATGCGCTTCTATTGACTCAGGAACTCGCTCCCACCTAGCCACACCGCAAGAAACGCACGTTTTCTCGTGTCAGAATATGACACGTCGAGAAAAAAACCGCCAGGCCTGCGCGATACGCGCAGCACAGTCACAGCGGAAGAGCGGCCTTTCTGGAGCCTTTTTAACACGAAATTGTTTTATGCCGGGATCCACCAATATTTCAGTGATGTATTTCCGTCACGGAAATGACGTCGAAAAAATACGCATGATCAGAAGACAAAGAAAAAAAGTTCTGTCACCGGGCAGTAGAGCCTACGACCTCTTGGTCTGCAAGAAGAGATGCCGGGCACGGTATCCACTGCACCACGGTCACATACTTTGTAGGCATTACAAAGGCGCCTTTTATATCTACCACTTTCCCCTCGCTAAAGTGAAGTAATGCATCATAACTGTGAAAGCCAGGATTAGTTTCTTCAGAGCGTCGTTTATACGCGTCCGTCCCATTCGGCGCGTTTCGAATAGAAAAGGTGCAATTTTGTCGGCGCATTAACACACTGCCAGGTGGCGACCTTACCCCCAGCGTCGGCGTCGCTCATAGCATTCATCCATACCAAAGATAGCTCTGGGACGCGCGAGTGCTTAGCGTGGCCGTATCTCCGCGTTCCCAACTTACACTCGCCCCGCGAAAAATCGCAGCCGGCGAATGGGGAAGACACGACGCTTGTTGCGTTTCCCTAGTTTCCCTCTGGTCGGGCAGTGGTGTTCAATAACTGTAACATGCCGCGAGTAGGCGACGTTAGCCCAAAGTCGGCTAGGGAGCCTTCATGTGCGCGCCTCCGTGCTTGCGCGCGCACATGAAGGCTCCCTAAAGTCGGCGTCCGATAAGTGACGCTCTTTTAGCTGTCACACCGCTTTCTCTGATTCAGCTCTCACCGTACAGCTACCACAAGCATATATGGCCGCAGGGGTTAGTTTAATCATTGCTCATAGACGTTAGTCGTCGGGATACAGATGTACTACAGAGCGTCCACGTGGAGGCATCCACGTTAAACGGTGGTATAACTGTGAAACACCAATAGACATTGTGCAAGCTCTTTTATATCAATGTAGAGTTCAACTGCTTCTTTAAGGACACGTTTCACTTTCGTGTTATACCGATTCCCATGACAGAGGAATCAACCATGTTTTTTTAAACACTCCTGGGACAACTACAACAAGCACACTTGCATGGTACCCACTACGCCATAAATCATCATAATTTTTTAGTAGTGGAGAAGCGCCCAATGTGCCATTATTCGTCATTCTTCGGAAAAGCGCGGTACCCGCTATACACTTGTAACGCATTATGTGCACTTCGTTGATGCCGTGACTGACGACGATGAAGAATAATGCCAGATGCTTTTGTAATGGGTTGGAGCATTTAACGACCCACTCGTTACGCAATTCGCATTGTGTGATGTCTGGTTGTTACTTTACTGTTCTAAAACGCTTTATTACACGCGTTAACGCGATTCCTTGCCCGACATGAAGCCTGCATAGGGTCAGTTTGCAACGCAGTTTCAAGCACCGCCGTAGCTCAGTGGTAGAGTGCTGGGCTGCCGCGCAGAGGGCCCGGGTTCGATTCCAATTCTGTCCTGGGTATTTTAAAGACGATAGTCTTTCTTGGGATACTTAAACGCAAAAATTTTGGTTTGTCTGTCTGTCTATCCGTGACCCGATTCAGCCAGCTACAGGGCCAAAGTATAACTAATTTCTGAACGCCCAGTCATCTTGAACTGGTGGTTTCGTTCATACTTGTGAACATATTCGATCAAAAAGCAAATACTACGCATACCTGAGGTGCTACATTAATATGTAAGTGCCAGGTCGCGTGTTCTTTTATTAGAAAATACATAGCTACGCAATTCTAAAGACCCTAGCGTCTTTTAGGCTGTGCTGAAAATGCGAAGCTGTGCATGAACTGCGACGCTTTGCACGAAAAAGCGCTTTGCCGACGATAAAGTCCAGCCGCTGGCAGTGGCCCTTGGTTCAGCACAAGGTCATGCTTTTCGATGGCGTCCATATCTCGCGCAGCGCCGCCTCTATTTTATTAATGCCAGCCAGATGCGGCCAATTCAACGTATATAGTAGGCGCTGTCTGAGGCAAGGCAAAACATAGAAGTACGGCCGGCACAAGACTATCGTCTTTCGACGACATTTGCAGCGAAGCACGCAGATACGCGGCCAATTTTTTTATTTATTCAATTTTTTTTTTCATATTGCGAGCGATACTGGTTACGAACACCGGCGGCGGCGGCGGACAACTACGGCGCAAACATGGCCCTTGTTGCGATCTCGTAACAGCTTTCGCTGTAAAATTTAATATTGCAATGCGTCGCCTCCGTGTGACACCCACACAAGCGCTCGGCCACGTTTATCTAGTTGTCCCCAACTTTGAGAATGCTGTGGACCATATTTTATCCCTATTTAGACAACACGGAAAAGGCTTAGAATTTACGTGTGAATTGCCTAATGGTAATCGCTTGCAGTTTTTAGATCTGCATATTGAGTTTTGTGCTGATCAGGTCTGTTGGGGCTATGCCCCTCGTACAAAGAAGGCTCTTTTGCCATATGACTCCTGCCATTCTAAGTAAGTAAAACGCGGAATTGCATCGCTGTGCCTTGAATCCGCCCTCAGTAAGTCGTGTGTTCACAAGATGCAGTCTAGTTTTGATAACCAATTGGTTAGGCTGGCTTCAGCTGGGTTCCCTGGTTCGCTCGTCACCGGAGTCGCTGAAAGCCTCTTGCAAAAAAATGAAGAAAAGGGCTCCTAGTGCCGTTGCTGAGGTCCCTCGTGAAGAGGTCAGACCGGTGGCCGTGCCGTATGTGCACAAGTTGGCCCACAACCTGAAAAAGGTTGCGAGCAGACATGGTGTCCCGCTCGTTTTTTCTGCGCCTAGGAAGCTCGGAGGGCTTTGCTCCCAAATAGAAAAAGAAAAAAACGTTGCGAATGTAAGAGGCTGTGGAACTCGGCATGGGCTATCCTACACGAAATGTGTTGAAGGGGTAGTGTACGAGATTCCTCTTGCGTGCGGCTATTCCTATATCGGACAAACCGGCAGATGCCTAAATGAGCGGATCAGGGAGCACGAACGAAATGTAGAGCAAAACAAAGAGTTCCCTAATTTGCCTAAGCATATCAGGCAGTGCCCGTCAAGCTCTTGTGGGCCGCGATTTACTGACGTGCGTGTTATCGCTAGAAGCTCAGACAAAAACCGCCAGAGAATTAATGGAAGCGTTTTTTATCGATAAAAAAGGCGACATGTGCGTTAGCGATACTTCTATAGTTTTGTATAAATCAGAGAAAAAGTTCATTGAACATGCTTTATCCCGCCCCCCTTTGATGTCAGTATGTTTTTCTGCGCACGCGCTGAGAACGATATATATGGATGTGCATTTCTGAGAATAAAAATCAGTTGTTAGTGGCGCTCTGTCCTGTGTTCTTTCTTGTGTCCGTCCTCATTTGCGCCTTAAAATTCTATTATTATCTAGTTGTCCTCGTCTTCAGTTCGCGCTATAGCACTCTTCATGACATACCAACTAGTCCACACAAAGTCATTGGTAAAAAATTGTCCGCGTATCTCCGTGCTTCGCTGCAAATGTCGTCAAAAGACAACAGTCTTCTGCCGGCCGTACTACACGCGAGATATGGACGCCATCTGGCAGCGGCGTCGGGAAACATGAGCTTGCGCAGAACCCAGGGCCACTGCCAGGTGGCAGCACCATGTCGTCGGCAGAGGGCTTTTTCATGCATAGCGTCGCATTTTCAGCGCAGCCTAAGAGACAATAGGGTCTTTAGAATTACGTATCCATGTATTGTCTAGTAAAAGAACACACCACCTGATACTTACGTATTGACGTTGCGGCTCAGATATGCGTAATATTTGCTTTTTGATAGACAATGTTCACAAGTATGAACGCAGCTACCTGTTCAAGATGGCTGGACATTCAGCAAGTGCTTAAACTTTGGCCGGGTGGCTGACTCGTGTGACAGACAGACAGAAAGGCAGACAAAAGTTTCTGCGTTCAAGTATCCCAAGAAAAACTATCGTCTTTAAAAACTGAAGCAATGAGTTTTTGCTCACCGGTCCGAATATTCTCCGGCTTGAAACGGGTGTTCATCCGATGAAAGCTTCAACGGTCCCCTGGTTTCCCCGAAGTGAGCTCAATGCGCTTCGTCAAAGCATTTGAACGAGTCAAAATAAACAGAATGAAAGCGACTGTGTCGGCCGGCCGGCTCGAAACATTTACAGCGAAGCGAAACAGCGCGAGACCCATCCGAATGCACCGCGAACCGTTACCTGCCGTTGGCCGCCGTATATTTTGAAATGATGATAGTATGATGTCGATAGGCTGCTGACAACTACGAATCAGTTGGAGCAAAAACTATTACAAAAGATTGATGACGCGGCACATGGCGAGGCAAGGCTACTGGGTATAAACAGCAGTTTGTTTTATTTAGGCGTAGCATACTATACAAAGAAGCAGTCTTCGGTTATTTGAAGAATATTTTGAATTGAAATTTGGCCCCGACGCGGGCGCCCCTACATGAAAGTGCAATAGCGCGATTGGCGGCGACCATGGGTGATCCTAATGCAGAGGTTAGTAGATCCACTACCGGTGTTTGAAGCCGGAATGCACCGCGGTTGATTTTTTCGCCCTCTGCAGCGGTTTGTACAACTTGAGAGTTTCCGGTCCCTGACCATTCGTCATCCGCGCGAACAGGTGGAGGAGCCAGTAAGTGGTCAGACTAAGCTGTTCACATTCACCGTGGTGTTCGAACCGGAGGCCACCCAGGAGGACGTGTTCGAGCATTGCGGCATCAAGCGGCTCATCGACATGGCACTCGACGGGTGAGCACGTTATTCAGCAGTGCCGTTATGTTGACACCTGGAGTGAACAAAAATTTCGGTGAGAGGCCGTGGTGCTTAATGCGCGAACGAGCTTCGTAGCGCATTAGTTGTTTTAAAAAAACGCCATGGTAAGTATTGACTGTTATTCTTAGATAAAATATATATGAAGGAGTTGTATTTGAACTGGTACAGCGCATCACGGAAAAAGAATTGACCAAGCCGGCCAGACGAAAGGGCAGAGCGCTCTGTCCTTTCATCTCGCCGGCTCGTCCTTTTCTTCTGCAAGAGCCAGTTTAAGCGCGACACAACTGGACCAATATTCAACACTTGTCGAGGTGTTGTATGACAGAAAGTTCAGCCAAATTCATAACAAAAGAAGACAACGAGTGCGAACACGAACAGAAGAGATGATTAACGCCATGTGTGCTGTCTTGTTCCTTTTAGATGCGAAGCAGCTTATGAACGAGGCCTGTCCCCCCCAACGTTGTGCGCCGTAGCCGCAAGTACGCGAAGCGCCCACATGCTGCCCCGTTACGCTCTCCGGTGCATTTCGTACGATTACAAACATCATACTACCATCAGGCGAACATGCATAGACATCGCCTTCTCAAACTTCAAACTACAACCTTTGCTGCACGATCCCTTAACTTTACACTTTACAGACCACAAGGCCGTTATACTCAAGGGAAAACGGTCTCCGGAGCTTAAAGTCATATACGAAGATGACTCCAAGAAAAAAAGAGTCGGAAGAGGATTACGAAGCCATTATTCTCTTCGGGTATTCACTTGACCCCTTTTGGATGGTAGACGCAGAGAAAGAGAGTTGGCAATTCGAGAGGAGTTACAGAACTCTCGTGAAGCGCGTTTCGATTGGCTTCCGTTATGAAGCCGCCGCCGTATACGCCATACATGTTGCGCGTTTGGCGTTCGGCGCCGTTGGGACTGGTTGGGACGGGCACAAACTCTCGCACTGGCGCCAGGCAGCCTGCGCGCCAGGCCAGCCGCGCGGCGCCTCCGCCTGCCTCCGCCTTTCCGCCTGCTCGCTCTTCTCCTCCGCCTTTTGGAATGCGTTGCGCTGGTCGCGCGTCTTGCAGTTTTGAGTTCGAGTGAACATGCGTATTTGCAGTGGCGGTCACGCCAGGCTCCGTGCTCGAAGTTACGCTTGTAGTGAGGAACATTCTTGAAGTTGCGGAACGGACTACGTGCGCCTCTTAACGGTGAGTGTACTGCTTTCGTAGGTACTAATTACACAGCTCAAGCTGGGTGTCTGCAGCAGCTCTGCGGAAGTAGGCTGCCAGCCATATCCAAATGTAGCCTGCGTCCCCATGCTGTTCCAGGATGTTCAATTAAAACAGTCACTTAACGAGTTGAGACCGCTATGCGCGTTGTTGTGTAAGTGATTGCATGGCATCAAGGACGATTACTTTCTGATCGCACATTGTGTCTGAACTGCTGAAAGTGCTTGATATGGTTTTGAGATGCGCTTTAGTCAACGTCATAATAACATTTCCATCGATACTCGAGTGTGCAGCGCGCTTCCACGCGTGGAAACGTGAAAAAAAAAAGTCTGTGTGCAGAGACGCACTGCATATAATGACAACAGAATCGAGTGAATGTGACAGTGGGAGCTATGTGAGGTAATTCTAACTTATGCCAGGTCTCATGTCGACGTAGACGGCGTCCGCGTGCGTTGCTGTCGTTCGGGCGCTCGTACGTTTGTAGAACACGCTGTCAGTAACCGCTCACGGCGTGCCCCTGACTGCCGAAGGATGCGCTTGGTTGCGGCAATATGCCGGCGCAAAGCCGGGCTTATTCTGGAAGCACTTTTTGAAGCGACTTATCAGAAAAGGAGGGCCTTCATTCGTGCATAACCAATGCCTATCGCGAAAGGCGGTTCCCGCCTTCTATTACGTGAAAATTTGTTTTCGTTACGAAATTATTTAAAACGAAACAGTCGTGTCAGATGTGTGTACAATAACGGTGTGTTGAACAAAAGGTGATTTAAATAAACCTAATCAGTCTGTGTGTTTGTGTGTTGGTTATTCCCAGGGCAACGAAGGTGTCGCTATGGTCTGGCGCTTCACCACTATCATAATCATCATCATCAGCCTGTCTACGCCCACTGCAGGGCAAAGGCCTCTCCCATGTTTCGCCAATCAACCCGGTCCTGTGCTTTCTGCTGCCACGTTATACCAGCAAACTTCTTAATCTCATCTACCCACCTAATTTTCTGTCTCCCCCTCACGCGTTTGCCATCTCTTGGAATCCAGTCAGTTACCCTTAATGACCAGCGGTTATCCTGCCGACGTGCTACGTGCCCGGCCCATATCCATTTCTTCTTCTTGATTTCAACTATGATATCCTTAACCCCGTTTGTTCCCTGACCCACTCTTCACCACTATACTCCATCTCAGAATTACCTTGCAGCACTGTGGAAGCTGCAGTGCTTGTTAGCCAATAGGAAAGGCGAAACCCCCCTCAAGTCGTGTTCATCCGCGTCGCGTCGTCTGCTCGTTGTCTCTTTGGCGTCGACTCGCCTAACTTGTCGATACTTGCCCCCTGCAGTTAACATAACACGCGAAAAGCTCTTCGGAACGCCACCTCACCGTTTCTTCAGACACCCACTTGTACACACTGTAAACGAGATTACACCCATATGGGTGTAATATGGTGTCTATAACTCACACCCCTACACCCCAAAAAAATGGGTGTAACAAGCAGGATTACACCTATATAATGGGCGTATTTCCATATTTTCACCCATAGGTGTGAACATTCTTGTTCACACCCATGGGTGTGTAATAGCAAGATTACACCCATATGGAAAAAAGGGTGTAGGGGTGTTTATGCACAATTACGCCCCAACGCCCATGCGAAAAATTCCATAATTTGAGCGGTACCCCTCTCCCAGTTGGCTCCCATGGAAGCGCTAGAAAGCTGACCCTTTAGAGCTAAAGGGCTCTAGTCCTTTTATGGCCACTAGACTAATCATAGTGGCTCCTGCCACAGTGGGAAAATCCTGGCCCCAGCGCTGTTTTTATGGTGCATATGACGCACGGGATATATGGCCCTCACATACACAATGTAATCGTAGCTGAATATGAAGGCGTGACTCAAAATGTGTTGTCACATATTTATTTATTTGTTGCATACCTGCATCGCCCATTGGGCATTACAGCAGGGGGGTTACATACAAAAATATACAAAGTAATCACACTCACAAAGCACGACGTTCACAGAGTTATCCATAGTGCAAAATGAAATCAAGCTTTATTAAACACAGAGCTCGTACAGGATTCAGAGACAAATTGTAGGCTGTTCAGAGACCTTCTTCGAGTGCGCAGAGCGGCATCGCATTTGCGGCCAAAGAAGACATCAAATAGGATTCGAATTGCATGGCATGGAGCACTAACGACCAAGGCATGTGTATCAAAATATAACGAAAGAACCTTTATTTGCACTTTAAAATGAAGAACTGGTTTTAACATGCTTCAATGTAACTCACAAGTACAATGCAGTGAAGCATACAAACAGCAAGAACAGTAGTGCAGTGCAGCATGCCTTATTTCTCTAATATATTGAAGTAATTGCAATCACATTGCAATCACATCGCAATCTCTACATTGATACGCCACAGTTCGCACGTCTTGTCATAACACATGACATTACACATGTCATGTGTTATGTAATGTTCCCCTTGTCATAACACATGAAATTTAACGCGAGGATACCCTCCTGTTCAGGGAATACAGTAAACTCATGCGTATTTAATAAAGCATTTCATTAGGAGCACAGGTGAGCATTTTTCTTAGAGGCTCTTCCGCCACCATCTTGAATTTTGGTTCGCGACCGAGCAAAGGGCGCCCTCCAAATTTTGTCCAATTATCTTCAACTATGGGTGGGAGGGGGGACGCTTGTTCAAATTTGACAGTAGAGGTTTTGGAACTGCAAGCAGTTTTTGCATAGAAGGAACTCGCATGTAGTTTTTATACATCATGTGTTTTCAGGCTACGTGTTTGCATTTGTGCATACAGTAGGCCTATCCAGTAGAAGTTGCTTTCATGGTTGCAGAACAGTTGTAAAAGCTAGTGTGCATATTTAAAGCGCAACAAAGCCTACTATTGGTCTATAGTCCGCTCTCTCATTAAACCACTGCTTTCACGTCTCGTTGTGGCCACACCTATCGTCAAAAATTTCTGGAAGCTCTGTGATTAATGTGCTATGAGCAAAAAGTGGCAAGTAAACTGATATTATTTTGGAAACGGTGGGTGCAATAATGAAATAGACCGGGTAAATCCCCTTTCAGAGCAAAGCTTAATGACTGACTTTGTACATCCTCCCGAGATTGTAACCTACGTTTCAAGAGTGCTACAAACATTAAACATGTACTGTAAATAGATATGAATGCCACAGCTGCACATGTAAAGAATTATAGCTCGCGCAGCAGGCTTAGAAATGTTAAAAAAGCAGGGCCATACCGGTGCCCAAGAGGAGGCACTTTCAATAGATTTTGTGGTAAATAGAGGGCTTAATGAACAGACAACCTTCTGCTGCATTCATGACACACTATTTGTGAATCACCCTCTTAAGTTGCATACAGGTAGGCTGTGTACACTTCACCATGCAATGCTGTTAACATTATGCATCTGTATAGTTTTCTACATGTATCGCCGTTAATCTTGTGGCAAACTGATGCTTGTTTTTGGGAAAATAAATAGGCAGGTCACATAGATTGAGATGGAAACTTTCGCATCAGAGGGATGTTCTAGAAATGTACAAGGTATTTGCAGCACCCTTCGAGGAGCTTCCACCACTGCTGCAACCCTTTGAGTGAGGTCTTGAACCCGAAACAGCAGTTTTCGGGATGTGATGAAGAGTGCACTGCATCGTCAGCACCCAGTCCATCGAAGACGATGCAGTGCGCTGTCCTTTCAACAGTCTGCGTACAAGACATGCATAACATTAAACTAAACATTTAAAAATATTGGGAACAATCAGAATCTCATTATGAGGTACCCTATAATAGGAAGCTCTAGTACTACTTCACGACTTGGGTTTATTACTGTGCACATCTACGAACGCAAGCATTTTTACATTTTAGTCTACACCATGACTTAATATGTTAGCAAAGATACATGGTGGGGAAAGAAAATGCTTCTCCAATCATATCATGCACCTCTCAAAAGGTTTGAAATGTACCAGGATACTCAATTTTCAGCCTTTATACCAAGATTTCTTGCTTAGCTTAGAACGCCGTAACCAGTAAGCCACTACAATGGGTGATAAACAAAATATAAACCATGTTAACAATTCAGACAGAAGAGTAGCATTATTCATCATTTACCTTGAAGGATCCTTTCATAGACATGTACCCGGCACAGATGTTCAATCTACTAAATTAAACTTGCACTAGCGTAAAATCCTAAGCAAGCACTCCCCTCCCTCTTTAGGGAGATTTCCCATACGCACCAATGACCGAGCAATCCCCCCATGTGAGCAGATAAGTAGCGCTTATACAATGACCACTGCTGCTGGAAACACAGCACAGTGTATTTGTTGAAGCTCACCTGTAGACTTCTACTCCAGTTACATAAATAAGGTATACTGGATCATTTTATAATCAGTCTTTCACAGGTTGCTTATTGGTCAAAAAACGATTACTTCACTTACGAGGCCACAAGTGAGGCTCACTGTTGTCAAAAATCTATAAGACATGCTAATTTTATTCTGCTTCGAGTGCATTCATGAGCAGCTGTTTCGATGCAGTGCCTTTGGCAGATAAATACTATATTTTTTTTTCAATTCCTGAAAATATCCATGTAACAGACAATATTAATTAGAACTAACAGACATTGATGCCAAGGAAATTATAGGGGATGTTATTAGAAGTAATTGTAATGTAAATGTGAAGAAAGCAAAGTGGATGAAAAGATAACTTGCCACCGGCAGGGACCGAACCTGCGACCTTCGAATAACGCTTCCGATGCTCTACCACTGAGCATCAGTGGCGGCCAACCCCCCGCCCACTTTGTAGGGCATATATGAGCATTTAAACGTGGGAGCGCTGACTGACGCTCCCACGTGTGACTGACGCCCTTTCCGTTCTGTCTTTAATTTTCTTCCTCGAAGGTTCGCGTCTATTTGTATTTCAGTAAAATATTTGATACGTGGTGTCTGACTCCGGTGTGGAGGAGTGTTAACACTGCATGCCAAGGAAACGATAAATGTCCGTTTTGCGATGGCTCGAAATCGTGACACTACTACTTAAACGATTCAAATACAAAGATGGCAACTGAAAACAGGAGACAGCCCATGCTCTTAGCAAATGTGGCTGCAAGCTACTGGTAAATAGACACGTGATTAGTGCACTGCGAAAACAAGGACGCGCACTAAGTCGGAGACAGTCACATGAGGAAGGCGATATATTAAGTGGTGGCCTGGGCGAGTTGGTAACTCAATATCGACATAAATTAAGCAAATAAAAGTGTCATAATTAACACAGCAGCACATGAGAGGCCCGAAAGATACACTTGCGTACTGAAAACGGTAAGCGCATCAAGAAAAGGACAACGAAAACAAACACAAAGAGTGGTACTTCCAACTGGTACTGTGAAATTAACACGCCATATGTGTAGTTTTCTTTGCTATGTTGTGGTAACATCCCATGCCTCAGAACAGAGGCCACTGAAAAATTTTTGCAATTTTTTAGTCTAGCTTATTTCGCTAAATATTGTAAATCTTAACATTTGCACGGAACCAGGATGACAAAGCTAAGATCTCTTGCTATCATGCATGAAAAGTTTTTTGACCGAGCGCTCTGATGTCGCTCTCGAAGAAAGTATTTGCGTTTTTGCAAAACGAATGGATTTCGTTGTTATCTTCTGACGACCTCCCTTTTTTTTCAGTTAGGTTTTACCTCTTGACGCACACCGTTTTCAGGTCCCATTCCTTGTTGCTTCATTCCTATTCATTTGGGCTGGCTGCTACTTTGAAACCCACGTTAATTTCATGTCACCATTAATTTCATAGTCAATTTTGCCTTCGATAGCATATTCGTGTGCTTGGTCAAAAACTATTCCTGTATGATATCAAGAGATTTTCGCTTCGTCGCCCTGCATTTGTGCGAATGTTAACATTTATGACCTTTAGAGAAATAAGCAAGGCTACATGCATAAGAAAAATTTTTCAATATCATGTGTTCTAAAGCATGCGTTTTACCATGTGATGAGCGAAGAAAACCACATATATGGCGCCTTCGTTTTGCAATAAATATCAGTAGGAAGTAGCTCTCTGTGAGTTCGTTTTCCTTGTCTTGGTGCACTTATCAGTTTCAGCATGTCGCTTTACCAACTAGCTCGGACCCGGATTCTCGTGCAACACACATGCATACCTGCCAATCTGGGGACCTCAAAGGTGAAAAAGAGTGGGGTGGGGGGGGGGGGGGGGGGGGGGCGAAGCCGGCCCCATAAATTGACATAATAGGTAGGGGGGGGGGGGGGGGGGCGCTGCGACGAACCTTCGCCCCCAGAGAAGGCGAACCCTGCGTACGCGGATGCTGTTGCTTGGCTGCTTTTCGTTATTGCTTTTGAGGAATGCAGTAACCTTACATACAGCTAGTAAAGATGTCCAGTAAAGTTCTGAGATGTCAGCGATCGTACTGGTACACGCAATTATACGGCGCGTGCAATGAAGGGACATAGTTTGCCGTGTTCACCTGACAGCGAGTAGCCCCTTCCTAATCTTAGTACGTACACCCGTCGGCAAAATAAGTCGGGACGCGCGACTGGCGACCACAATCCGATAAAACTGCATCGCCGCGCCGTCTCACGTCTGCCGAAACATCGCAGTGCGCGTGCGCGTCCTTTCACGCTTGCAGCGATGTCTGTACGCGCTTGCAGCGCAATAGCTGAATAAATGCAGCGTTTTGCGGTAGGGGCGCTGTCTATGTTCAATCTGTCACGCGCTCAGTTCGACGGGGGGCACGGTTGGCGCGAAGCGCGCGGTGCTCACTTTCACGATTTATAAGATAACATATCTTGTCTCAGTGACAAACCGGTGCCACATATGCAGAATTAGTTCCCTTCTGTGCATGTTTTTTTTTTTAATCGTACTGAAATGCGAACGAGGGCACCAAAAACGAACAGACGTCTAGCCGAAAACATGCTTCACTTTACTAGCATACGATTACCAGACAAGGTCCGGCTGCTACGCGTGATCTGTCGATAAATGCGAAGCGAGCGGTGTACTACTCACTGCCAACGTGCAACCGGCGAACTTTGCGCGTGATAGACTGAACAAAGAAGGCGACCCCTACCGCAAAACGCTACATCTAATCACCTAGCCTGCTGCAAGCTCGTAAAAAGACATGGCTACGAGCGTGAAAGGACGCGCACTGCGATGTCTCGTCAGACGTTAAACGGCGCGGCGATGCAGCTTTATCTGATTCTGGTCGCCGCTCGCCCGTCCCGACTTATTTTGCCGACGCGTGTACGTTATTTTGCACGACAGCAAAGTACCATGCATGGCGAACGCCATCGACAACGTTCAAAAATTTTAGAAACTCTCCCAGTTGTCATCGTTATTTTCTTTATGTATACGTAGAGAAGGCTATATTTCGGGAGACTTATCGCCGCGCCTGTACTACCATAGTTCGCCGAAATTCAGGAGTCCCGCGGGCAAATCGGGAGAGTTAGCAGGCATGCACTTGTAGCGCTTCGTTGCTCGCAAGCAGGAAAGCTTACCTTTTCAGCAATATGACCAAATCCAAAAGCGCTCTCCGAGTGGCTCCCAGCGTACACTGCGTTGAATGCTTGATCGGAAGCACTCAGCTTGCGGCGAGCACTAGCTTCAACGGAAGCCGTTGACAGAGGAGACGCACTGCGCCGCACCGAAGTCGTTGTTCCGTACTTGCCGATCCACTACGGATTCGGAGATTGCAGTGACACGCACTATATCTTTTGTATGCGTGAACTACGTCACCTTGGAAGCCGTCGAAGTACACATCCAAAAGAAAGCAGGGTGAATCGATGAACAATCCGCCACCGTTAGCATGCAGCAAACGCGCACACGACATGTCAACAACAGATTCAAAGGTCACCTGTTGATGATGATCGTGACGCGCAGTGGCCCCGAGTCCGAAACCGAAAGTCATCGCCTCCGAGATCAAGATCACTATACCAGTGAATTGACTTTAGCAGCGCCGTTTTATAATAATCTTTCGAAACAAAAAACCAAGACATATTGTAATATTTTATGTTTAACAACATGTTTGTGCGAGTAGAGCTTTAAAGCGTGTTTTTTTTTTCTGCTACTGCTGACGTGTGCAGGCGGCAAATTCGTAGCCTTCGAGATTGACATTTTTCTTTTTCCTAGTAGAGCGTCGTCGGGGCATTGTTTCGACGAGTAGGAGTTAAAGTTTCTTTACCTGTGCATAATAGATATAACTAGAAGGCTAGGGAAGGGCGGGGGGGAAGGGAGTGGTGTTCAGTATTCGACTCACCTTCGCCCCTTTCTACGTTTATTTGGACCCGCATGTGTGCAAGCACTGGCAAAAATGTACCTACATACAAAGGGGTCGGACCCCCCTTCTCCCCCCCCCCCCCCCTTCTGCATAAAGTCTGGCCACGCCTCTGCTGTGCTAACAGCCTGTTTTTAAATAACATTCCACCATTCAGCAATCGCTGATAAGATATCTTGGAGAATACGCTCTTTTTACCGACGCAGTAGCAATGAAGCTTGCTTTTATTTCATGTGGTGAATTTCGTGCAAGCATACGAATGTGCTATCACTGTGTGCATTGTAAGGCAATGGTAAGGGCTGTCAATCACATTTAGCAGAGCGATGAATTGGGCTAGTTGGTGGTGGTTCATGGTTTCTTGTTGCGCTGCGAATAAGTTGTGAGTTTGCTCACCACCTGTCATGTAGTCCCTGTATCGCCCTCGTCTCGTCATTCGCAGTGCAACAAGAAATCATGAACCTGTCAATCACAATGCCACAAGTCAGCTGCGGTTCCTCGTTCTTGTGGCACGGGTACATTGTACTAGTGTCGTCTGTGATCGCTCACGCGTACAATGTACGACCCACGAGGGTACCTCGACAAAAAAAGAAGAAAAAATAAAATAAAAAATAAAGCGGCCACAGAGTGATGCGTTCCATTGGAGAAATTCACTTGTGGTGCTTAGCGGGTGTGCGCCTAGACTGTGCTGCGGCGTGCCATGCGTGTACAGCAGCTGCAGCAGAGTGAGCTCAGACAGTTCAATGTAAACATGCCTACTTTCATGGTAATACGTACGCTGCATACTGTCACTTAGCGCTGACCCGTGATCATAAGTTTAAATATAACTCACTGATAAAATCAGCGACTTGTGAATTGATGTGAAATACTTCAATGTACAGGAATATGTGCACCCCACTGTAAATAAAACAGGTGTTCTAAAAGAAAAGTTCATTGGGATTTCAAATTAGAAAACGCGCATGATGACTTGTCGAAAACAGTGTGTAATCGTTTCATGATATATGTTTAAGCGCAACACCATCTCTTTTACCATCCTTTCAGTGAGAATGATGAATGGTTACGAGGGGCTGCAAAATACTTTTTTAGTATGAATCACACAAAGTCAACCCATGAAGCCGTTGAACGTGTGAAGAATCTTGTGAGTAATGCAAACAAGAGAGTGGTACATTAAATGTGGTATATAGCGCGGTATATGTCGGCGAATAAAAAGTGAAATGAAAACAAAAGCAGAAACATCGATCTTTTCACCGAAAGGTTGCTATGCGGTTTGATTGTATCCGTTGGCATGTGATACGTATTGATGCTTCCAAACAAAGAAAAAGAAAGAAAAAGAAAACAATAGGTGTAACATTCAAAGAAACACCCTTGGGTGGAATTTGTGAACATACACCCTAGGGTGTAACTTGTGATCATACACCTATAGTACACCCACAAATGAAAAAAGGGTGCACAAAGGGTGGTTGACGTGAAATTCCACCCTTTTGGATAATCTTGGCAAAAAAAAGGGGTGTCCGATGGGTGTTTTATCGAAAATCCACCCTTAAAGGAGCAGTGACATCAACTTTACGCATGTCGCGTTTTTTGCGTCAACGTGTAGTTATCGATCCCCTAGTAACGATTCGGTACTGATAATGCAACAGAGGGACGAATTAATATATCTAATAATGATTAGTATGACCAGTATCGAACGCAATTCAAAACGGGAAGAAAGCCCGCCAATTTTTAGCGCTGCCAACGCTGCCAAGCGGCCACCTCCCGCGGTCACGCCCCATCTGATCACGTGGCCGCACGAAATGGTGACGCGAGTTTCAGCTGACATTTCGTCTGCTCGGCGCGCACGTGTAGGCATGTGTTCGCCACCCCCATCGTCGTCGCCGCCGTCAAGAGCGTCCACAAGCGACGATGAAAACACTGAGGAATATGGAATCGCTGCGATTTGCGACGTGGTCAATCATTTACGGTTCGATCCTCTGCAGAGTAGTGATTCTGATATCGACGCCCGACCCAGCAGCGACGAGGAGGCAGCTGGAGACGCGCGCTTGGGCCATGCTAGCTGGCAAAACATGTCTCAACTACGCATATGAACCCTGCGTGCTTGTTATTTGTTTGAAATAATATTTCTCTGAACCATACGTTCTGTACTGGTGCACTTTGATCGGTTATTGTCATGTTTGCGTCTACCTAAGCATAACCAATGTGTCGTAATAACAGGTCAGCTAGTGAATGTTGCCATGTGTGTCAATTGTATGTATACTGCTCCATAGACTGAAACGCGACAAGAAAAAAAAAGTGAAACGCGGAGGCCTGTCGTTTTGATTCCGTGAGCGCCTTGTGGGTGGTAGCGTTTCGCAATGGCGCGCCATACTTTTCGCTTTTTCTCTTATTTGAAGAGCACGATTGCAGCGCACAACGGTTCCACGGCATGCTGGCACGTAATGCGATGGAGATCGTAGCTTCGAATAATCACATTCGCGCTCATGACTCCACGACAGCCCACCCGAAGCGGCACAACGAAAACGTAAGATTCACACGAACGCGCGGCACAAACCAAGCAAAACAAAACAAGCGACGCCGTTGCCAGGCAGCCTGGCGTCGCCGCCAGGCGGTACCACAAGTAGGCACCACGATGAAAACATTAAACTTGTCGACGTCAGCGTTGCTCGCGCATCGTCACTCAGCGTCTGAGGCGTGGCCTAGACGCTAGCTGAACACGTCAAAATAGTGTCGATGTTGCATGGCACGAACGCGCAGTTGAGCCTTTGCCCGCTCTTTGCGCTCGATTTGAAATTTGGTGTCACTGCTCCTTTAAGGGTGTGAAACGGTTTACAGTGCAGGGCGCGTTTGCGGGCGTTTATGGGGAACGCGGTTCTTTTTTATAGCAGCGTTCATACTGGCTCTTTCGCCAGGTTATTTTTTGACAGCATCAAACGCATTTAGCGCTACTAATCTTGCTTCTTTCGGAAAATGCTGGATGTCCAACCTAAAACGCTCCGCAGATCCAGTCGACGCACTCACAGCGGCCATAACCCACTGTTCTGGAGTGGAATAGCACATTATTGGTACTGAAAACAATATAGACATTCAGGGTGTTTCGCATCGTCAACGCATCACCGGCGCTAATGTTGTGGTGCCATCTGTTCAGTTGCCATCAAACCATTTTTACCACTCGCCACCGCCTTGCTAGTCCTAGCAGCATCAAAACAAACGAGCGATCTAAATAATAGCGGGAAAAGGTACCTGATCCTTCGCCCTCAGCGTTAGATGAGACTAAGCGATGAAAGATTATACCACTTACTTTTTGCTCTACGGGCAGAGAGCCAGTAAAAAGCCCGATTTCGGATGGAAGTGGATGGACTGAGCTCTATGGGGGCTGCCATGTTGCTGTACGTCATCGCGGTTAGGGTGGTTATTACGGTTACCCGCCTGTAATATTTTAGAAAATACGAAGTGCATTTGTGAAGGGCCTAAAGTAACACGTATCGCTGTAACGCGTCATGCAAGAAGCGCAGTTAAAACCCTTGTAGCTTGTTGATAATGAAACAATCACGCCCGGAACTATATTATGTGCTGCGCAGGGATACTGCCTGCGTACTCCTCGTAGCTTTGGCAGTGCTGCAAGGTATTTGTGAAATGGATATTAGTGATAGGAAAATCAACAGCGGCGTTCGTAATGTCAACGAGGCACTCGGCCCTACATTTCCTTTGGTTGGACAAGACGACGTAGGAAAATAGGTGAGTGGCACCCACGCAAAGGAGCCTAAAACAATTGCCTTTGTTGTTTGAAAAAAAAGCTCACATCATCTCGTGCTGCAAGTTTGTCACCAATGTTTTACAAGATAACGGCAAAAACACGGTTCCTTACCATGCCTCTTTGCATTTGTTTTGTTCTGAGTCTTCATTATGTCTGTGTAAATCACTTATTGTGTAGGTATTGCAAAATCTTACTATGATTCCGTTTCCTCATTATGATATCACGTTCTTCTTTTCAGCTACCATTTTTCATGGCTGCTCACGCTGAAGAGGAGCGACAACATATCAAGTCACAAGTCTGATTCCTCCAGCCTTCACGACTTTTTGATTCTTAATCATAAGGAATAAATATAGAAACATGATACCGATATCTGCTGTTTATTTTGCACGACATGACACTATGCACATCACAATCACACATTTTGGTTGGTTATAATCATACAAGCATGTAAATGAGGAATACCTCAACTGCTTCAACTTTACTAGAAATGGTGTGTTTTGAGGAGTTTTATTAAAATAATGCTAAAATTGAACTATCCTTTTCTTGCAGTCGCTGGGCACAACGGTAAGTATTAATGGAGTTGCTTAAAATGAATACTTCACTATTTCCAGCAGTAGTCCCGCAAAAGTAGAGCATGGGTCAATTTAGTAGTGTAGCGAAGCTTTGGAACTATACAGTGGGTCATCCTCTCCAGCGCCTTCTAGTGGGTCGCCCTCTTCGACGAAAAAGAGCAGCTCGTGCTGAGAGTCGGTCCCCGCCTTGGCTGTCGCTGTGTGCATCGTCGCCAATAAACGTCTTAACAATTTGGTGGAGAGTGCTGTGCCTTTAAAACAACTTCGGTCCGCATTCGATGCCCTTAGAGCTTCGATCCCGTACCGTACCATCTACCATGCCCCAAGACGCCGCTCAGCAAACGCTTCCTCCTGCGCCGACGCCATGTCCCGGTGTCCCCCGCATCCGCGATCCTCCTGTCTTCACCGGCGCGGATGGCACCGACGTCGAGGACTGGCTGGCCATTTACGAACGCGTGAGCGTCCCCAATAAATGGGACGAGGCAGGAAAACCCAGCAACCTGGTTTTCTACCTCGCGGGTGTGGCCGGCATGTGGTACAACAACCACGCATCCGATTTTCCGACTTGGTCCGCTTTCAAGACCGCCGTCGTCGACGTGTTCGGCCGTCCTGCCGTTCGTAAGCTGCAAGCCGAACAGCGTTTGCGTGAACGAGCACTGCAGTCCGGCGAGTCCTTCACTAGCTACATCGAGGACATCCTTGACTTGTGCAAGAACGTGGACGCGAGCATGTCGGAGTCTGACAGGATCACGCATGTTCTCAAAGGCATCGACGACGATGCCTTCACCATGCTCCTGGCCAAGAACCCTCGCACTGTGGCAGAGGTCATTACGCTGTGCCAAAGCTACGAGGAGCTGCGCCGGCAGCGCTTGATGACCCGTCGACCGCCGTCACGCGGCACTGATCTCGCGGGCTTGTCGGCCGTTTCTGACCACACCACCTTGCTCGCCGAAATCAAGTCGTTCGTGCGTGAGGAAATTGCCCGCCAGGTCTCTTTACTGGCTTTCGCTCCACCGCAACATGTTGTACAGCCGTCACCTACACTCCTGCCTCCCCTCCGCC
Source organism: Rhipicephalus appendiculatus (assembly GCA_030522465.1). Lineage (NCBI taxonomy): Eukaryota > Metazoa > Arthropoda > Arachnida > Ixodida > Ixodidae > Rhipicephalus > Rhipicephalus appendiculatus. The sequence goes on along the minus strand of JALIZH010032910.1, from coordinate 897,588 downwards.
GAGCGATTCAGCAGGAAATCGCGGAAGTCATTCCTGAATACCACCAGCCGCCTCCAGTACCTGCGCCACTAAGCTACGCACAAGTTGTAGCCAGGCCGACCCCCCCCCCCCCCTCCCCGATTCCTGTGGCTGGCCCGCTTAGTTACACCGAAGCCGTCGCCAGACCCCAGGCCTTCGACGCAAATGCCCCGCATACATACGCCGACGTCGTCCACGTGCCACGACTGCCGCCCACCATGCAGTCATATCAGCAGCCGCCTCCCCCATCGCGTTCTGCGACATGGATGGGACCCGCGAACCGATGGCGCACTTCCGACAACCGCCCCATCTGCTTTGCCTGCGGTTGCGCCGGTCACGTCGCACGCTATTGCAATCGCGTGCAGCAGCCTCGGGTCTCATCCAACCTTCCCAGCCAATCGAGCCGCCCTTATTATGACCAATCGCCGCCTATGTCACCGACGTCCCGCCCTGCACCATCTCCACGCCGTTCACAGTCTCCACGACGTCGCTCACTGTCGCCGATGCAGCCACGTCCGCCCGCACGCGACCAGGAAAACTAGTCGTCGGAGTCCACGAGGCAAGGGCTGCGACACTGTGGAACTGCGAAAGCCCTCAAAGAAGCCCATCGAACGTGATAGACGTGTTTGTGGACGGTCTTCGCGCGTCTGCCCTTGTAGATACTGGCGCCGCCGTATCCGTCATGGACGCAAAACTTAGCCGATTACTGCGCAAAGTGACGACGCCACTTTCCGGGCTCTCCCTCCGTACAGCCAGCGCCCAAAGCATTCACCCTACAGCGGTGTGCACAGCCCGCCTCATGATTCGGGACGCGATGTACGCCGTCGAACTGATCATACTTCCTGCATGCTCTCACGACGTCATCCTAGGATGGGATTTTCTCTCCCGCCAGGACGCCGTCATTCATTGCGCACCAGCTGAAATAGAGCTCTCACCATTCGCTTATTTGACGCCGGCCGACAGTCTATCGGCTGCAAGCAAGGTACTTGTCAAAGACGACACCGAAGTGCCTGCAAACTCGTCAACGGCGGTGTCGGTCTACTGGGCTAGTCGTTCCGACACCGTTGCACTCCTCTCGCCATCTGACCGTGTTTTCAAGAAGAAAGGATTGCTGGTTCCTTTCGCGACCGTGCAAGTCACTCACGGCAGCACCTCTATTTTTGTTATGAACTCATCGCCGTACAGTGTTACGTTGGTGCGAGGGGAATGTCTCGGCAGCGTGGAACCCATCGAAGACGCACAAGTTATGGATGAACCCTATGACACGCACTGCTCAAGTTCCAGTACGCTCAGTGCTGTTTCTACATCTGCTTCATCATCCGCTGATGTATTTGGTTCCTCCATTCCCGACAACCTTACGCCGGTCCAGCGTTCCCAGCTTCTGGGCCTGTTGGAAGAATTTCGCTCTTCTTTCGATGTCGCTCAACCTTCTCTCGGCCGCACGTCCGCCGTTACGCATCGCATCGACACAGGCGCCCAACCACCACTGCGGCAACGTCCATATCGCGTATCTCCCACAGAACGCCGTGTAATCAACGAGCAAGTCGACGATATGCTTCGACGCGATGTTATTCGACCCTCTAACAGCCCCTGGGCGTCTCCTGTCGTTCTCGTTGCGAAGAAGGACGGTTCTGTGCGGTTCTGTGTGGACTACCGACGCCTCAACAAGATCACCCGTAAGGACATGTATCCACTACCGCGAATAGACGACGCGATTGACAGTCTGCAACGAGCAGAATTCTTTTAATCTCTCGATTTGCGCTCAGGTTACTGGCAAGTACCTATGGCTGAGGACGCCCGACCGAAGACCGCCTTTGTCACGCCCGACGGCTTCTACGAATTCAACGTCATGCTGTTTGGGCTGTGTAATGCGCCCGCCACCTTCGAGCGCATGATGGATACCGTTCTGCGCAACCTGAAATGGCACACGTGCCTGTGCTATCTCGACGACGTCGTCGTTTTCGCTCCGGACTTCTCCACGCATCTTAAACGCCTGCGGCATGTTTTGACGCGCTTGAGTGACGCCGGTCTGCAACTGAACCTAAAGAAGTGCCGATTTGCAGCACGGCAGCTCACAATACTCGGCTACGTCGTGTCCAAGGACGGAATTCTCCCCGATCCAGCCAAGCTTCGGGCCGTGACCGAGTTCCCCAAGCCGACGTCCGTCAAGGAACTGCGCAGTTTCGTAGGACTGTGTTCCTACTTTCGGCGCTTCATTCGAAACTTCGCGACTATCATATCGCCGCTGACGAAGCTCCTTGGAAGTAACGGGCCTCTCCATTCGTGGTCGTCAAAGTGCGACGACGCTTTTGCAACGCTCCTTCGTTTGTTGACGTCGCCTCCCATACTACGCCACTACGACCCTACGGCCCCTACAGAGGTGCATACGGACGCCAGTGGTGTTGGCCTCGGCGCTGTCCTTGCGCAGCGCAAACCAGGATTCCCGGAATACGTCGTGGCCTATGCAAGCCGTACGCTTACAAAAGCCGAGACCAATTACACCGTCACGGAGAAAGAATGCCTGGCAATCATCTGGGCCCTTACGAAGTTCCGACCTTATTTGTATGGTCGCCCATTTGATGTCGTCACCGACCATCACGCACTGTGCTGGTTGTCGTCATTGAAGGATCCATCAGGTCGTCTCGCCCGTTGGGCGCTTCGCCTGCAAGACTATGACATCCGCGTGCTGTACCGCAACGGACGCCAGCATGCTGACGCCGACGCCCTGTCGCGCTCTCCCTTGCCTGACGACAATGCCCACAGCTCAGCGTCTCACCTTGCCGTTTCTTCCATCGACCTTCGTACCCTCGCTACCGAACAGCGCAAGGATCAATGGATTGCCTCACTGATAGACTTGCTGACTGATCCATCGGCAACACCATCCACTCGCGCGTTGCGTCGTCAGGCCCACCATTTCGCCGTTCGCAACGACCTCCTCCGCCGACGCAATTACAACGGTGACGGCCGCCAGTGGCTACTAGTCATACCCTGCAGTCTGCGCTCTGACATATGCGAGTCGTTCCACTTTGATCCGCAATGTGCGCACTCCGGGGTATCGAAGACTTACAACCGCATTCACCAACGGTACTTTTGGCGAGGGATGTACCGCTACGTGCAGAAATTCGTTCGCTCCTGCATAGATTGTCAGCGCCGCAAAACTTCAACGCACCTGTCGCCGGCAGGTCTGCAACCTCTACCTTGCCCTGACAGGCCGTTTGGGCGCGTTGGTATCGATTTGTATGGGCCACTTCCGCTAACGTCGGCTGGTAACCGCTGGGCCATCGTCGCTGTAGACCACCTCACGCGATACGCCGAAACCGCCGCCCTCCCCGCGGCTACAGCGCGCGATGTGGCTTCCTTCCTGCTCCACCGATTCATGCTGCGTCACGGTCCACCCCAGGAACTGCTCAGTGATCGAGGCCGTGTCTTCCTGTCCGAAGTCGTCGAAGCCATTCTCAAAGAGTGCAATGTTGGTCACCGCGAAACGGCTGCTTACCACCCGCAGACGAATGGACTCACCGAACGCTTCAACCGTACGCTCGGCGACATGCTCTCCATGTACGTCGCCGCCGATCACACAAATTGGGATGCCATTCTGCCATTCGTCACCTACGCCTATAATACCGCCGCTCAGAGCACTACTGGTTTTTCGCCTTTCTTCTTATTATATGGAAGGCACCCGTCGCACACCATCGACACGATACTTCCATACAAGCCGGATCCATCTGAGTGTGCGCCTACTTCTAACACAGCCAGGCTTGCTGAAGAGTGTCGAGAGCTTGCAAAGACCTTTACTACCCATGATCAAGAGCGGCAGAAGAGCATTCGCGCTGACATCAGCACTTCTGCGCCTACGTTCCTCCCTGGAGCGCTCGTATGGCTCTCGATCCCTACCATGGCAACTGGCCTCTCTTCAAAACTACTGCCCAAATACGAAGGCCCCTACCGTGTCGTCGAACGCACTTCCCCTGTAAACTACCTGATCGAACCCATCGAACCATTTTCGGACATGCGCCATCGAGGGGGCGACATTGTCAACGTTGAGCGCCTCAAGGTCTACCATGACCCGCTCACAGTAACCAGCTGTTAGGTCGCCAGGCGGCTCCCTTTTCGTATCCGGGGTAATTGTAGCGAAGCTTTGGAACTATACAGTGGGTCATCCTCTCCAACGCCTTCTAGTGGGTCGCCCTCTTCGACGAAAAAGAGCAGCTCTTGCTGAGAGTCGGTCCCCGCCTTGGCTGTCGCTGTGTGCATCGTCGCCAATAAACGTCTTAACAGTAGCTTAAAATAGCCGTAGAGTCGCTTGACGCTTCGGTGGGTGTCAATTGACCCGCGTAGGAGCGTCACTGGCAAGAGTCGTCTGACTCCCTCAGAAGTAGTAGCGTGATCCTTCGCATAAGAGTCCTCCCACTCTTCTTAAAGGAGCACTGACATCAAATTTACGCATGTGGATTTTTAGATGCGAAGCATCTTATGCTCGGGGCTATGTCCGTCCCTCCCGCGTCCGTCCCGCGTCCGTCCCGCGTCCGTCCCGCGTCCGGCCACTTTCGTGAAGTAGGGAAGCACCCACTATGCGAACCAGAACACTGTAGTACAATATAAGGCCGTCAACCACCACTACAGTCACCAGAGTCATGGCCGAGAGCACAGAGAGGCTGCTTAGCAATGGCTAGGCAGGTGGTGTCTGTCGCCTAGGTTGACCGCATTCCTTGAGTCATGGCCGAGAGCACAGAAAGGATGCTTAGCAATGGCTAGGCAGGTGGTGTCTGTCGCCCAGGTTGACCCCATTCCTTAATCTTGCTTGCATGTGTTTGGAGGGGGGCTTAGTCCTTCCCGCGTCCCACACCACCACAGCGCATGCGCGTCCCCTCCCCCTCTCTTTCCTACGCTCACCCCCTTTCTCTCCTCTAGGAATCTTCTACTCTACGGAGCGGCCTCGCGTCCCACAGCGCGTCCCTTCCCCTATGCTCTCCTACGCTCACCCCCCTTCCTGTACTCTGGGAATTACCTACTCTACGGAGCGGCGCCCGCGTCGCACATCCCCACAGAGCATACGCGTCCTCTCCCCCCTCTCTACTCTAGGAATCCTCTACTCTACGGAGCTGCTCCCGCGTCCCACACCCCCAACAGCGCATGCACGTCCCCTCCCCCCTCTCTCTCCTCTCCTACGATCCCCCCCCGTCCTTTCCTCTAGGAATCCTCTACGCAGCGGCGGGCACGACAGGTGGTGTGACAGCTGCATACTCCGCTGGGGGGCGCCACGGTAGTTCCGCGGTATGAAAATGACGGAGAGCGCGCGCCTCATTCTCTCTCCTGTGCAGCGCCGCGATGAGCGCCCGGACCGCTGCCGCGAAATGAGAGCGGCGACGTTCCTCCCGCTCAAGCTAATTATCTCCCGGCTGCTTCGCATCCACACGTGGTTCCCTTTAGCGGGAGATGGGGAAGTTTTTTTTAAACATTGTTCTACCTTTTGGCCTTCACGCAAATAAAGTTTTTCACCACCACCACCGTGAGCGCGTTTCGGGGTAGCGTTTCGCAATGGTGCACCAAATTTATCGCTTTTTCTCTTATTTGAAGAGCATGATTGCAGCGCACAACGGTTCCACGGCATACTGGCACGTAGTGCGATAGAGATCGTGGCTTCGAATAATCACATTCGCGCTCACGACTTCCCGACAAATCACCCGAAGCGGCACAAAGAAAACGCAGGATTCACACGAACGCGCTGCAGGAACCAAGCAAAACAAAACAAGTGACGCCGTTGCCAGGCGGTACCAGAAGTAGGCACCACGATGGCAACACTAAAATTGTCGACGTCATCGTTGCTCGCGCATCGTCACTCAGCGCCTGAGGCGTGGCCTAGGAGCTTGCTGAATACGTCAAAATACTGTCGATGTAGCATGGCACTGAACGCGCCGTTGAGCCTTTGTACGCTCTTTGCGCTCGATATGGAATAACTTCTACGTAACAGACGTAATTCATACCTCGGTAAAAAAACTCATGCATACCAAGCAATCGAGTGAACGCCACATCTCGAGTTTGAAATTTGATATCACTGCTCATTTAACCCTTTCAGACGCCACCTATGAAGAACTGTCTGTAAATGGGTCAAAATAACATAACGTTATTTCAAGGCACTCAGTATACTACTGCAACAAAAATAATGTCATAATATGTTCATTTATGTGTGTCATGGTAACTTATTCTAATTAAGTTCTAATTAAATATCTGTTTATCCTGAAGTCATCCATGCTCTATTTTGGCATAAATAGAATGAAATATAGGGCTAGAAATATAGTACAAATTCATTATTCGTTATGTCCATTTAGAGCAAAGAAAAAGTATACTGTAACGAAGAAGAAGTACTCCGGCACAGAGGCAGTGACATCGACCTTGCAGCAGAGGCTCGAGCTAGCGAACTGTGCCCGGTGCATTGCTACCAGCGCTGCGCTCAATAAATCTCCTTTATATTTGGTGGAGCCGTGCTGGGTACCGTTCCCTCAAGCTTCCCTCTACCATCCTGGATCTCCGTTCTCGGCGGCTACCTTCTGCTATGCCCGACGCCGACCAGCAGACGCTTCCATCGGCACCTGCCACCTGCCCTGGTAGTGTTCCCCAGCGGGAGCCTCCAATCTTCAGCGGCACAGACGACAACGACGTCGAAGATTGGCTCTCGACATACGAACGGGTGAGCGCTTTGAACAAATGGACGGACGCGGACAAGTTAACACGCGTGTCATTCTACCTCGCGGGTGTGGCCAGCCTTTGGTTCAGGAACCACGAGGGAGACGTCCGAACGTGGCCGCTGTTCAAAACGTCAATTACGGCAGTATTCGACCGACCCGCCGTCCGAAAACTCCGAGCTGAGCAGCGTTTGCGCACACGTGCACAAGACACGGGTGAAACGTTCACAAGCTATATTGAAGACGTTGTCGACCTGTGCAGACGCGTGAACGCTGATATGACAGAAACTGAAAAGATCAAGCACATCATGAAAGGAATTGATGACGCTTTTCAAATGCTCTTGGCGAAGAGTCCGACCACTGTTAACGACGTTATTAGCTTATGCCAGAGCTACGATGAATTGCGGAAGCAGCGAGCCCTGACAAGACGTCCTCCAGCACACGACTTGGCATCACTGTCCAGTCTGACCAACGGCCATGACCAGGTGTCGCTAATAGCCGAAATCAAAGCCTTTGTTCGCGAAGAAGTCGCGCGACAGCTCTCCCTGGTGCCCTTCACTCGGGAAACTACCACAACTCTGCCATCGTCCCTCCGTGGCGTCATTCAAGGAGAGGTCGCTGAGGCGCTGCCGGCTGCTCGCGAGCAAAATCTGGTGGCTGCTCCACTCACATACGCTGCGGTTGCTGCCATGCCCACTCGCAAAGCACCCGCGCCACCTGTTCAACATGCTGTGAGCTATGCCCCACCTCCAGTCCACTGGGCCAGCACTGCCACCGCCACCGCCAACCCGTGGCGCACGCTCGACAATCGACCGATATGCTTCGCATGTCGATACCCCGGACACGTCGCAAGGTATTGCCGCCGCCGGGTGCAACCCACCGAGGACAACCCCCGAGAGCCGTACTTCCCGTTTGACCCAAACGCGCATTACGCTCCCTCCAACGCGCATCACACTCCCTCCAACGCGCATTACGCTCCCTCCAACGCAGCGCAAGCTCGCTACCAGGCCGATCGCCGCCATCGATTCGATCGTTTCCGCTCGCCCTCCCCGCGTCCCCGATCGCCTTTCGCCGATGCGTCGACGGCCTGCATCTAGCGAAGAGGGAAACTAGACGACGCAGTACCTGAGACAAGAACTGCGCAAGTTTCGGTTTGCCCAAGTCCTCACACTTCACCTGCTAATGTCATCGATGTGTTCGTCGAAGGTGTCGCTACAGTCGCTCTTGTGGATACCGGGGCTGCTGTTTCTGTTATCGATGCTGAATTTTGCCGCTCAATTCGTAAAGTGACGACGCCTCTGTCCGGATTGTCGCTCCGTACAGCCAGTGCTCAGCCCATTCAACCGACCGCAGTCTGTACAGCCCGTGTGACCATTCAGAACGTTCTGTACACGATAGAGTTAATCGTTCTTTCATCGTGCTCCCATGACGTAATCTTAGGATGGGATTTTCTGTCGCGTCACAACGCCGTAATCGATTGTGCTCGGGCTGAGGTTGAATTCTGCGCACTCGATGACCCAGCCTCCGTCGACACCAAATCTACCGCGAAACTCGTTGTGAACGCCGACACCTACATTCCTCCGTGCTCTTCTGCATTCGTGCCAGTGTCGTGCAACGCCATATCCGACGGGACAGTTTTCTTCACGCCATCTCACATCTTCGTTGCCCAAAGGAGCCCTTCCGTTGCCTTTTGCTGCTCTTGACCTTGTCCAAGGTTCCACCACAATGCCCATTTATAATCATCATGCATCACCGTTATCACTGCTTTCCCACGAGTGCCTTGGCCATGTCGAGACGGTCAACTCCACACGGATTATATCCGTCCCTGATGAGCCTGATGAGAAGCCTTCTACGACCGTCTGTCAACTGAGTGTCCTCTCCGCGCCTGACCCAGCATCTACCGATATATTTCGGCCATTCATCGCCGCAGATTTGACACCTTCGCAGCAATCACAGCTCCTCAACATCCTTCAGCGCTACCGCCCCTCTTTCGACGTTGCACAAACATCTCTAGGTCGTTCCTTAACAGTTGAACACCACATCGACACTGGCTCCCACTCACCGCTGCGGCAACGTCCATATCGCGTGTCCGCTACAGAACGCCGCGTCATTGCTGACCAAGTCGACGGACATGCTCCGCCGAGGCGTCATTAGACCTTCACAGAGCCCATGGGCGTCTCCGGTGGTACTCGTCACAAAGAAAGACGGCTCCATCCGCTTCTGCGTCGATTTCCGGCGGTTGAACAAGATCACGCTGAAGGATGTCTATCCACTGCCGCGCATTGACGGTGTTCTGGGCTGTTTACAGGGTGCCGAGTTCTTTTCTTCGTTAGACTTGCGGTCAGGCTACTGGCAGGTGCCCATGGCGGAGGACGATCGCCCCAAAACCGCTTTTGTCACGCCAGACGGCTTATATGAATTCACCGTCATGCCTTTCGGACTTTGCAACGCGCCTGCTACGTTCGAAAGGATGATGGACAACGTTCTGCGTGGCCTTAAATGGAAGATCTGCCTCTGCTACCTCGACGATATCGTAGTCTTCGCCCCTGACTTTGCAACACACCTACGTCGCCTTGAGCACGTCCTTGCTTGCTTGACCAACGCCGGTTTGCAATTAAACCTTAAAAAGTGTCGATTTGCCATGCGTCAACTGACCATTTTAGGCCACGTTGTGTCCAAGGACGGCGTTCTTTCGGATCCCGAGAAATTGCGCGCTGTCACGGCGTTTCCGAAACCTACTACCATCAAAGAACTGCGCAGTTTCGTTGGCTTATGTTCTTATTTCCGGCGATTCGTTCGAAACTTTGCGTCCATTATATCACCCCTCACGCAACTCCTCGGCGGCAGTAAAGATCTCTCATCGTGGTCCCCTGCCTGCGACGAGGCTTTCACCAGCTTGCGATGACTTCTCACGACACCACCCATTCTTCGCCATTTTGATCCGCAAGCTCCAACTGAACTCCATACCGACGCCAGCGGTGTAGGCCTGGGTGCTGTGCTCGCACAGCGTCAACCTGGCCACACAGAATACGTCGTGGCGTACGCCAGTCGCACACTCACCAGAGCAGAGAGTAACTACAGCGTCACAGAAAAGGAGTGTTTGGCCATTGTGTGGGCGCTTGGCAAGTTTCGCCCATATTTGTATGGCCGTTCTTTTGACGTCGTGACCGACCACCATGCGCTGTGCTGGCTTTCGACGTTAAAAGACCCATCTGGCCGCCTTGCTCGCTGGGCGTTGAAAATCCAAGATTACGACATACGCGTGGTTTATCGTTCAGGACGGAAGCATGCTGACGCTGACGCGCTTTCCCGTTCCCCTCTCTCTCTGACAGCCACTGCTGACTCCGCATATGAACCCACATTGTCATCTCTTGACTTTGACAACATTGCTGTGGAACAACGCAATGACCCGTGGACTGCGTCTCTTCTGGACCTTCTCTGCGACACCTCTAAAGTTCCAAAGTCGCGAATGCCCCGGCGCCAACTTCCACACTTTCCGATTCCGTGACACGCTGCTCTATCGGCGCAATTATACACCAGAGGGACGCAAATGGTTGCTCGTTGTCCCGCGAGCCTTGAGGTCAGAGATCTGTTCCTCTTTCCACGCTGACCCACAATGTGGCCATGCGGGATTCTTCAAGACTTACGAAAGACTTCGACACCGTTACTACTGGCGTGGCATGTATACTTTCGTCCGCAACTTCGTCCGCTCTTGCCGCGAATGTTAGCGTCGAAAATCGCCACCGCACATCTCCGCCGGTGAACTACAGCCTTTGCCATGCCCTCCCCGACCCTTCGACCGGGTCGGTATAGACCTTTATGGGCCGCTTTCCATTGACTCCTACAGGCAACAGGTGGATATTAGTAGCAGTCGACCACTTAACACGCTATGCCGAGACATCTGCTCTTCAAAGTGCTACAGCACAGGACGTCGCCACTTTCATACTGCGCCGTTTTGTGCTGCGTCATGGCGGTCCTCGAGAACTCCTCAGCGACCGGGGCCGCGCCTTCTTATCAGAGGTCCTTGAAAAATTGCTGGCTGAATGTGCTATTGTACATCGCACATGCAACGCTTACCACCCGCAAACCAATGGTACTACAGAGCGCTTTAATCGAACTCTCGGGGACATGCTCTCTATGTACGTTACATCTGATCACTGAAATTGGGACCTAGTTCTCCCATTCGTAACGTACGCGTACAATACGGCAACGCAAGCTACCACTGGTTTCTCTCCTTTTTACCTCCTCTACGGCCGTCACCCTTCCACACCATTGACACCATTCTGCCCTATCGACCGGACGCGTCCGAGTGCCCGCCGATCTTAGACGCCGCCAGACAAGCAGAAGGATGTCGCCAGCTGGCCCGCCGCTTTACCTCCGATGACCAGAACCGCCAAAAAGCAATCCACGATGCCCAGAGCTCGACTGCGGTTTTTCTTCCAGGCACCCTTGTGTGGCTGTCAGTGCCCCATCGCACACCACGACTCTCTTCCAAACTTCTTCCTAAGTACGATGGGCCGTATCGCGTTCTCGAACAGACTTCTGCAGTCAACTACCTTATTGAGCCTCTCACGCCGCCGTCGGACCTGCGACGTCGTAACCGCGAGGTTGTACACGTTCAGAGACTCAAGCCGTACCACGGTTCTACGGACTCTGCAGATGACTAAGTCGCCAGGATGGCTCCTTTTTTCCCGCGGGGCCATTGTAACGAAGAAGAAGTACTCCGGCGCAGAGGCAGCGACATCGAGCTTGCAGCAGAGGCTCGAGCTAGTGAACTGTGCCCGGTGCATTGCTACCAGCGCTTTGCTCAATAAATCTCCTTTATAATACTTTTAACATCGGTCGCAGGACGCGGCTCATCGAACGACTCGTCGAACGTGCTAGTGCCTTCAGAAAATGTGATGATACGCAACAGTACGCTGCGAAATGAAGTTAAATGAAGACAAATTACTATGCAGCAGGTTCAATCTATCCGAAGCTCAATGCATCTCGCTCTCTCTTAGCCCCTTGTTGATACAAGGAGCAAAAACAAATCATGCACACAATTGTGTACATAGCGTCTCAAAGGGTTAAGGGCTCGTTTGCTTTGTTAAACATAATATTAATGAGAACTAACAGAAAGTATAGGGGGGATTTTATTTGAGTAATTGTAATGTAAATGTGAAAAAAAAAGTGGAGGAAAAGATAACTTGCCACCGGCAGGGACCGAACCTTCGACCTTCGACTAATGCGTCCGATGCTCCACCACTGAGCCACGGTGGCGGTCGCCCCATCCGTCCACTTTATCGGGTATGTATGTGCATTTAAACGTGGGATCGTCAGTCAGTGCCACCTGTTGCCATTACGGCGAGTGTGGAACTCTGTTTTTGCCTGTTGGCGTCACGTAGCGCGTCATCTTATTATGAGCTGGAACAAGACGGTGAGGTGGGCTAGTTGGTGAACATTCATGTTTAAAGCAAAAGCTTTTTAAGCGCACATGAAACGAGGACAGAATAACGAAGAATTTGACAGGACAGCGCTGTCCTGTCAAATTCTTCGTTATTCTGTCCTCGTTTCATGTGCGCTTAAAAAGCTTTTGCTTTAAACATGTATGAGCTGGCAGCTGACTAGTAATCCCTCGCATACTACCTGAAGGCATCAAGTCTGCCAGAACGAGACCCTCGCTATGAATGAAGAAAAGAAGTGTAAATTTAAGGGCTCGTTTGCTTTGTTAAACTCAATATTAATAGAACAGACAATGATGCCAAGGAAAGTATAGGGGATGTTATTAGAAGTAATTGTAATGTAAATGTGGAACATTTCATTTGGGCTTGAATTGACTATGCAAAACTGGTCTAAATGGCAGCGAATTAACGATATAGCAATATACGGTGACAAAATTAACACCAGCTTGTGCTTTCGTGGGAGCCGTCCTTTGTTGCATGGGCGCAATGGCGATAACTATACTTCAAGAGCGAGGGGTCCTTGCTGGCAACAGGCGGACTGTCCTGGACTGTCGGCAGCGTTTTCTTGATCCTAGCATCCATTGAAAGCCTCCAAAACATCCCTCAGTTCTTCTCAGCTGGATTTATGTCGTGCCAACATGGATCACTTTTTCATTAATCGATCGGATCCCAATAACTTCATTTTTCGTTGTCTTCCATTTCAAGTATACCGTCTGGGAGCGAAAAGAGGACATGATACCGTAGCGCAAAAATGAAGCACCAACGGCAGGCAAAAGTAGAAAAGTCAGCCTTTCCAATCGAGCTTTGCGCTACAATAGCATGTATTTAGTAATTACCAGCTCGCCCAAGAAAAAGCAATTGGGGAGCGAAAGCACGATAACAAAGAAACTAGGTCACAAAAGAGACAGGTTGTATGCGGCAATGTCGGTTGTTTTGGTCACGATTGCTGACGCAGCGCTGGTTCAACGTATCTGGCTCAGTTTCATGCAAACAAGTGCAGGACTTGGCTCATTTCTGGTGAGAAACTGCTTTTTGAGTCCAGCAATTATCCCGTTTGGATTACAAACTTTTTAAATATGAAAGACACTTAGGCGTGCTCTGTGTTCCCACGAAATTTAGCGAAATTTCGGTTTCTAAATTTGACCCTTGTAGAAAATCCACGCCAGACATTTTGTCAGTAAACAATTCAATATCTGATTATTTATATCGATGACTTTCGGTTCGGTTTCTGGATGCCGTGCCGAACAGTGACACCATTGTCTAGGAGGCATCACAACGTGGGCCCACAAAGTTGTGACGCACACACTGCTGCATTGTCCGCTCGCGCACACTTGTCCTGACGCTAAAATTCTCTAATGAGGATTTTAGCTTGTACGGCATTCAGGTGTATGCCGAGCTGTTTCGTGAGTGCCGGTTTACCGAACGATCTCGCCGACACGTCGTTCGCGCTGCCAGGAACTGGACGAACTACACGAGAGAAGACACACACACAGGGTGAAGCGCGTACTAACAACTGTTTATTTTTCGTGCCGCACACTTCCTTATGTATGACCCAGAAAAAGGAAAAGAAAGGAAAGACAATCAATAAAGCACACGGAACAAGGTGGAAACGTCACCTTCTACGTCAAACACACGCCAGTCAAAATCTAAGTTATCATACCTGATTTCAAGAAATCTGTTTCTTTTTGAGAAAGGAGGATAGACGGCGCGCTAACGCAACCGTGACTTGTGTGAATAAAGTAAGCCTCTATTATTTCTCTTTCGGTTTGATCGGCTGCTCGCTTCATCACTTCTGTGCCCGAAGAAGATGGCTTACACTTACACGCGGCGCAGTGCGCAGCCAAGTTACCGGGGTGTGTCAACAATGAACATGCGTAGTTGTGCTCTTTAAGCCGAACATTAAGACAACAGCCTGTCTGGCCGATGTATTTCTTGTCACAAGAGAGTGGGATGCCGTACACAACACAATCTGTGCAGTCCATAAACTAGTTCCTATGTTTGATAGTACGGCGCGAACAAGCCATGTATTCGCACCAACTAGCCCCCCTTTGCAGCTTTACTTGCATGAGACGTTCACTTGTTTTCGAAGACTGTCCTTGACGAAATGAAAGTTTAAAGCGGCAACACATTCCAAGTTGCGCGCCGCTGCCGAGAATTTACATTAGCAGAGCAGAATGCACTATAGGTGTCCGCAGTAGCAATGCTGTCGTCACAGGAGCTTCGAGATTTATCGCCGGCGACTTTTGACAGGGGGGACCATTTAAGCATGGCAGAACTCCGGGACCGTCTGCATAGAACTGGGCGGGTACGCGCCACAGAAAGCTGATATGTGCCAAGCAGCTTCCGAGCATAGCATATTCATGCATAGTATAGTATGGCAAAGGGGTGGGAAATTGAACTGAGGGTTAGGAGGGAGGAAAGGAGAAGGGGAGAGGGTAAAGCAGATATGCGGCACAAATAGTGGGTATGTGCCAAGCGGCTCCTTGCATAGTCGTAAAGTAACAGCGCAAAAAACGACGAACACACAGAGACAAACAAGCGCTGACAAGCAAGCGCTCGTTTGTGTCTGTGTGTTCGTCCGTCGTTTTTTGCGCTTACGATCATGAATAACCAGCTAGCCCTATTCAGCGCCATGGTGAAGTTCATCCTAGCATAGCAAAGGGAAGTGATGGTGAAGAGAGTTGGGAGGAGGAGGGGAGAAGTACAATTTAGCGGGAGAAAGGGAAGTGAGGAGCACTGGGTGCGGAGGACGGAAATGACAAGGTGAGGGTTAAACAACACCTTAACCATGTACAGTATTCGCCTCGAGATCTTGGAGTGGCGCCCTCTCGCGTGTGACGTCAGGGAGAGGACTCGGATCACGGTGACTCGGATGCCGCTCTTCGCGCGCGCGTTCGCTACGTTAGCTACGTGAAGGCTGCTCGACGCTGCCAGCCCGTCTATCGCCCTCGAGTTATTGAAACATTGGTGGGCGAGTTGATAAAAGCAATTTTTACTGAATGTTCAAGCAAAATGCCCATCGAAATCGAGCGGAGTTGCCATCAGGAGCACGTTCTGTGTCTATTGCTCCTGTTGTCGTCTGCTAGCCATCCATGTGTACATCTGCTTCTATGGCGCATTTTTCTTTTCGCGACTGTTCTATGGCCGTGGCGCACTCAAAATGACTTTCCTGCCCGTTTTCGATAACTGACTTCAGCGTTCGGGCTTCAGCTTCCATGTCTGCGTTAAAGCGCAATAAATGTATACCGCGTGCTGCGCGTGTTCGGTTGCCAAGCCTGCTCCTTCGATTCAATTCATATGTTCGGAGCATGACAAACGACGTGTGATGTCATTCAAATAAATTAAGTGGCGTTACCAGCAACAACGTTTGATTAAATCCACATTTTTAGCAGCTGCTGTGTAAGCGCGTCGTAAGTACTTTAAATTGAAACACGAAATAAACAGGGTGAGTCTAAAGGGGATGCACGACGGGGATATGAAATATCGGTAGGTTTTCCGGAGTGATTTTCTTTTGTTTTTGTTCTATATTTTTTGCAACACATTTCAATCCTTACGTTAATAAATCGACGTTTGTTCACTCGTTCACGGTGGTCTGAAAATATGCTGAACAGAATTAGTGTAATCATACTAACGTTGATAAAAATGAAGGTTTCGCATCGAAAAATGTATTTGCAATAAAATACTGTAAATCAGTCTCAACGGTCGACTCCTGATGTGGCTTGGTGCGATCACTGTACTAAAGATACTCGAGTTCCTTTTGCATTTGCCTAAGTTGACTCGAAGGCGAAAGCCATCTTTTTCTTGAGTCGATGTATTGTTCCTTCGCCGCCCCCCCTCCGAATACTTTCTGGACGTAACGTGGTTTTGCATGGAAACTTTCTACACATCACCTGGTTTTGCATCACCTCCGAGATCGGCCCACCAATCACGGAGGCAATGCAAAGCGACGATGTCATGTGATGACGTAATCATGTGACATGACGTTATGACGTCACAAATTTTGTCGGTCTGGGATGTCATGATGACGTGATCATGTGGTGAATTTTCGCATCACTCGTGTTGACGCTGACGACGCGGGACTCCGACGGTCAACTTTCGCAATTTATGTGGAATCTAAGGCTCCCACCTTAAAATATTCAATCTTGTTATAGCACGGTAAACAATCACAATAATCAGCCACAGGAGCCAAAAGAATGGTGGGAAAGAGCTTTCTTTCTCCTCTTCCTGGACACATTCGCCGATTTTTCCTAATGTTTACGAAGCTGTACTGTCGGTGTCAAGTGAAACGCGAACACTGCAGCGGATCGCGTTGCCCAAGCATTAGAAATATAGTGCGCGCCATCCTGTCATCACTAGAGGCCGAATTTTTAGGCACTTAAAAAGCGCGTTTTAGGCGCCAAAAATAGGCAGGCAAAACGCAGTTTTAGGCTTCAGAAATCGTAAATATAGGCACAATAAATTGTTACATAAATTCAAAATATTTCAAACAAAGACGTACGCGACCTGCATTTACGACAAAAAAGCAAGAAATGTTATTGTTCACGACAGGCCCGTAGCCAGGAATTTTTTTCGGGGGGGGGGGGGGGGGGGGCACTTGTTGAAAGCTTTAAAAAACACCCATTTTTATTATTTTTCCTCGGTAAAACACCCCCTCCCATCCGAATTTCTGGGAAAGGGGGGCGGGCCCCCTAGCCCCCCCCCCCCCCCCCTGGCTACGGGCCTGGTTCACGATGACACAAAGGCGCCAACAGTTCAACATAGCCACGCAATGGTCCTTTTCGCCCCACGGTTCATAGAACACAGTCTCTCCTTTTATTCTCTATCATGGTGAGTAAAGTGCCACCGTGGAATCGACACAGTCGTGGATATCTTTATTTTCGGCGTGCACAGAAACAGGTAGTTAGACCGCTAAAAAAACAGAAGGGAGGGATGCCTCGTATTGGCCGGGTCTAATCGCGTAGGGTCAGTTGCTACTCTGTCGACGAACACCTTTAAAGGGCCCCCACCAGGTCTGAGCATTTTGAACTGACAAGTGTTTTGCATGAACTGGGCGCTCACGATCACGTCTGCCAAGATTTGCAACGTTACGCGCTGCGGAAAAACGTGAAATTTCAAAATGAACACCGCTTGCCCTTCTCGCAGGCGCGCGACCCAAGATGGAGGGGTTGACGTACAACAAGGAATGCTCCTGCGTATCTGAGCTCTAACGTCGCTCCTCTACGTAGACATTGGTGCTCTGACATCGCTCGCAGTAGCACGTGACACTGTGAGAATTATTGGAGGCGACATGTGTAATTTCTGTGATATCTTGCTTAAATAGATGAATGAAAGTTGAGAGAAATAATAAAACACAAGGGGAATGTGTTTGCATTTTTATTTTTTATTTCTTACTTCGAATCGCAGCGAGATGTGAGACTAATCTGCCTCCATTTCGTATGCGTTCGTGTTTTCGCCGTGCCCGCGTCGCGCCGGCACCAGACAACGCTTGGCGCGATTTTGGTGCATTGTCCCTAACAACAATTCCAGCTGTGCGACCACGGTGTGTCGCGGTAAGGATACATGATTCCATACCAGCCTCTCCAAACGTGCGCGCACTGAGAGATCCATCCCAAAGAAATAGGCAGTACACTACAGAGAACGCCGAAACGACACAACACCGCTCGGGTGCACGACCTGGCTCAGGCACGTCATGCGCACGTGACCTTGCGTGCGCATGACGCTTCCTGCATAATGGTTTCGTGGCTCGTAATGAACCAACTTGAAAAATTATTGTGGCCCAGCGCTCTTCATTAGGCACGCATCAACAAACAAAACCAAACCCGCGTGCACATCACATTTTTCGTACTTTTGATCTACGCTCTCCTTTCCCCTGACCCATGTCTTCAACATGCCACACCCATGCCACACCCATGTCACACCCATGTCTTCAAGGTGGTTCACTTCCTTGAGGACACTGGAATGAACAAACGGCTCTAGAAGCCAACCGCCGCGTCCTCGATCATGGACGCCACTCTCCCTTCTTCTCATCTCCTCTTCCCATGTTTATTTGCCTCTCCCCATTCTATAGTAGACGTTGACTTGCTCCAATTTAGGGTTGCAGAAACAGCGTCTTTTCCTTTCCTGAACCTCTCCTCCTTTAGCCGCTCTCGACGTCTCAGCGCGTTGGCGTAAGATGGCCGGCGCGTCCCATTTTACGGCTGCTAGAGCTTGTTTTCCGGAAATTGGTTGAACTAGAAGGCTAGTTTGAACCGCCTAGTATTCCTAAAGGTTGATGTTGGCTGGTAACATGAATAACGGTCTCAAACTGCACTCGAATGTGAAATTTCGGGTTAAATAGTGTTCATATAGGCACCCATTTGGAAAATAGGCATTTATAGGCACTTATAGGCGTTTGGGCACGATCGCCAAAAATAGGCATTTATAGGCACTATAAAAACACTATAAAAACCCTTCTTAACCTCTAATTCGTGCTCATATATCAATGTGGCACGAAAGGAACGCAAGGAACAAAATAGGCATTTGCCTATAATCCGGTCTCTAGTCATCACCATTGAAAGGCTCGCACAGTCGATTAGGCAGCACTGCGCAATCGAAAACATGACTGCGGCTCATGAACGTATCTATATCTAATCATAAGAGTCGAACTGTACCACGCGCACCACTGCTGGCGTTTCATTCCGAGCGATCTTATTTGCATCCAGCTCGCCCAATCTATGTTAGTGGTCCGCAATAAGCCGCTGGTCGATGAACTTATCGATTTCATTTTGTCGGCTGTCGTGTCTGCACAAGTCCACATGACTACAATTGGGAGTGGAACGTGAATTTTCGTTTACACAACGCTGATTTTTGCGAATAAGCCGCAAAATTGATCGCGCTGCGATTTCAAAGCAGCGGAGACTCTCTCTAACTCACTTGGCGAGGGCGTTCGCACTTTCACGTAAGCTATTTCAACGCCATCCAGCCCAGTGAGCGACGCTACGAACTCGGGGGCATGACCTGACCGCGATGGCTGTCGGTATACAGAAGATATGTTAAATGTTAACGTTTCTTAAACTCATGTAATGCTAGCAGTCATCTCAAGAGATATCATAAGAAGAAAATGCAGCTAGTAGTCGAGGAACGCCGTGCGACGCGAGCGAACTATAACGAAAATACTGCTGTTTTATCCAGAGCGTAGCAGACGACATAAGCCGAATCCCCGCCCTTGCGTCACCGGAGCGCCGTTCGCAGCGTCGCCATCGGTCGCACACGAGGCGAATAGCGTAGCAAAAGGTCCACAATCCAGGAGCATCTCTTTAGATGCGAAGCATCTTATGCTCGGAGCTATGTCCGTCCCGCGTCCCCGGTCCGCGTCCCCGGTCCCGCGTCCCCGGTCCCGCGTCCCCGGTCCCGCGTCCCCGGTCCCGCGTCCCCGGTCCCGCGTCCCCGGTCCCGCGTCCCCGGTCCCGCGTCCCACGTCCGGCCACTTTCATGAGGTAGGGAAGCACCCATTATGCGAACCAGAACATTGTAGTAATATGAAGGCCGTCAACCCTATCACAGTCATCAGAGTCATGGCCGAGAGCACAGAGAGGCTGCTTAGCAATAGCTAGGCAGGTGGTGTCTGTCGCCCAGGTTGACGCCATTCCTTGAGTCATGGCCGAGAGCACAGAGAGGCTGCTTAGCAATGGCTAGGCAGGTGGTGTCTGTCGCCCAGGTTGACCCCATTCCTTAATATTGCTTGCATGTGTTTGGAGGGGCCTTAGTCCGTCCCTCCTTCCCGCGTCCCACACCACCACAGCGCATGCGCGTCCCCTCCCCCCTCTCTCTCCTACGCTCACCCCCCTTTCTCTCCTCTAGGAATCCTCTACTCTACGGAGCGGCCCCCCGCGTCCCACACCCCCCCACAGCGCATTCGCGTCCCCTCCCCTATGCTCTCGTACGCTCACCCCCTTCCTCTCCTCTAGGAATCATCTACTCTACGGTGCGGCTCCGGCGTCCCACAGCGCATGCGCGTCCTCTCTCCTCTAGGAATCCTCTACTCTACGGAGCTGCTCCCGCGTCCCACACCCCCCACAGCGCATGCACGTCCCCTCCCCCTCTCCTACGATCCCCCCCCGTCCTTTCCTCTAGGAATCCTCTACGCAGCGGCCGGGCACGACAGGCGGTGTGACAGCTGCATACTCCGCTGGGGGGCGCCACGGTAGTTCCGCGGTATGAAAATGACGGAGCGCGCGCGCCTCATTCTCTCCTGTGCAGCGCCGCGATGAGCGCCCGGACGCGTTTCCGTATCATATCCCCTGAGATGTATGGGGCGAATGCTGCACCGCTATTGGCTGAAAGTGGTCACGTGATCTAAACGCGCTTCCGGTATTTTTTGTTTATTTTTCTTTCTCTTCAAGCAAGATGGCGGCGCCCGTGTTGTCGTTTGTTTTGCGCTGAAGGCATACGCGTCGCCGAAATGTTAGAGCTTTTCGCTGACAAGCGTTACGCCAATCGTTTTACGACGGACCTAGTGGTGTATGCGCGGATCGTTTTACGCTAGACCAAGTGGTGTATACGCGGATCGTTTTACGATGGACGCAGTGGTGTATGCGCGGATCGTTTCATGTGGACTAAGTGGTGCTCAACATTAATACGCGAGTGTGTACATGCCCCTTCGGCGTGCTTTATAACGCGATGTTGTGTTTGACACGACGCAAGAAACCCTAGCTTGCGCTGCCGCGCTGAAGCCATGCTCCGTACAGATTGAGCCGTGCGCCGCAGACATGACTGACGCCGTAATGCTTGGGCTTTTCGCTGACAAATATATATTTGTCAGTGCAGCGCGCGGATCATTTTACGATGGACGAAGTGGTGCTCAACATTAATCCGGGAGTGTGTACATGCCCCTTCGGCGTGCTTTATAACGCGATCGTGTGTTTGACACGACGCAGGAGACCCTAGGACTTAATTTTGCTCGCGTATGAGTGCATTCTCATTCAGCTATGGTGCAAAAAGAGAAAGAAAAGACAGGAGACGCTTTGCGGATATTTCTTCTAGAGGTTACTGTATATGTTACCTTTAGGTACAGAATGATGCACGTACTACTTGGACTCGCAGTACAGAAAGAACGACGTCATGATATTTGAGCACAGGCTCTTCTTAATTAATGTTCAATGTTCACTATTGACATTAAAATAACAATGCAAAATCCCATGTAATCCCTAAAAAGTGTTTGTTACCCCTTAACACTTGTCTAACAGAACAGTGCACTGTTTATTCAGATGTATACATCACTACTTGCCCAACAGCACATAATATTTCTCAAATAGAAACCAAATACAGGACATATATTTTTTAACAAGAAACCAAACACCAGCTGGAACCTGTTTGATTTATAAACTATCTGCTATTTTCCTCTCTATTATCATTTTACACTGACTGGTACTTTCCATTCAATTGCATATTGTGTCTAGTTTTTCATCAGGCCTCTTATTACATCACTAAGTAGAGTGCTAGTACAATACATTGTTTGCTAAGGCTCAATACTTCGTTAAAGGTTTGCTGTTTTATTGACAAAAGTATAACGTATAACAGGTTCTCGATGCAAGCCAACAGATCAGTGAAGGTGCTTTCAGTGAGATATTACCATCTGTTGTTACCAAATAGGTATGTGTTTTCAAAGTAGGTTATAAGTTATATGGATGCCATAGTACTTTTTCTGGGGAAAATGTTGACAAATTTTGAACGAAATATACCAGGATGTTTAACAGGTCAGGTAAGCTCTTCAGTGAACAAATTACGAGCCATTTGTCATTAATTGGTACTAACTAGTGTATTTAATAGACATCTATATATGAGGGGTGGTTTTAAATATGCATTACTCATGCCATGCTTCCTAGAAGGCCTTTGTATCATTTATTAAGGATAACAAGGTGCTCTTTAATTGTCATGACATATGGGTGCGAAATACACATCAAGAATGCTTCCAAATTTCATGTTTTTATGTTACCTATAGCGATTTGGACGATATTATTTCAGGAAGAGACAAGCCGGCATGAGCACTATAATAACAAAGAGCTGAGCTTGCTGGTTCATATTCATGTAAGAGACAGGTCGTGCAAACACGGACACAAGAGAGAAGTGAAGGCACCACAAACGCCGACTAACAACTGAAAAGACTCACAGCGGCAGAAAAGAAATTAGACATGCAAACTTGCCTATCCTATCAATCCGGCAAATGTGGTGGTGTTTGTGAATGAAAACCGTTCAGGCGTGAGATTTCTACTTTATGCAAGTTAATTGGCAGCTGGCTGATGCATGCATCTACCTATCTTTACATTGTCGAGAGTATGTAAATGCACTACGAAATTTGATGAATGTGCAGTTTTCTACAGCCCCAGGAATGAAGAAACTCATCTAATGGTTAAGGAATGGCATATGAATAAGAATGGTAGCACAGGCGTGAGCCAACCATCAGTTAACTTACATAAATAATAAATCTACGTGACAGTTGTCTGTCACGTAGACTACCATGACTGATGAGTATCACCTCTTGCCTGAGCATGCGCAGATAAGTTTCGTTTTTACTTTATTTTTCACCACTGTGCGCGTGTACCTTTTCATTTGTTTGCTGGAATTTGTAGTGTCTTGACTTCTTTCATGTGTCCATATTTGCATGTCACATCTTTTGAATTTCGAGCTTGTTATATGGCGTTGTGATAATCATAAGCTTGTAAAGGTTCTAATCTGCACATATTCAGCTCAATTCAAGAACTTTGTCATATCTGTATTGCTTCAATGCTAAAATGCTGCTACAGTCTTTTTCCCCAGAAACTCTTGAATATGAAAGAATTTTTTTTATAATACATTTGTATAGAAATTGCAAGAAATCCACGACTTTGTATCTTTCTCGGGAGCCCTTACGATGTAAAATGTGAAGCATTATGCAAACACATTTTAATAAAAAAACAAAGCTCTCATAAGTCTCATTTATATGGCTAGATTCACATACATAATAAATTTACTGAAGGAATCTTGTTTCTAAGTTGTCCCATGTCTCATTAGACATTGGCCACAGACATTACTTACTTTTCAGTGACTCTAAGGTCGGCTAATGTACCTTCAAATGCAGAACCATGTACTTTGTCTTTTCGTAAACCATGTGCTCTTATTAAAAGAGTATATCTGCTGTGGTTGCTAAACAGCAGTGACATTTTCAGTGGCGGGACCAGTCCATCTGGTAGTTAGTATCCTGGTTGTGAATAATGATGGGTGTTGGGCAAGCAACATAAATACGTCCCAAAACAAACTAGACTTTGCATAAGTTTATTTGCTGTAAGTACACCAGAAATACATTTAATCCAGTACAATCAAAACTTTTTTGTGTGACCTCATAATTTATTGCAGTAGTGGGAACAGCGTCAGAAAATATTTGGGGAGGGGCCTTGGTGTCACATCGCGGTACATTCTGCAATATAATGTTAAATGGAATTTCCAGTGCAGCCTCCTGGCTCTCTCCTGAAAGTAAAAATAGGAGCAAGTCAAAGGCGATTAAAAGAAATCAGCAGACTGCAGGGTCTAAGCTTTCCCAGCACCAAAAACTTTGTAAGGTATTCCTCTATATTTTCATAGTTAACTAGTACACCACAATCGCGCACGGCATGGAACACTTCAGGTTGGTTCAACAGAAAGCAGCAGGTCGGAACCAACTGTGTAATGAGGTCAGAGTTAACAGCAGGAAGTGAACTATGAGTGTTCAAGTAACACCAGCTACATCTAAGCCCTTGAGAGCTCTCTTTCTATCAGTAATGATTTCTGATGACCTGACAAAATATCGAAATGTGGTCAAAAAAATCACTATGAAAAAAATTGTTCACACACACAAGTAGGTTAAATATATCAAGCCAAAAGGAAAACAGGTCAATGCAGAAAAAAATGCCAGGCCTGCGTGGAACACGTAGCACAATCGCAGCATAAAATGGAGAAGTGGCCTTCCATAGGGCCCTTGGTAAACTCTCATGGCATGCCTACTGCAAGTAGGCATGCCATGAGAGTTTACCAAGCTAGGTACCCACTACACCAAACTCCATCATTTTGCACAGTAATAAAGTACACACTGTGCATCTGCAAGGTGTTTACATAGCTTTCACACTTTGTTGATGCTGTGGCTGATGATAAGGATGAGGAATTATGCTTCAGGCCTTTGTAACGAATGGGAAGCTTTCGACCATCCACTAGTTAAGCAGTTCACACAGTGTGATGCCCTGTGCAATTCTACTATTGTTCCAAGCAATGTTACATATGTTAACGTGATGCCTCACTTAACATGATGCCTGAAAAAGAGTATTTTTGTGAAGAAGATTCAAGCACTTGCATGGCTTTATGGCAGGATGCATGATTACCATATGGATTCTGGCTTTGATTCCAGCTCACTGAGCTTTCTTTCTTACTAAAAATGACAGCTGCGATGGACCCTGGTGGCAGTGGCAGACAATATTGCCACTGAAACTGGCTATTATCGTGAGCTCATAACAAATTACACTGCAAAAAGTATTTATTTTGTGTTTAGTTATGACACACCCGGAAATCATATGGCCCTACCAATGAAGAACAGCTGTGTGATACGGTTGTACGCTTATCATTAAAAAAAATGACATACTTTGGCTGTCATTACTGCACAACTTCCTGCATGTCATGAGTAAGAGCCGCGCGCGTGACCCGAGCCGTGATCGGGGCGCATTGTCGACGTGGGCTTGGACGAAGAAGGTTGTCTCGCCAGCAGACGGACTGGCGACGGGAGCGGCAGGACATCGACTCGGCAGGCTGTGACGCGGGCGTCCCGAGAGGTGGCCGGAGACCTCGACCCGGTTCGAGTGAGGCTGCTCGGGATGCAGCAACCGCGCACATCCCTCGCCGACGTTCCTGGCGCAAGCCCCCTTCTGAGCAAGTCGACGACGACAGTCCCCGGTGGGCCACGTCAGCTCTTAGCACCGGGCACCACCAACCGCCGCTAGGCCTAACCCCGGGGCCTCCGTCACGTCAGCGAGGACGTCAGGTGACGACGACGATGGGCGATGCCATTCGGCAGCGGCGAGGACGGCGACGTTCGTTGAGGACTTCGACATAACCAACGGAGACACAACAAAACCGACCTGGACATTGACAAGACACGCATCCGCGGTACCAAGTAAGGTCGGTCCGGTGAATAGGCAGGACTAACGCCAAAGATAACTGACGTTTTTTGGGACGGTTTAGTTTGTAGTGCGGTTTGGGTGTAGTCTTTAGTTTTACTTGGAGTTTAATTGTACTGGATTTGTATATTTTCATAGCTTTGAGTGCGGTGTGCTTTTTCCTGTATTAAATGTGTTCTGTTTACCGTGTATTTGTCTCATTCCATCACCCGTAACCACCAGAATTCGTGACACTGCAAAAGCACATTTTCTTGGACCGAATCAGTCATTTGCTTGCAGCAAGTTAGGCACTGGGGCCATTGTTTGAATCTTACTTTTGAGCAGAAATATGCCTATGACCAACCTTCATGAACTTGTTGAAATTGACAACTTCCTCATGACGAAGACAGAGCAACAGCTTTTAAGAGGCTTGCTGGATGACAAAGAGAATCTGATGAGCCTCGACAGAATCAAAGCTGGCTGCTGTCTGTGCAATCATGCACAATACAGGCACTTTTTCTATGGCCCCCCGATGGGCACACGGTAATGTCAGTTCGTCTCAGCTGGATACTCTCTTCCATTGGGATGTACTCTCTGAATTATAAAGCAGATGTAAGTCCTAACTTTTTGAAAACCTTGGGTGCGGAGTACCGCTTGGATGTGTTCCCTTGAGTCTACCACTATCTTGAATCATGCCCTCTCAGCCCTCTCTCGATAGACAAGAAAACCGCAGCTCGGTGGTACTTCTGCTTCACAAAAAGTGTCATAGAATGTCCCTTACTGGTCACACACGGCGCTCGATCTGCAGTTTGTTTACGCGGTAACCTTATGGCTGGCTGCACACAAGCTGTCTCTACCATGCTTTTTCGTTCTTCATGCCATTGCACTGAGCCTGTACTATCCCAAGTTGCTTGTATGCTGCGTTTCACTTTGCACTGTCCTGAACAGTACCGCTTGTGCTTTTCCTTAATCCTTGTCGCTCTTGTGGAAGAGAGGCTAGCTTTTACCCTTGCTGTGTATCTGTGCTGAGCTTGTGCTGCACTGATCGTCAATTAAAATGACACCAAGGCTATGCTGAACATCAATAACCAGACCTTTTGCAACTTTGAGCTGAATGTACACACCAAATATGAGCAAAAACATCGCCAAATACATCCCGTACTAATACCTAAACGGTTGCTTGACGCCTGATGAAACAGAAATATCCAGCACCTTTCAAATGCAGCAAAATGAGGCATGCGATAACTCACGCACGCCTCGCTTTTGCTGCATTTGAAACCTTGCCTGCCATTGGTGATCTGGAAACCTTTAGACAAGAGTAAATCCTCTGGACCAGATGAAATACCTAATGCCTTTTTAAAAAGGTATGCAGAATGGTCGTCTAAATTTCTGACAGCTATATTCAACACATCTCTGTCATCAAGTACGTTGCCGGACGACTGGAAACTGTCCAAAATAAGGCCTTTATTTGAAAGTGGGAACAAACAACTCATTACAAGTTATTGGCCTATAGCTCTAACCTGTTCATGCTGCAAGTTATTAGAGCACATTATTCATAAACACATTACTTCCTTTCTTAATACTCATTCTATTCTCTCAGCCACTCAGCATGGCTTTAGGTGAGGTTTTTCCACCATCACCCAACTCATTGAAGCAGTTCATGATTTCGCCTCCGCTATAAATGACCAAATTCAAATTGATACAGTGTTCTTGGACTTTCCCAAGGCATTTGATAAAATCTCCCTCACAAAACTACAAGTTAAGCTTTCTGGCATACAAAAAAATATTCCGGCTTTGTAATTGGCTTCAAGCTTACAGAAGTGAAAAACAGCGCTAAAACGACGGGACATGAAAGGACACAGGACAGGGCGCTGACTAGGAACCAAATATGTCTATTTCGTCAGTCAGCATACATATATATAGCACACCACTATCACGATGACACAAACGAAAGATGTAGGGCAAACGGGCCGTTGTGCTAATGACCGCATGCGCGAGCATTCAAACAAGGTTAAAAAACGCGCCACAGATAGTCAGCTTTCTCTTCACTGTAACAACTGCGGTTGCCACCCATCTTTTAAAGATACCCTATTCTTGTCAAATTACCATGATGAACGTGCACGTCTCATTTCAGAAGCTTTTCATATTCATAATAGTGGCGAGGCATGTGTTAGCCTCCCTTCCATTTTCCTCCTTCCGAAGGAGGTAGAATTTCTGTCAAAGTGATCATTTGATTGCCTCTGCGCAGGCTCAAAAAATCTTTCGTTTGTGTCATCGTGATAGTGGTGTGCTATATATATGTATGCTGACTGACGAAATAAACATATTTGGTTGCTAGTCAGCGCCCTGTCCTGTGTCCTTTCATGTCCCGTCGTTTTAGCGCTGTTTTTCACTTCTGTAAACATGAACCAACCAGCCCAAATGCGTACGCTACTGGCTTCAAGCATACCTGACATCTCGGCAGCAGTATGCTGTGTACAACGAGCTTCCACCTAAATTTCTACCACTTGTGTCAGGTGTTCCCCAGAGCTCCGTACTGGGACCCTTGCTTTTCTTGCTGTTCATAAATGACATTGGTGCCGGCAGTGACCGACAGCAGCTGTTATCTTTTCGTACACTTTTGTTTCTTCATATTTACATTATATTTACGTCCACTTTTGTTTCTTCATTCGTGACGGGTGTAATTCAAGACTTCGATTGTACGCTGATGATCGTGTTTTATATTCTGTTATAAATTCACATGATGATCAAGTCAATGTGAACGCTGACCTCAATCACATACGGAAGTGGTGCGATACTTGGCAAAGGTGTGTGAATTATGCTAAAAGTGTTGTATTAACCTATTACAAATAAGAAGCACCCAATTATTTTTGACTATTCAGCTGACGGTCACCAACTTATACGTGTTTCAGAATACAAGTACCTAGGTCTTCACATAAGTCATGATCTTCGTTGGAATCTTCATGTAAACCACATTGCTAATATCGCCATGACAAAGATACATTACTTGAAGCAATGTCTTCGTAATTATTCTAAGGATAATAAACATTTAGCATACAAGTCTCTGGTTTTACCTCCACTTGAATATGGCAATGTAATATGGGGCCCATTTACAGCTGTTAATATCAATAACCTGGAAAGAGTACAAAATAAAGCAGTCGGGTTTCTCTTCAATCAGTATGGTATTACGTCTGTTACTGAACTGAAGACTAGAGCAGGTTTATGGACATTATCTGACCTAAATAAAACTGCACGCCTACGTTTTGTGTGTAAAGTTGTGAAAGGGAGGTTAAAAAGCAACACTAATTAATACGTCATGCTTTCTTCAGGTTACACCACAAGACTCGGAAATCCGTTGACTGTACTTCTTTTTCAAACAAAAAACAATGTTTTCAAGTACTCATTTTTCCCTCTCTCAGTATTCGAGTGGAACGAGCTTGATAGTATATGGGTTACCCTAAATAACTGTTCAAGGTTCATGTCCTGTAACAACTTATTGGCTTTTCTTTTACTCTATTAGGATTGATGACCACCTCTAAAATTTTTTGTAGCGTGGCTAAAGCTTTTCCTGAAAATTGCTCCTTGTTCAAAAGAAAAAAAATACTTTCCTTATCAGCTCTCAATAATTTGACCTTATTCTTTCTTAAGAATTGCACACCTGGCTGAATTTGACAGGTTCTGCCATTTGCAGTGCACCTGCTCTGGGACTTACAAAGCGCATCAATGCATTCAGAAACACATCTAGACCTTTCAGTATCCTCAACAGGCTTTGTCACAGATGTAACGGTGGCTATCACTTCCATGGGACTCAAGTTCGGTTCCATGCAAAACTTTGGTCCTAGTTTACGAATGTACAAGAGCTTATCTGTGCCGTGCCGCATGTTTACCCGAAAATGTTAACTTACCAACTCGCCCAGCTTGCTGTGGTAATCCCGTAAATGAGGTGCTTTCTCTTTCGATTGAAAATGGCTGCCAGGACAAAGCACTAGGAAAGAGCATGGCAGCCAACACAAACTCGTGATGCAAGAGGCTACTGGTTGTTTATGTTAAAACAATGTTGGTGTCAATGTCATGACGTGAGGCGTTTTACGTGTAGTTCTGCCACATGCACTTCAAAGTTGATTTTAAATATGTGCTAGGCTATATTGGCCCACTATATTTTGTAGATGCATATATTTACACTCAAATCTATCCCACAAGTTAGCTCGTCTTTGAAACTTCATGTCAGTACTCCTCTTAGCTGAACTGCGTGGGGACAGGACAAGAAAATGTGCATTTTTGTTTGTTTCCTTGCACAGTTTTCCCTGTGCCATGTGGAACAGTCTCGGCAGAAAACAGCGCTTTGCCATTGGTTGCAAGACACTGGAAGTCGTAAAGGAATACATCTGGATGATGAACGAGCAGTAGGGCAGCTGTTAGGCACATCAGAGCAGGGTACGTACCGCTGGGAAAACACCAATGAGGGTCTGCATATGTATTCGATCGAGCTAATAGTGATGAGCAAGTAAATTGCAGCAATAATGTTCATGCCTAACCGTCATTTGGCCTAAAACTTTGCCCATTGCGACCACCTTTAGCTGCAAAGAGACAGAAACACAGTGCATGCCGCCATCTCATGTAATCTGGAAGGTTGTACGAGAGCTTGTACTGACCCAGACCACAATAGTGGGAAGGGGGAGGTGGAACCTTTATTTATCAATGCTATAGGTTTTCTGCAGACCCTATGCAGTGAGTGGACATACCTCATCACAGACACTTAGTAACATACGACATATGTCCAAAAAAGGCAGCAGGGACGACGCGAGCAAGACTGGAACACTTTTCAAAAGCTAGTACATCAATAATATAATACCAATATTGTTACACTTCGCTACTCGATAAAAAAGAACAAAGGCACCATGAGAAATCACATACTACACATGACAAAAGAAATGCACAAGAAAAAACGCAGCGGTTCAGCTCTGCAAGATACAGTCGAGTCCACTTATAACAATACTCAAGTGCCATGAAAATTCTATTGTTATAACCGATAATTACTATAAACGGGTTCCACGAAAAAAAAAGCAAAATAGAAGGATGGGAAGGTGTTGTGAGAAAACTAAAATATTGGATGGGATATGCCAACACACACCAGTGATAAGGATAACAAAGCTGCCGATTTTTCGGACATGCTTCAAATTTCGGACGCTTTGACGGGACCGCCACGAGCCTTATAGAGCGAATGTATGGCATCATCTGAAATTTTGGACGCTGAAACACTTCCAAGTCTCAACTTTTTACTCAAATTGTATGTCCGAAAAGAAGCCACCGCCACTCGCACACCGTAGCGCATTTTGAAAGTTAGCTTTGCCGCAATGCTACACTGTGTGGTGAAGCATACCGTAAATTCGAAGGCGCTCAGGGGCATTGGGGTTATGGGCGGGCGCTCAGTAGCTTGAATTTCTGGTTTTCTTTTTTCTTTTCAGGGATTTCGCGCTCCATTACCTTTCGGCATAGACACCCAACAGCCAGAATCCATTGTCATAACCGATAATGCGGCATGCGGGCATTGCTGTAAGCGGGTTTTTTCAACATAGAAAACATACAAAAGTTGAAGGTGCAGCAGCTCCTCATTGTTATAACCGATATATTGTTAAAACCGGTATTGTTATAAGTGGACTCGACTGTACTTTCTGCACCCTACAGAGGCTCTATTAGCTGCTTCACAAATGTACAAAACTGATCCAGGTTTGGATTATTTACAGCTTCTCTTGGCAGTGTGTTCCAAGTGTTCTCAGTGCAAGTGAAATAAGAATATTTAAACATATTGCAGTGCACACTGAACGACCTGATGCATGTATTGTGGCTTGTCCTAATAGAGCGACAACCGGGCGGTTGAACATGGTCGTCTTTCCTGATTTTAATGTGGCCGTAAAAGTGCAGATAAAAAAACTTCATAGAAGCAACGTGACGCCAGCAAGACAAAGTTGGCAAGTGCACTTGTTTGCGCATTTCCAATGCGCTGTCGTGCCAGGAATAGTTTGAATAAATGAACCTCAGAGCCATATTCTGTAATCTTTCAAGTTTGTCGCAAACACACTTTTGATGGGGACCCTGCACTATACTTCAGTATTCTAGAGCAGGTCTGAGCAGGGTTTTATAAAGTTTAAAGGCTGGAGAGGCTTTGTTCAAGATTCTGCGCATAAATTCTAGCTGCTTAAATGTCTTGGTGCATGTATTGTTAGTGTGCTTACGCATCTCAAGTCCCGTGAAAATGTGACACCCAAGTATTTTACGTTGTCAACTTATGTAATATACAAGCCATTAATGTACTGAAATGGTAAAGGTAGTTTTTTCCTGGTTAGGCTAATGAACACTATTTGAGACACGTTTATTTCTATACCCCACACATCACGCTATTGGGCAATGTTTTGTAAAGAATTAAGTTTTAGATGGCCATCACTAGAGGCCGGCTTTTTAGGCACTAAAGAATAGCGTTTTAGGCGCCAAAAACAGGCAGGCAAAACACAGTTTTAGGCCCCCCAAAATCGTTACTACAGGCACAATAAATATTTACAAAAACTCAAATTTTCAAAGACATGTGCGACCTTTATCTACGACAGGAAAGCAAACAATTGTCATAGTTTATGATGGCACAAAAGCGTCAATGGTTTAACTAGCCATGCTATTGTCCGTTTTCCCGCACGGTTTCCAGAACACGGTCTCTTCTTTTATTGTCCAGCACTGGTGAGTTAAGTGCCCGCTGTCGAACAAACGCGCTCCTGGGTCTCTTTTTTTCGGCATGGCTGTGAAGGGCAGCCCAGGAGCCAATAGTCAGACCACTAAAAGGCAAGAAGGGTCTTTAAGCCTCGTATTGGCCAGGTATAATCGCGTAGGGTCAATTTATCCTCTGTCTGTGAACACAGTAAAGGGCCCCTTACCAGGTTTCAGCATTTCTAGCTGGCAAGTGTAATGCATTCACCGGGCGCTAACGATCACGTCTGGCAAGATTTGCTACGCTACGCGCCCCGGAAAGAGGTGAAAGGTCAGACTAAACACCGCTTGCCCTTTATCTCACGGGCGCGTGCACTAATATGGAGGAGGTGACGTAAAACAAGCAATGGTCCTGCGTACGTCAGAGTAGTACGTGACACCGCGAGAATGATTCTTGGCGACATGTGTAATTTGTGCAATCTGTTGCTTGAACAGAAGAATGAAAGTTGTAGAAATGTTAAAACATACAAATGGAATCTGTGTGCGTTTTTATTTATTTTTTTACTTTGAATCGAGTGCGATGCGAGACTAAGCTGCCTACATTTCGTATGCGTCCATGTTCTCGCCGTTGCCGCGTCGTGCCGGAGCCATCCCTGACAACGCTTGGCATGTTTTTTGATGCATTTTCTCGTACAGCAGTTCCAGCGGTGCGACGCGCTGTGTCGTCGTAAGGATACATCATTCATGGCAGCCTCTCCAAACGCATACAGGGATCCATCCCACAGAAACAGGCAGTACACTAGAGAGAACGCCGAAACGATACAACATCGCTTGTGTGCACGGCCTGGCTTGGGCATGTCATGCGCACAAAGTGTAACCTTGCGTGCGCATCACTTGTTGATGCGTCTGCGTCGTGTGATATTCCGGCTACGAGTTCCTCCGATACTGAAGTGGGCAGGGAAGAAATTTGCTTGCGAGTGGCAAATCTTTCAAGCTCACCTACCAGCACCATGCTTTCGCGGCTCGTAATGAACCAGTTAATAAGTTCTTGCGGTCAAACCTCTTCATTGGCCACGCAACAACTTCCAGTGTCTAACCTAAAATTTCTTCTGTGATCTGGTGAAGCGCCCTTTAAGAAGTAAATTACAAACGAAACAAAAGCCAAGTGCACATCTGATTTTTTTTACCTGCACTCTACATTCCCCTGACGGCATTCTATGCATGGTTTCGCATTCGTTCTCCATTTTCCGGCTGCTGCACAGAGGCTCCTACTGTCTTCTGCCCCCCCACTACACCGAGGTCTTCAAGGAGGTGCTTCAATTCCTTGGGAACACTGGACTGGAAAACCGGCTGTAAAAGCTGCCCGCCACGTCCTCGGCCATGGAAGCCACTCTCCTCTTTTCTCCTCTCCTCTTCCCACCTTTATTTTCCTCTCCCCATTGCAGTGTATACGCTGGAATGTGCTCCCATTTAGGGTTGCAGAAATAGTGCCTTTTCCTCTCCTCCTCCTCCCCCTGCTCCAACCGCTCGCGCCATGTCAGTGCGGTGGGGTAAAGTGGCCGGCGCGTCCCATTTCACTGCTGCTAGAGGTTGCTTACCGGAAGTTTGTTGAACTAGGGAACTAGGTTGTGGCACCCCATAGAGTTCCGAAACGTCAATTTTGCCCGGTTAACATGAAATACGGTCTCGAAGTGTACTCGAAAGCAAAATTTGAGTTTAAATAGAGCTCATATAGGCGCCGTTCATGAAAATAGGCATTTATAGGCTCTTATAGACATTTAGGCACAAACCCCAAAAATAGGCATTTATAGGCACTATAAAAACACTATAAAAGCCCTCCTTATCCCCTAATTCGTGCTCATACATCAAAGTGTCACGATAGGAACGCAAGGAAAAAATAGGCATTTGCCTAAAATCCGGTCTCTAGTCATCACTACTGCGTATGGCGGAATAAATGACACAGTCACCTGCGAAAAGTCGCAAAGTTACACCTGGTTCTGCACAAGAGGTGATGTCGTTGACGTAGATGAGAAATAATGTTGGCTCTAAAACAGACCCTTGGAGTATACCTGAAAAAACGTTTAGGCAGTCAGAATCAACATTATTTAAGGTTACATACTGAGTACGATCTGTTAAGTAAACCAAGATCCATGCCATTACTTTGCTGTTAATGCCAATAGTTTGACAGTTGGCTATTAATTTAGAATGAGGCACACGGTAGAACATTTTCGCAAAATCTAAATATTGCAAGAGTTTGTAATTTAGAATCAATTGTGCTAACGAAGTCCTGCATTATTTCCGCGAGTTGCATTACCGCGGAGAGCCATTTAGGGTACAGTATATTGTTAGTTTCTAGGTATTCTATGACAGCTTTGTTGAGGATATGCTCCATTCATTTACAGCTACAAGTGGTTAGTGATACGGGTCGATACGTTTGTACAATAGATTTGATACCACTTTTATGGATCGGGATTACTCTAGCGTGTAGCCAATCTGCCAGAAGCGTGCTATTTTTCAGTGAAACCATAAATATTTTAAACAGAAATGGGGTAAGTTGTTATGCGTAACACTTGAAAACCACGTTTGGGATTACATCTAGACCTGGTGATTATTTTCCATCTAGTTGTAAAGGTTCAGGATACGTCGTTCAGTTATCTCGATTTCCGGCATAGCTGAGTTGCGTTAAACAAGCTGTCGTTGGACTGGGCATGCTTGGCGGAATGCAGAGTGAAAAAAGGAATTAGATGAGTTAGCTATTGCGTGCGTATTTTCAATAACAGTGCCGTTGATTTCCATGTTACGGATTGTGCTGTCCGGCCTAGCTAGGTAACGCCAAAATTTTCTTGGTTGCACTGTCATAAAATCTGCTAAAGTGCGCGGAAAAAGGTTATTTCTTGCTTGGCACAACAGGGTTTTAAATTCTTGGTAGTACTGGTTTATTACACTTGGATCGCATTTATACTTGCGCATTTTTGAAAGTTCTCGTTTCTTATTAATCATTTCACGCGCTATCCAAGGAGTTCTTCGTTTTATCCACTTATGTTTCATCGGAATGTAAGTGTGTTCCCATTGAGAAATTCCTGCTTTAAACTTGAGCCATAAGTTGTCGACAGCACAGAAACTGTTTAACTTCATTTCATGTAGTCAATAATACTTTCATCGTTTGCTCTGCAATAATCTTTAATAAGTATGTGTGAATTTTCAGTGATACTTTTTGTC
This sequence comes from Rhipicephalus appendiculatus, assembly GCA_030522465.1. Lineage (NCBI taxonomy): Eukaryota > Metazoa > Arthropoda > Arachnida > Ixodida > Ixodidae > Rhipicephalus > Rhipicephalus appendiculatus. The sequence continues at coordinate 862,398 of JALIZH010032910.1, read as the reverse complement.
AGGCCAAGATTAGGAAATTGAATAAATACCAGTTTATGGTCGGAGATTCTATCTTCCACCGCAACTTCAGCGTCTATTGAGCTAGAAATCAAGCAAGGTCTAAGATATTAGAAACACACCCTTGGATGTGTGTCGCTTGTGTTACGCGTTAAGATAACGGAAAAGCCTAGCATGGTATCCAAAAGTAGCTCGCAGCTGTTTGCCTCCCTATTGCTGACGATTAAATTATAACAGTCTATTCCTGCCAAGTTGAAGTCACGAACAAGTACTGGCTTTGTCCAATCATGCATTTTCTCGAGAATGTAGTTGTGCAGTTCCATAAGGTAAGATTCGGAAGCCACAAGTCTATACTCCACCTGTCGGTAAAGGCATGGCTTCAAATGTGACAGTGCACCAAAGACTCGCGGTTAGGTACACCACGTTCCTCCTGAAACGTCAGACCATCCCTTACAGTGATGGCTACACCGCCTCCACATCTATCACGATCTTTGCGATTTAGGCTATAGCTTTCTGGAATTATTTCAGAATTGTGCATACTGGGATGAAGCCATGTCTTGGTAATCAAGATATTAGGTGCATAAGCCAATGAAATCGCCTCTAGTTGATCCGTCTTGGTCACTATGCTTCTAGCATTGAAACATAATAAAGAAAACAACTTATTTTACTGAAATCATACATTTAAACTATGACTATGGCCCTCGTGGCCAGCCTTCTCGGAATGAGCCGACCTCAGAGCTATTCTCTTGTCCACGTGCTCATCCCATGCATACAACGTCTAATTCATTTTCAGTTTATCGTAAAGAACACAAACTTATCACAATAATAATAATATCTGGGGTGTTACGTCTCAACACCACGATATGATAATGAGGAACGCCGTAGTGGAGGGCTCCGAAAATTTCGACCATCTGGTGTTCTTTAATGTGTACTGACATCGCACAGTACACGGGCCTCTACCATTTTGCCTCCACCGAAATGCGACCACCATGGCCGGGATCAAACCCACAAACTTCGAGTCAGCGGCCGAGCACTGTAGCCACTGATCCACCGCGGCGGACAACCTTATCACAATCTCCTTGGTTAGGTTTTGGGGACTCCCACAAGATCCTGCGCGATTCACGAACTGCGAATGAAAAATCCTCTGATACCGATATGTCTGTGCCTTTGAGCTTTGAGAAGTTGCGCAGAACTGCCGTTTTTTTCGCCGAAATCATAAAGCCACAGTATGACGGGTCGGTCCCGACTAGTGAATCTTTTGCCAATGCGATGCACACGTTCCACGGTTTTTACTTTATTTTCAACAAATGGTTAAAGATATCCTTCTCGACATATTTCCTCAAAGACTCAAGGCTTTTATTGTGATTTCCTGGGATACCGTATATCACAATGTTGTTACAGCTGCTTCTGTTTTCTAAGTCATCCATATTACTGTTTAATTTTGCAACTTGTTTTTGAACCGTATTCACTATTGCTACACACGTTTCAACTTTTTCTTTACAGTCTTTGAGTGCTGTAAGTGTATTCTCAATGCGTGTTTAGATGCTCTGCATTCCAATTTGAAGTTCAGATTGTGAAGCCTTGATTTCTGTGAGAGTATTTAAAGTCTTCTGCAGAACATCATTATTAGTTTCTGGGTTTTCTTCTACATCACCACTAATAATTAACAATAAGCAAATTATGCGATATTCATCCATACAACAGAACCACAAACAGGCAAGGCTTTGCATAACGATATTTTTCACCAAACTGTGCACAGAAGAGCCTGAAATTTAGCATCATGCGCCTGGAGGTGCCACGGAGCCTACTGAATGGTGAAAGTAGGCATTGTCCCAATATTTGCTGTTCCTGCGAAGTCTCTGGAGTTGCTGGTTTGCCGAAACTTCTGTCAAGGTGAATCGGGTTGGGTGTCTGAAGTCAAACCGGGAAAATGATATGGTTGTAACATTGGTCAGGTGAACTTGATACGTTGCTTTGGATGTCACCGAGGCACTTTGTCCGCAGAGATCTGCAAACGAGGCATCGCCGCGCAGACTGGATTCCAGGAAGACCTGTACACAGAAGAGCACGAAATTTCGCATCATGCCCCTGGCGGTTCCACTGAGCCCACTGAAGGAGCTGTGTGTTATGAGTAAGCAGTGTAGAAATTTGGGCTAGTTGGTGTGGGTTCATCTTGGTCAAACTGCATGGTGAGGCAGGATACTAAGAAAGAAGTGAGACAAACAAGTGCAGAATTGCAAGTTTTTGTGAGACGCCATTCTTTTATGCGAGGACTGATTGCATCAACTACAGTAAGAAGTATGCGTATGTAATTAGAACATGTCGTATGAGTTTCGTAATTTCAGAAATAATTAGATTGCTATTTCTTTTGGCTTCTATCGGATTTATGCAGGTCAATGAAGTTTTATTTATCATACAATGGACCGCATTTATAAAAAATGCCAGCCACTGCAGTGGCCGGCAGATTTTGCTGGTAGAGGACAGTGAAATACTACCCCTGTATATCGGTGCTGCTCCTTTGGCAAAAGTGCAAGATAAAACACGTCTAAATAAAAGGCAAAGCCTTTCATTCTAGCAAATTTCATGTTGCATATTGTTAGAATTTACAATATACCAATTATTTATTAACTGCAAAAGAACCAAAAGCCTAATGAGTCTGTCCATAAAGTGCAACATCATGTACTTCTCCACGTAATTTAAATGCCTAGGTTGCACTGAAAGCACAGACGTAATCACAAGCCTAGTTCGTTCTGATAGTAAACAGAATATGAGTGGAAAATTTATGCATCGTGAAGCATCAGGAAAACCCGTACTGATTAGCAAATGAAATGTGTATCACGAGGAAATGTCGGGCGCCCTGATGTCATGAATATACAGAAATCTAGGGCTGTCAGCCAGAAGCCGAGAAGCTGTGAGTTAATTTCACTTTTTGGGACATCATATACAAGTGTGCATGCATGTGTGCATATATTTATTTTGTTAAACATGGTAAACGACTCATGCTTAGTGACTCAAAATGTGTGTTTGAAAATGTGGGACTGCCAACTGCTAAAAAAGGCTGATTTGATGGTGCGCTAAATTGATTAAGATCGATCACGTCACTAGTACATATTAAACCACGCCATTTGAAAGGACCACGTGCTGGGGCATGTCCCTGTTGGTAATTTCATTTTAAAGGCAAGCAATAAAAGTGATTTATATTATACTGCAGATCCTGCCCAATCTTTTTTGAAATTTTAGTCAGCAGCATACCGAAAACCAATGTTACGAAGGTTGACATGGATAGTAGGAGTAGATAAGAAACAGAACTAGGAACAGATCAGAAACAATGCTTTCCACCAGTACAGAAGTGGCGAATCTGGGCCTTTCATCCAATGAAGGTCAGCGAATACCAGCACAAATATCCACAGTAGTACCCATATTTGAAAGGATCTGCCCGCTGAGGTGGTTCATTGCCCAACTAGTTGGTTTTTCTTGAGCGCACTTGATTGTTCACATTAATTAGTTTCGGGCCTTCCTTACACTTGTCATACATCTTTGATATACAGTAATTCTTTTCTGTTTAACTAGCTGTCACTTTTACTCCTTACTTGTCATACGCGAGGACATTAAGATGCTGTGTATGTCAATTTTTCAGATGCACTCTCATACAGTTTGCTGTGATTTCTCTGCTCACACCTTTTTTCCTTGTTTGTGATCAACTAGCCGTGTAATTGTATTCTTTGCTTGCTTTTGATTAACTAGCTACGTAATTCAACATTTACTTTGTTGTGTGCAGTACCGAGTGCTGTCACATGCAGCAGTACGGTTCCGTATTCAGCAATTTCTCAGATGTACTCACATGTTGTTTCATTTATTCTTATGTCGTTTTAAATTCACTCTTGCCCATGACCGGCAGTGTGTACGAGATAACTAAATAAAAACAAACAAACAAATCAATAAATAATTCAGATGTTCAGGCTCAAGTCTGTGTTTACCAAGCGGTATCGTATGCCTAGAGCTACCTCCGAGGGAACACTGATGTTCAAAAACATTTTCTTGGGGGAGTTGATGCTCGCTGAATAACAGGATACAGTGAAAGCTCGTTAATTCGAACTCGAAGGGGACCATCAGATTGTTCGATTTAAGCGGAATTCGAATTAGCAGGTGGGTGCTAGAATGAACGGACATACCGCCACACTGCACTGGAAGAGCCCAAAGAACCATCTTTAGACGCGTTATCACGAACTAGGCGCTACTACATGTTAACGTCAGGTGATTTCGTAAATTAGGTTCATGGAGCTCTAACAGCAAACAGAAATTAATTCATCAGTCAGTGAGAGGCCAGAAACAAGCATCGACATACACTCATGTGCGTGACGCTATTTATGCTCCAAAACACGTTTATTTACATAACATAGTCAGCAAAATCAAAATTAAAAGTAATCAGTAATTTGCATTTGCTTGTGTTTCTTCTTTTGCAATCCTATGGGCATCGTTTGTAGCTTGCCCAAGAGCTCCAGCACCATGTACGAATTCTCATCTGCTGAGAAATGCTGCTGTTTTATTGTTTTGCATCTCTAGTAAATTTGGTTCGGCTGGGTTTTGCAACACATTGTGATCACTGTGGGCCGACTTCTGCGAGGAGCGATGAAAACGAGGGGCTCCCAGTTCGAATTAGCCGTTGTGGATACCGACGCGTTCGAATTATTGGGAGTTTTCCCCCATAGAAATACACAGGGCTGTGCCGGGACCAGGGCTTCAGCTCGAATTAATGGGCTTTTACTGTACCATGCAAAAGATCACTAAGACAGAGAGAGTAAGACTAACTAAGCTGCAGACAGACTATAAGGAAAGCTACATTGGGCAGACTGTATTTGCACGAACTGGACGAGGGAACACACTATTTGTGAAAAGGGTAGGAGCACATATGTTTCTGTGGATGGCGTTCTGGTGCAAATTTGTGGCATTTGGGCAAGGTATTAGAACACACAGTTCATTCCAAAATTTAACACGGTTCACATATTGTGGTTTCTGATCCTGCTTCAAATAAAAGAGCATCCTTAATTGTCATCAAAGTTTGGCAGCTGCATGGTATGTTAAATTGAGAACAGAAGTGTTATTTCAATGTGATCATGACATTATGTCTTAGATAACATGCGTTGTGAAGTACTCTTCTTGCACATAATCATTTCTTTCAAAACATGCCACAGTCTAGGAAAGCTTTTTGCAGTTAATGCTTGTTTGTGGGCTAATTGGTCTTGAAGTACAGTGAAGTGATAAACGGCACGAAAAGACACAAACAGAAGGAGACAGACATGTGCAATGACTCACAAATGATTTCATTTTCAGAAGTGCATGAAATAAAAAAATATTATATATTTTTTTTAATAAGTGAACATGTCTGTCTCCTTTTGTCTGTCTTTTCATACTGTGTATTATTTCACCACACTTCTTGCTAGTTCTTTTTTCATGCAAAGCATATTTTTTGCAGTTCATTTGTCAATATTTGTATCAAGAACACTCTTGTGTAATACGTTCAGTGACAGTAATAAAAGGAATGTGTACAATATTTCCAATAACTGTGTCTGCAAATATCACGTGTGTCTGTACTGTCCAATTACGTTTTTGAATTCAACAACCATGTTTTGTTTCACAATAATACACTTTTTTTTCCGAATATTCATGTTGCATGGGCAACAGTGGCCACTACTGCTTGAACTGCATGTCTGATACAACATGACAGAGATATGCGTTAGGATGGCATGCCCCATTTCCTGCTTCATATGTCAATTTTTTCAAAACAGCACAAAGCATTTTTGGACGTTAGTTTAGCCATCAGTCAGAAGGAGAACTGCGCTTTCTACTTTTAATGTGATCGAGCTATCGAAGGCTTTGAAGTTTTACGGACTGGCGAAGAGATAATCGGACAGGCTAAGGTACTATTTTCGAAAGACGATTTCGTGTTTCCGTGTATTTTTACCTGCTGAATGTAGACAGCATCCCACTAGTCTGCAAAAAAAGGCGCCGCTATGCGCATTTCAGTGTCATTCTTAAGTGCGTAGTTGCATCTAGCGAACGCCTACGCTCCAACCGCTACTACTACATGCGTTTCATAAGCACTACTGGATGGATGGATGCTATGAGCGTCCCCTTTATAACGGGGCGGTGATATGTCTGCCACCAGGCTCGAAAAAAAACTTTCTTTTTGTGTTGGCCTAATGCCTTATCTACAATGATTAAATCTATGTTATTATAGCAAAGGCCAACTGCAACGAAATTGTGCACACCTCAAAAAGCCGATTTATAGGCAGTCCAGCTGACATACCTGCCAAATTTGACCTTCGAAATGCAAGTGGTTACCTAAGAAAAAAGCTCGCCAACAACGCAATTTTTCATACCGAAACTAGAAAAAACGACGCCATTACAGATCGCCGGAAGTGACGTAGTCAACAGCCCGATGACAGACCGACCGATGCAGGCGAATCGTCTGCTCTGCGCTCCGAACATGGCTCCGAAGTATGCGCTTCGCGGCCGCGCCCCAGGGTTTTCTCTTCAGATGGTAACGAAGAAATTAACTATTCAAAAACATGCACAGGGAAGGAAACACGGATACATAATAATAAAAGTTCGTTTAAGTGTTTGTCTAAATAACTGCTGCCCGCTTTGCGCCTACCGTCTCGTCCTGCTGTCTTGGAGAACTCGCTGGTTTACAATAAATGATGCTGCTGGTTTACGCTTTGGGTGTTCTCGCTTCGTTGATTGACTACGGATGGAAAGACGGCGTTGTTTTCCATACCGGATGCTCGGTTTGGCACTCTCCCATGTCTAACGAAAACGTCCGTGCATTTCTGTAAACACTTGTGTGACTGCGCCCGAAGCTTTCGCATTAAACCACTAACGTAGCACAATTCGTTTTCTTAAAATACGTTTACGTGCTTCAAATGCTTTGAACCGAGCACGACTACATTTCTATCGAACTTCACTGCTGTGACTACTCGCAACGAGAAGCGGGCCGATCAGGTTTTGGAGCTTTCATTACTCGCGCCTAGATGGCGCAGCTAGTCCAGCGCTTCGCAGGGCGTCGTTTTACCGGTTCTGTGTTTCGAATAGCGTTACGTTATGATTTAGCGAGCGAAACACGCTAACGCAAGCATTTTACGCTATACTAAAGCTGTCTAATACGAATACCTCTCGTCGCCGGCGCTTCTCCAAACGCTGGTCAGGGCTTCCCGCTGTTGGGTTTGCAGCGGCTCAATATTGAAGGCACTGCGTCAGGATTCAACATTTTTTTTTTTCACTATCAACACTATTTGGGCGAAGAGACACCGCTCGTGGGTATATTCGTCATCTTCAAAGTGCGCCGGGTAAACCACCACGCTATTCGATACCTCCCTTTCATATCGCCTCACTCCGATAACCTACAGCTTTTTGAGCTTCACGTTTTTCGGAAAAGCGTGAAAGCTGGTCCCAGCCGTAACATATGTTCCAGTAGCCTACGGCTCCGCATTTCGCATTACAAAAGAATTCACATCTTCTGAATCAGCCGCTCGTAAAGGGGCGTCACGCAGAAAAGGAAGGGATGCGGCTGCAGGGAGTTCTGCTCACGAGCGGTGGTGAGCTGCAATTGACGTCATTTCCGTTTGTGTCCTATTTGCCCAGGCACACCGCTAGGGCTCCGCGTCGTCTGCTAGTTGACAATTAGAGCACCGATTACATATGAAATATGCGATTGCAAGCTTTTTCACTGCCGTTATCATTGCTTACCCAACATATACTACACATTCCGAGCCAATTCTGCCCAAGTCAGATTTCGTTGCAGTTGGCCTTTAAGGCAGAATGACCTTATTTTTCCCATTCTTCATTTTTGTCCTTTATCTCTACTTTTCTGCCACCAATACTCTAACCGTCTCTTACTTAGTTCTATCGCGGGCGTGTTCAGCTTTCCATTGTTGTCCCTAAAACCCAAGACTTCATGTAGACTCGTGCCCACACGTATATCTGGGTGGATATCGCCACATTCAATCAGTACATGTTCCATCGTTTCCTTAGTTCCCCCCACAGCATGTACATTGTTCTTTTTCGTTACAGAATCTCGCTTTATAGCTACGCGTTCTAAGGCACCCCGACCTTGCTTCAAACAGTAAAGCGCTTCCCCTTGAATTATCATAAAACCTCTCCCTCCTTATTTCGTTTTTTCCCTTTCGATAGTCACTGAGAGCCGGCTTCTTTTCCATCACTGTCATCCAATAAGTCCTCTCCGCCTCTCTGACTTTTCGTTTAATGCTCCTTGCTGCCATGTCGCGCCCACACTGCTAGCCGTATATTTACTGGTGAGCCTCCTAGTTCTTTTTCTCCACTGCGTGTCGACGCTTTTTCTATACAAATACCTGAAAACCTTCCCTGCCCATCTACTCTCCTTCATTTTCTTCAGCCTCTCTTCAAATCTAAATTTGCTCTGAGCTTCCCTCACTTCAAAACCTGTCCATCCCATATCACCCTTTACAGCCTCATTTGTCGTCTTCCCGTGAGCGCCCAACGCGAGGCGTCCCACAGTCCTCTGATTTACATCCATTCCTGATTGCACCTCTGACTTCATGCACACCACTGAGTTCCCAAATGTAAGCCCCGGCAACCATTCACACCCTTCCACAGCACCCTCGAAGCACCTCGTACCTATTGTATCCCCATAACGCTCTGTGCTTCATGATTGCAGCATTCCTCTTTCCCTTTGTTACCGATGCTTTCTCTTGTACCTCCATAAAAACTATCCAAGACTGGAATAGGTTACCTGCTGACATTGTCAACGTAGTTTCAAATGAAATGTATTTTGCGCTGCTGAAATGATTGTTTCTTTCATCTTTTTTAGACGTACTGTATCTATTATTGTTGTATCTATCATTATTGTTGATTCTTTTTTTCTTTTCCCTCACACGGTATGCAGAAGAGAACTGTGGCAATACTCCGGTATCAAACCACTTATTTTAATTCCTGTTCAAGTGACTCAACCTTGAAGTGTTTTTTTTTTTTTTTTTTTTTTTTTTTTTTTTTTTTTTTTTTTTTTACATTTACTGTATACTGCTTTGAATAACGTATGTTGACAATCTGCTGTAGCTATTGTTGTTGTTGTTACCGTTTTCCACGCTTTATGTATGACAAAATATTGAACTGTCCAGACTGACTGTAAACCCCTTCCCCACTGTAATGCCTCTGGCGCTGTGGGTACCGAATAAAGATAAAATAAATAAATAATAATATCTATCCCCCCCCGCCAACAGCGCGCAATCTGGAAGGCACTGCATCGCGTGCTATAAAAAGAAATACGATGGCAAAGGACCCTTGGGAGAACGCGCGGTGTAGCGAGAACCAGCACCCCGTCACAAAACGACAGTAACTTTCAAACAAATTCGCCTCGTCTTCGCTTACGCGCAGAACAGAAGACCACAGCGTAAATTCCACAGATGAGACAACTACTTACCTTCAAACAGCTGACATCCGAAGTAGTACAAGTCCCGCGTCTTCTTCGCCGGCCGGCAGCTCAAACGAACGCGTAATAAAGAAGAAATCGGAGCGAACCAGCTGCGTAAAAACACAACCCGTTTCAGCGACACTTGTCAGCGAAAAGCCCAAACATTCCGGCGTGATTTCTACGGCGACGCGTGCGGCTTCAACGCAAAACAAACGCAACACGGGCGCCGCCATCTTGCTTGAAGACAGACAAAAATAAACAAAAAATACCGGAAGCGCGTTTTGATCACGTGACCATCACCAGCCAATAGCGGCGCAGAATTGGCCCCATACATCTCAGGGGATATGATACGGAAACACGCCGCCCGGACCACTGCCGCGAAATGAGAGCGGCGACGTTCCTCCCGCTCAAGCTAATTATCTCCCCGCTGCTTCGCATCCACACATGGTTCCCTTTAGCGGGAGATGAGAAATTTTTTTTATTTGTCTCCGATCGAAACGTCGACAAACAAACAGTTTTCTAGAAGCGTAGACCTCTTTCATATTTGTTCTACGGCAACCAAAGACAGACTCTTCGTAATCTACGTATATATATATATATATATATATATATATATATATATATATATATATATATATATATATATATATATATATATATATTCTTCTTCAGCAAAAGAAAGATCAGTTGGAAGCGAGTGCTATTTTTCTACTGTGTCCGTTTTTTTCTATGTTCTCGCACGTTGGCGTACGCGGTCGTGATTCGCTGTAATAATTTTGCGCGCCTTTTCCCATTGCAGTTTTGCCAGCACGATCATGGCGTATGGCCAGACTGGCGCCGGCAAGACGTACACGCTAACTGGACCACCGGTATGTCCTTGCAATTACGTATTTCCCGCAGGTGCTATCGCAGCTTCGTTTCAACCTCGTCCGTAACTCTCAGTAAGACATCCTTCCCACAAGTATTCTCGCGGTATTGAAATGTCCCTCACGAAGGTGAAGACTGTCTCTGCGAGGGATTAAGAGATTATACTGTGTACAGAAACCTTATTTTGCTACAGACTGAAAACTGAGACTTATGAATAAATCCCAAATCGCAATAAAGGGACCCTGAAACGATCTTGACGATTGCATATACACGCATTGAGACGATAAAGCAAGTCCCAAGGATCATTTGCAGAGCGATTTGAGATCACTGCGTCATCTGTGTAATTTATTACAAGTCTTTAAAGGGCCCCTCACCAGGTTTGACAATTTTGAGCCGACGAGCGCAATGCATACATTGGGCGTTCACGATCACGTCGTGAACGCCCAATGCAAATGTGTCACGTGCTACTCTGACGTCGTCAACAGTAGCACGTGATACAGCGATAATAATTTTACACGAAATGTAGTTTGTGTAATTTGTTTCTTGAATAGATGAATAAAACTTGAGAGCAATAATAAAACACACAGACGGAATCTGTGCGTTTTCTTGTTTAGATTTACTGCGAATCGCCGTCTACCTATTTACTAGTCTACCTCCCTTTCGCATGCGATCGTGTTGCGGCGCTTTGCGCATCGGGCAGACGCCGCCCCTTACAACGAAACTTAATTTTCTACCGCGTTCCAGCGTTCATTAGGCTCATTTATCCTCCCGCGTCTAACTGAATGTTCATGCGGCACTGGATGCTACCGCTAGTCTCGCGTACATATAAATGTCACAGCTTTCATGCTCAGTAATACACTGAAATAAACCAAGTGATCGGTGAGTGTGCATTCGGCATAGCTTGCAGAGATGAAGCTCAGAGAACGCCGACGCAACACCGCTCGCGTCTCGGGGGCTCGGGCTGGTTCGGGCATAGAGTTTCCTAAAATTAATTAGAGGGGACTCTGGCGCTGTGATTGTTCAGCCACCATGGGAATGATGGGTAGTACACAAATTTGCCTAGTCTTCGTGCTTGCGGCTTCGAATGCACTTGTGGCTTTGTTTATTGTTGTGTTTTGGTTCTGTTTCGGATAAAAGAATGGACAGTTGTGAACTTCGTGAGCCGATTTGAATTCGTGAGCCTAAAAAGGTCAAGGTAGTGAAGCGTAAAGGCTCGTTCACACCGAAGGCGGGGCGGCCAAAGCGGCCAAGCGGCAACGCGGAAAGCGGGGAAAACCTCCTCTCCAGGCGGCGAAAGCGGGCGGAAAACGAGGCGGCAAGTCCGATTGCTCCCGGACCAATTTTTTGCCGCCCGCCCAAGGTCGCCGCTTTGCCGCAGCCAATCAGAACGCGCTGCGGCGGCGGCGCTGGTGTATCTTTGGGAGAAGCAGTGCCACATGATAGTGACACGCGCGCGATGCCCCGCCTCCTCGGCCGCGCGGGCAGCCCAAGGCGGCGTACGGTCTGAACAGGTGCGCGCACTAGCCGCCTCGCCGCTTCGAAAAGCCCGCTTTCCCGCTTTGCCGCTCCGCCTTCGGTGTGAACCAGCCTTACCTGCTAAACCTTTGCTGAACTTCGTCTCGCGGCAAAGCGGATTCAGGCCAAACGGAGCCAAAAGAACGAATACTAGGCAAGACTAGGCAAATTTGTGTACTACCCATCATTCCCATGCTGGCTGAAGCGCCGCGCGTTGCAGCTCCCGTTGACACTAGCGCCAGAGTTCTCTCTACTGTATTTATAGAAAGTCCGCCTCGGTGGATCAGTGGCTTGGGTGCTCGGCTGCTGACCCGAAGATCGCGGGTTCGATCCCGGCCGCGGCGGTCGCATTTCGATGGAGGCGAAATGGTAGAGGCCCGTGTACTGTGCGATGTCAGTGCACGTTAAAGAACACCAGATGGTCAAAATTTCCGAAGCCCTCCACTACGGCGTCCCTCATAATCATATCGTGGTTTTGTGACGTAAAACCCCACATATTATTAAACTATTTATAGAAAACTCTGTGGGTTCGTGCACTTGTGTGCGGATGACTTGTTCATGCGTATGCGTCATGGGATCCTCCCGATCGCGTGCCGAAGAGGGCGGGGAAGGGATTTGGCTTGCGACGGCTACACGGGGCAAGCGGCAAGGGTTTCAAGCTCGCCTCCTCGCATCATGGCTTCGCGCCGCCTCAAAACATTGGTTTTCTCGGCTTCTAATGGATGGATTAGGAAAATTCTTGTGATATATTGCTCTTCATTGGGCGTGCAACAACTTCCAGTTTCTAACTAAAATTCGTTAGGTAACCTGATGAGGGGCCCTTTAAAAATGCGAATCGCTACAGATCGCAGCGGCGCAGCCGAACGTATTTGTCAACTTTCCACTTTCATTCTACGTAGCATTGTTCCATGTGTATCGTTTTTATTCGAGTCGAGCTCGAGCATACACACACTGATGATGATATATACAGGTGAAGAAGTTGTACAAATGATGATGATAAGTCCAGTTGACAAAGAAGAGTCAATGACTGCGCTCACACATGATACGTAGCACGGGCGCCCGATCCTATTGGATATGTTTAGTCCACGTCACTGACCCTCTGGCGGACAGCGAACGTCGTCTGCCTGTGTTACAACGTGCTCTTTGTTGAACTGCGCTACAGTCTCGAGTTTTCTTTTCTCGGAAACCACGAATTGCTTTAGCTGCGTTCCGCGCAGCAAATCTAGCCATTGGTGACTTGTAGATCTGCGTGTACGGCAGCTGGCGAGCGCACTCGCTTCAGCTGCCGTGAGCCAGGATTCACGGGTCTGCAAGTTCACCCCTGAAGACACCTTGGCGAGTGTACGCTTATCGTTTATCGTATTTTTTTCCCGCGTACTTGGCGTTTGCAGATTGTCGGCGTGCAGGAGATGAAATAAGAACGGCTTCTATTGTTGCGTCGGAGCAGACATCAACTTCTCCACGTGCGTCGTCTCCTTTGCCGCCAGCGACAGCTGCACGTTCGTCGAGTGCAATAAAGTTTTGGCTTTGAAGAGCGAAAACTTGGCAATGTAACACGACAGCCGACACGAAGGACGCCTGTCTGACCTCGGTTGTCGTCGATGATCGTGAAGTTTTTGCCCTTCACAGCCTGTTTCTCCAGCTAGCCTTACAGTTCACGCTTCTAAGGCAAAAAAGTGCCGAAAAGAGGGTAAAATATTGTAGCTGCCTTGATACAAAATGCGTCACTTAATTTATAGTGCGAATGATTTATGTTTTAGCCTAAGCGCTGGCAAAATTTCAAAAATAGTTTTGTGGTCCGTTTTAAACTAAATTCGTCAACTACCATGCTTCAAGAACGACATTAGCAAAACCTGAAGAGACAAATCTAGGGCCGTATGAGATCACTGTCGGGACCTCAACAAAAGCATAGGGGGTGTTTTCCCACAGGACACATGTGCCTTAGTAAACATGTTAAAGGTGTTTGCTCCAACTTACAAAACGATGCTGACATATAAAAGCTACTGTCTACCGTACTTTATCACTTTTCTGTTTGGTGTCACAATCGGAAGTATGCCGTCTGAAGTCTCCAACTTTGCGGAAGTTTCTCTGGGAAGCAAATAGACATTTTTAAAAAGTGAATTTTTCGAGCTACCTCCTGTGATATTCAAACGGTGTAGGCAACACTGGTTACTGCACGCGATGACAGTCGTTCTGCCGCTGAAAGTCGAAAACTGGAACCACTTGCAGTCTCTGCAGGCTTAATTAGGTTTTGTTCGATAATAAAACGATTACATTAGTTATCGTTTTGAGGTGGCAAAATGTCAGATAAAGTATTATCACAGTCTTTCCAGCTTTGTTTAGTCAGCCTGAAAAGCCACAGCAGTCGAGCGGAAAACAGCAGTCGAGTGGTCTGTTCCAGCAGCACTGGTACGCCGGCGTTGTGAAACGAACTGTAGTGGTTCCATTCATGCCAAACGAAAGCGAATATGAGAGACGTGCTACACAAAAGAAGAGTAGGTCCCTACTGTTTTGTTCAGGTGTCATGTGTTGCATGTGCGACATGCTAGCCGACACGGACGCCTAGGTGTTGCCGAACCTGAAGGCAAAATCTTCTCCAGTGTTAAACTCGCGGGTTTGACCATGTAGCGAATTGACTTCAGCGCCGGTGAATAATGGTGCGCGCTTTTACGAAGGATGACTCAAGGGCACGTTCAAAATTTCCGTGAAGGCAGTTGTTCGCCCAAGACGTTTTAAGGCGCAGCTCTTAGGCGCCCGTTCCTACGTTGAGCGGCGTCGTCGTAACCGACAGAGCGAACGAGGACGAAAGAGAGCGAACGCGGAGCGCAGCGGAGGATAAAAGACGCCGATAGCGAGGAAAGCGCGTGGAGGAGGGAACCACAGTGGCAAACCGACAGGTTCCGCTGCGGCCACCCGCGGCGCCACAGTAGTGTGCGCCGTCGTGCGGTCGCCGATGAAGTCATCACTAAGGTGTGCGGACGAAGGCATCCACCGATAGCATATATGGAAATAAAGCGCTGCATGAACCGAGGTCTGTCTGCGGCGGCTGTTGTGAACGCGCTGCCTTCCGTGGTCTTCCGGTTAGCGAGGCAGTCGCGCCTCAACTTATCGCAGAATCAGAACATCTAAAAAGCTGCACTCAGAATTCGCATCGTAATCGTCGGTGAATTTTCGCGTTCGTCTATACTCGGCGACAACTTATCTTGACATGGGGCGAAGGTAGGAAGGTGGAGCTTCGGTGCATTCATGTTGCTCCGCAAGTAGTACGGCAGCTTGCAGTTGATTTCGGTTTTGCTCACTCGCATCGTTAAAGCGTTTCAAAAATTACAAACACGAAAAACTTGAATAGGAGAAACATTTCTATTGTTCAGTGCACATTTTAGGGTCATATTACGAGTATATTTTTCTTGTAGAACTAAACAGCGCGTTTGCGGCCGCGCACTGACCCACTACGTCATGGACGCCATGTTTACTTTGCAAAACGGGCGTGCTGAAAAGGTGTGCTGTCTAAGAAATGGAAAGAAAATGAAGGCATTCTTGCAAGGTGAACAATAACCGTATTTTACTTACGACTTCCCGCCACTGTTAGAGTTTCATAATAAATAACGCAGCATTTAATGCAGCCAGGTAAATGAGAAAATTTTGTTGGCGCGGTAGCAGGCATGCGCTTTGGTTCGTAGCCTCCACAATGCTGTCAAGAAAAGTTGTCGCCGAGTGTAGGTATAGTGGCTAGAGTATAGGCATTCACTACTACAAGCATTCAACTGCCAAAGAAGGCTGTCGCAGAAACGTCGCAGGATCCCTTTAAGGAATATAGTAAGGAAAGCTGAGCTAGTTGTTATGAACGCATTGTATAATAGCACAAACAAACACACACACACACACACACACACACACACACACACACACACACACACACACACACACACACACACACACACACACACACACACACACACACACAGAGGCAAGAGAGACGACACAGGAGCTGTGTGTCCATAGCGCCTCTGTCGTCTCTCTTGCCTGTGTCCCTCTGTGTTTTTAAATGCGAATGCATTTCATAGTCGGGCTATGTCAGGCATCCGGCGTTGTCCGGCGGCGGGGTCCGCGGGGAGGAGGATAGGTTGAGGAGGTGTCCGCGCGCCGGCAGGTGTTATCTCTCCGCTCTCACTCCCTCTCCCATAGCAACAGCTGCGGGCGCGCGCGCTTATCCTCGCCCCTAGCAAAGTGTAGAGGAGGAGCGCGCTCTGGTGCGTGAGGGCGCTCGCATCGCGGGAGCTCGGCGGAGCTCCCGCGACAAAAAAGAAAAAAAAAACAGGTGCTGCGCCGTGCTCCCGACCCGGGCTGCAGAAATTAGGCGCCTTTGCCTTCTTCGAACCACAACCACCATATATAAATGGAGTGAAGCACGCGCGAAATGCATTCGCATTTCCTCACGATTCCCTTCGGGGAGGTGGGGGGCATTTTTTTGCACTATTACCCAATGCGCCCCTTTAAGGAGGAACAATGCTACGTAAGGAGGACGCGGGAAGCTGAAAACGTGTTCGGCTGAGCCGCTGCTACTTGTAGCGATTCGCATGTTTAATGTCTTGTAATAAGTTACACAGTTGGCGCTGAGAGCCTAAATCCGTCTGCGAATGACTTCCTTTGTCGGCTCAATGTGTTTACACAAATTCACTAAAACAACTTTAGAGTCCCTTTAACTTTGCCATAGGTGGCAACAAAAAGCTTCGTAGTACCTGTGCTGTCAAGGCAGAAGATAGTTGGCCACTTTTCTTTGCAATGATCCACCAGAGGCTGGTAGTGAATAAGTTTCCCGTTTACAGACAAAAGTAGGCAGGCCAAGGATACTAATGATTCCGCATGGCCACATGTTAGTTGTGTAGCTCAATACATGTGTTCCAAGAGGTCGTTAGCGTTACCTGGAAGTATCCATTGCAATGACATTTGGTTCGTCGACAACAAACCTCGCACTCCCTTCCGTCGCATTTCTCACGCAGTACTGAAGTGTTGTCAATCGCAGGAGGCGCCGGAAGGCGGGACCAGCGAACCAGGCATAATGCAGCTGACGTTCGGCTACCTCTTCGGGGAGATCGCGCAGCGTAAAGGCGTCGAGTACATCGTGCAGGCCTCGTACTTGGAGATATACAAAGAGCACGTAAGCCGCATTTATTCAATGTTTGCGTGAACGCTCAGCTTCACAGACAACGAAGAACCTTTTGGCAAGTATCCAGGAGAGAAATGAGCTGTGTTCAAATCGAACGATATTTTTGTTTTTCGATGTAAAAAAGAAATGCGAAGCAATGAATGCGATTGCAATACTCTTGAATGTTATACGAAATAAAGCTAGCAGCTCACTCTTTTAGCATCCGAGCTAGCGTAACCCTAGAAAACGCTCGCTTCATACCAGTGGCGTAGCCAAGGGGGGGGGGGGTTGGGGGGGGGTTCAAACCCCCCCGAAATTTTTCAGTTTTGCTTGCGTATATATGCACGCACACATACAAACGCACGCACGAACATACATAAAGTATGGTTGAACCCCCCCCCCCCCCGAAAAAAAATTTCTGGCTACGCTACTGCTTTATACGGAACCTCACAGCGACGCCGACGGCGACGGCAAAAATGTGAAAGTTTGCAGATCCGGATACCGTGGCTAGCTGACGGTTGCCAGCATCAGAACAAACGAGAACTTCGAACGTCTTGTCTGACCAACCACATGCGTTAGTCTGAGTTTTCGTAAGTTATGTTGGGCCAGTTGGTGCATCCTTATTTGAAATACGTGGTGCAAGGTTACTACTGAGAAGAGACAAGAACAGGCGTTCTTTCTGCCTCTTCTTGTCTCTTCTCAGTAGTAGCCTTGCGCCACGTATTTCAAATAAAAATACTGAGTTTTCGTCTTTTGTATTGATCGCGCCTGCACATTTGCGGTATTTCTGATCGTCTATATTGTTACGAGGTCGTGTCATGGACGAAGACAGCAGTAGGCTTTTACAAGGTGAAAAATTTGGCCTAACTTGTGGCCGCGAAACGGCAACTCAAATTACAGCAAGCAATGCACGCTATACACTGTTTTCGGCGCACAGAGCGTCGGTCGTCGATAAACTGACAAGCGGTCAGGCGCGTCGGCTTTTATACATGTATCATCGAAGATTCCAGCGTTATCGCTAGCGGCCTCGTAAGTTCCAGAACTAACTGTAATGTACGCGTTACGCGTTCCGATTCTAAGATAATCGGAAGATTCTAAGATTATCTAGATAGTTCCCAGTCGATCGGGCGTGCTTTGCGCAATAATAATAATAATAATAATAATAATAATAATAATAATAATAATAATAATAATAATAATAATGCATTATTAACATTTCAAACAGGAACAATGTAGTACAGAATTGGCCTGCCAAAGACACATGGGGCTTGAGGGGCAGAGCCGACAGACAGCGGACAACAGGAATGGGCCTTTTCCGGGTAGGTAGTCTGCGCATGCGCGCCGGCCTCGAGGAGGCACGCGCCATGATTTTTGGGGGGCCAAAACGGGACGACAGGTGCGGATCAAGCGACATCTGGTGTCACAAACATGACAATGTTTCCCCCCAAAGAGAGGCGCGAATGCAGGCCTCCGAGATTGCGTACCGGCATACGGCGGACAATTTCGGAGTCCAAGGGCCACCAGTTTTGATTTCGGCGATCCCCGCTTGGGGTGCTGTTCGGACTAGGAAAAGGCCCATTGGTTAGCTTAAGACCACACAAATACACATATTTTTTTTTTCATTTTTTTTTCTCGCGCATACCTGCAAAATATAGAACCGCGTGTACAGCAATGCATGAGGAAATAAAACTGTTGCTATTACATGTTAAAATGTATTATTAAAATGTCACTGCAAGGCAGCAGTTACATTTCAATGGGGCGGTGACATGAAAATAGAAAGAAAGGAGCACCTGTGGGATTGCCCCCCCTCTGAAAAAGCATCGTCCCGATGCTTGTGAAATAGCACGGGAAGGCGAAAAATATCGCCCAAATCCGGAAAAAATTGTTGGAGCAGGCCCGACTACTTTGTCAGCACCAGACAACTACATTTTTTTTCCGTTTCACATAAACTAAACTTGGCTCTTCTAGAAAAAACAAAACAAAATGAATCTTCGAGCTTTCTGGAGCAATTTGAAATAATCAAAGCACAAATCAGAAATTTGATAACTCAACCCCTTGAATTATTGCTATCCACCATGTGACAGAGCACCAGAAAATGGCTATAACAACGCAGCATCAAAAAATCGCACACATCTCCGCTAAAGGGAACCCTGAGTAGTAATGCAAAGCAGCCAATGTCTTTTATTCATCATCGTATATGACTTTAAGCTCCGGAGACCGTTTTCCCTTGAGTATAACGGCCTTGTGGTCTGTAAAGTTAAGGGATCGTAGAGCAAAGGTTTAAAGTTTGAGAAGGCGATCTCTATGCACGTTCCCCTGAAGGTAGTAAGATGTTTGTAATCGTACGAAATGCACCGGAAAGCGTAACGGTACACCATGTGGGCGCTTCGCGTCTACGGCGCACAATGATGGGGGACAGGCCTCGTTCATTAGCTGCTTCGCATCTAAAAGAGGTGCATGCATAAATACAAGACAATAATAATGCAAAGGTTACAGTCCTATGGCTCGCTAACGAGTATAAGATAGCTTAAGGTGCACGACACGGACGACTTAAGGTCGTGCGCGGCGCCGTTGAGAGTTCGTGCCGAGGCAGCACACAACGTAGGGCCGATATTGGTTTTACGGCGGCTATGTGAGGCCCAATCTCGGCCCAATGTTGCCGGCTGTGAGCCATTATTGGCTGAGCCGTTGAACTTGGCCGGCAATACTGGGCCGGTTTTGCCGCCCTTCATCCAATATTGAGTTTTAACCGGCAATATTGGGCCTGGTTTGCCGCCTTCCCTCCGATATCGGCCGAGCCAATGGCTTTCATCGGCAAATATAGGAATTGGTTGCAGCGCGAACTTGACACGAGGACACAAGAAGGAAGACGAACACACGCAGCGCTACTAGCAACAACAAGGTTTATTTTTCGAGACCCACACCGCCCTAAGTATACCCCTGCGAAAAGCTGCGAAAGGTTCGTGCGAAAATGCTGACATCCTGCTACTATCCAGTTATCACCTGTTATGTTGTTGTTAGATGGGTGATTCTCTCGCACATGTCGCTTGTTATCACCACGTGACCTTTGTTTGCTGTTGAGGTAGGGGTGTACTTAGGGCGGTGTGGGTCTCGAAAAATAAACATTGTTGTTGCTAGTAGCGCTGCGTGTGTTCGTGTTCCTTCTTGTGTCCTCATGTTCGCGCTGCAACCAATTCCTCATGACTTACCAACAAGCCCACTTCGCGACTCTTGTTGGAAAATATAGGGCCAGTTTTGCCGTTCTTCAGCCTATGTCGGCTGAGCCGTTAGCTTACACCGGCTAATATTGGGCCACTTTTCCCGTTCTTCAGCCGAGGTTCGCTGAGCCGTTGGCTTTCAGTGGCTAATATTGGGCATATTTTGCCGTCCTTCAGAGTTTAGTGGCCAGTGACAGTGTTTTGCCGGGAATATTTGGCCTTTTTGCCACCCGTCTACACTCGACCTGATAATTAAGGTCCGATCGAGATAAGCATTACCGAAATTCCTTTCATTTATTCTGTGTATCAATCAGACGTCGAGCGTCCTATGTACCTACGTGTTTTATTGCCGCAACATGACGCGTGCGCTGTTCTAAGCAGCTTTCTTCATGTGCTCTTTCTTTTTCTTAAACACACGATGCACTTGCATAGCCATAGAGCATAAAGTCCTGGCATGTTTGTCGCCTAAGCTGCAAAAAGCCGCTACATGGATTGGTGAAGTAGCAAAAATAAGCAAATTCATGTATTGTATCGTGCTAATGCCGCACGGGGCGCGAGGTATCGCTGACTGAATAGCTTGTAAGCTCTTGTTGGTTGCTGCTATGACAACGCTAACTGTTATCACTAGCACTGTCACTTTCATACCCAAAAAAGTGGCCTTCAGAAGAATGAATAACTCACATTAGATGGCCACTTCGTTGACGAGTTGTTCAACGCTACCAAAATGTTGAAATTTTATAACACATACCATTAACTTCATGGGCCAAATTCAAAGTACTTCTTTGTCATAAATTTTTTTGCCATTGTTCAGCCGGCTTCACTAATATAGTATCAGGATTCGCTAAATCATTCCCGCACGAATATTTTTAGCGGAAGAAGTTTTATGTGAATACTAATTCTGTGCATAAACCGAACCTGACATCATATTTGTAGCGCTATATCCTTTACATCCTTTCACCCGCTGACTGTGTGGCGCGAGGGTTCATAAACTACACGGTTACGCTTGACCACGTGCGTGTTGTGGTCAAGCGTAACAAGCGCTTTTGCTTCATTGATGTCACATAATTTTACTTTGTGAAAGTAGTAAAAATCTCCCGAGCAAGGCGTGTTGCTGAGCTAGTTGTTCATTACTAAAGAAAAATAGGTATGGCGAAAAAAGACGTGGAGAAAGTTAACACACGTTTTTTCGTTAGAAGGCTTCCAAACAAATTAGGCACCGACAATGCTTAACGAATTGACAAACACGTGTTTGCCATTTATTTGCCAGGCCCGTCTTTTCACTTCATCGCCGTCCTTTTGTCCGATACCTATCTTTCTGAAGTGAAAATCTCGTTCAATGGTTGCTTCCCATGTGCTTTAAGAAACAGTCGCATTTAATATTATTATTATTGCACGGAAAATACGATAGCAAATGTGGTTCCAACGTGGTGTACGCAAAGTTTTCATGTAGCGACACGTTGCAACAAGCGATGTTTTCTAAGTTCGACCAACGCTCACAAACGACGTGTTGGGGGGGGGGGGGGGGGGGGACGCACACAGTTGCGCTAGACTGAGCCGTGCTCCTAAGAAGGGAGAACAGCATTTTTTCGTCTTCTTCAACCTCTACCCCTCCCCACTCTCCCTCGTTCAGCGTCATTGTCGCGAAACTTGATTGACCAGGCAGGGGAGGGTAGCCGGCCCGACGTCGTTGCTGCGGTACAGGTTTTTTTCAATTAAGAAGTGTCGGTGTGTGGACATGTGTTGCGGGAAGTCAACATCGTGTGCGAGACGGATACGTGGCAAGATTCCGGCCCTGCTTTCGGCAGAGATCATCGCAGCTAGCAGCCAGTGGCCCCGTGCTTCCATATTGGATTCGCTCGCTTCATATAAGACCACGTGTTGACTGCTCTTACGTCTGTCTAATCAGATATTTGTTCTCTTTATGGCGCGCTTGCTATTGACTATGCCATTTTGTGTATTCTGTTACTATGGTGCGCTTGCATATTTTTTTATTCGCTCGTGTTCTTACCGATCCAACGGGCACACGTGATAGGTTTTCATGCATGCGTGCGTGTCTACCTTGTTTAGATGTAGAGTATATGGGAGCTCGTGGGACCACTCGCAATGTTTTTTTCAGGTCGCGTGCAGTAGCTTATCGCATGTTTCTGACCCGTAAGTTTTGACTGCAAGAATTGTGATTTCCGCTTATAGCAGGGGTCTCAAACACGCGGCCCGCGGGCCGCATGCGGCCCGCCAGGCTCTCGGTTGCGGCCCGCGGCCCTCACATGACTGTGTTTGCCCCTCGTATTATATTTTATTGTTCCTATTAAGTATGTTCCTTAGGTACACAGACCTGACTGGTTTAACGCACTGTTGCGTGAGGCATCCCATGTGTTCACTTTGTTTTGAAACATAACCGTGAAACAAAAATTATATTTCACAATCGGCGTTCAGATTTGAGTCAGTTTCGAGATCGGTATCGACGTGTTTTTGGAATCCTGGCACCGAACCTCCTTCAGAAATTACCTGTATATGAGTTATGGGAAAACTTTCTTTCAAATGGCCGCGTTTTCAAGCAAATTGTACACCCCCCCCCCCCCCCCCCCCGCCGCTTTTACCTTCTTCACTGCCCCGGCCCTTGCGGGACCAAATTGCGCGACTGCGGCCCGCAGGCTGAGTTGAGTTTGAGACCCCTGGCTTATAGGATAGCGCTAACTTAATTGCCAGTCATGTGTTACGATTGCCTAACGTTTGCGAATCAACAAAACTTTATTTTTTGGTGAATTTGATAAACATGGGGGGGGGGGGGGGGGGGGTGGCTCCTCTGTTAGTAAGTGACCCACGCGCATACATGCTTTTCTCGTCTGGTTGCCACTCTTAATCTCGGTTTTTCGCCGGGCCGCCTAACATTATCTTTGTTTTCTTCGGGTCCATGTTTCATGCGACTTTAACTCTTGTTTCGTTTACATCTCCAGTATTAACGCGATAGCGTTAAAGAGCTCGTTTCGCAGATATTCCGGCGTCGATGTCGGCGTCGGTGTCGGCGTCGTTGGTTGTGAGCGAAAAATCATCATCTTGTCCGTGACCGAAAAATCGAGAAAGATGCAAATAAAATAAATAATAAAAATTTTCGGGCCCGAGTGAGGATCGAACCCGGGTTGTCTGCGTGGCAAGCAGGTGTTCTACCACACAGCCATGCCTCTGCTTGGAAATACTGTGAAAATAACTTCCTCTGCTTCGAAATGCAGTGAAAATAACTTCCATGCTTCGCAAACGCAAGCGTTTTTTATATAGGCGTCGCAATATAACCAGGGGCGTCGGCAGGATTTTGTCTTGAGGGGGGGCAAAACCGTGTTGCATCGCGGCACGAGGGGTGGGGCTGGGGGGGGGGGGGGGCGCTGGTGGGACTTCAGGGGCAGTGATGGCGTGGCTTTAAAGGGGCCATGACACCCAATTTTCGACCATAATCTGCGTTATGTAGGTTGATCCTTGTACGTTCGCAGACAAGCTGGCGAAATTTTAGAGCCTTTGGTCGTGCCGTTAATTTATAATTGAATATTTTTATAAACGAGCGAGCGGCCTGAGAGTCGGGCAACACTGGCACGCTCGCTAGCCGTGACGTAACGAGTAGCTTGCTGTGTGAGCGTCGACACGGTCTTCATTCCGCGTTCCATGTTCAGCTGCGCGCGCAAACGAGCTATTTCTGCTTTTCTCAACTTGCCTATGGAACTAAATGACTTGCAGCGGTTGAAACAGCAACAGAGCAACACTCGCAGTGAACACACTGACCGCCTGTGGAACGTAGCAGACGACGTCACTGCTCCTCGCAGTTAGTGACGTCACGCACGCCATGGCAAAATGGCGGTCGCCGGCGGTGGGCGGAGTTTACAGCCGACGACTTCCCCGGCTAATTTTGGACTGAAATAATCTTTTACAGTCCAGTTTTCACACGTGTACAAGCATATTTGACCCTCTACCTTCGTTTTTCGCCAAAAACTGCAAATTATTGGGTGACCATGTCATGGCCCCTTTAAGGGGGCAAGTGCCCCCCTTTGCACCCCCCCTACCGACGCCCATGAATATAACATGTAATATCCCAGGAATATTGCGTGGTACAAGCGTACATTGCCATCGGGCGTCAGAATATGTGACTATCATAACGATTCCATAGTTTAAAGCCAGCCACCCATTACAAACGGCACACACCTTACTGCGCGTATTCCCTTAACACCACGTAGTGGGTGCATAGCAAGTTCGAAAACATTTCCCACATTTGCCGCGCATAATTTCTCCTGAAGTACGCACTAGGGACGGGATATCGCTATCGCGTTCAACTCTTCAAGGCGAAGCTTAAGGGTCCCCCCAATTTTTTTGTAGTGATTCGTCACCGTCACTGCTAAAAAGCGCGATATCATCCGCAAAGCACACGTAGCTAAGGAAAAAGTAGGAATAATGATTAACGAAGAATCGTTAATCATTATTCCTACTTTTTCCCGTTCTACGTTTTTAAATATTGGGAATGTACCGTTAATAAAATTGATGAGATTGTAACTCTTCGCCTGACCCCATTCTCGATCATAATTTCGTGCTTTTCTTGAGGAATACGGTGGCTGTGAGATCGTTTTAGATGTTGGTTATGATGTTTAGGTGTTCCTTTATGGCATCATTATTCCGGAACTGCTAGCGTTTGTTCATATGTGTGTGAATAAATTTGTGTTTATAACTTTACAAATGTGTTGCTCCTTCATTACCTAGACGCACGCGTTGTTGATGCAGCAGGCCTTTCATTATTTTAGTTGTGTTGGAGACAATGTTGACTTTGGCCTTACACGGTTCCACATAATTCTGGGTCTCAATGGCACGCTAAGACCGCAGTAGAGCAGTCGCTGTGAGTGCGAAGTATTTTCTGAATACGGCGCCAACGGCAGTCGATGAATGCCTTTGGGGCGCGAACAGGCTAATTTTTAGCACTACTCACGTAGTACAGTAACTACAGTAATACCGAGCTACCGTGGTCGGCACGCAGCCGTTTCACTTTATAACACGTGTATCAGCAAGGTACTGTACGCATCGAGCAAACACCGCCGGTGTCCCCATTTAAACTGGCTACGTGCAGATCACAACGATACAGTATTACCGTACTTACCACACAGTAAATTACCATAGTAACGGGTGCAAACGGTCGCACCGGCAGATTCCCGATGTCAGCGAGGCCGACAACGCGCCAGCTTACATAGGCCATATGACGGCTTGCCATCATGGGCTGAATAACGGCAGGTCGGTCTCGGACCGACGCCGGCAAGCCATCATCGGCCGAACGCCGACAAGCCCTCATCGGCCCAACACCGGCAAGCCCTCACCGGCCCAACGCCGGCAAGCCCTCATCGGCCCAACAACCGGATTCCTTTGTCATGTGGCCGAGTTTACATAGGGCAGACCGGCCGCTGCATCAATGATAGGCCCAGAGAGCACAGTAACAAAGTGGGAAAATCGCCGCCTGATGAGTTTTTGGCGCTACATTGCCTTAAATGCACGTGCCAACCCAATTTTGACAAGACGGTTATAGTTGGGAAGAGCAAGTCGGAAATCACTAGATTAGTAATCGAAGCGGAGCAGATTGACTATTTCGGCCGAAAGTTGTGTCAGCAAAACGTCACTGTCCCTGAGTAAAAAGGAATTAGACTACTTGCGCATGTGCTGAGGCCGTCTTGCTACCGGCTATCCAGAAGCGTTCAATTTTCTGTAGTATCGAGGTTCCAGCCACATCATGTTGTTGATTGTATTGTTGCTTTTTCATATTTTCATGTTGTTCAAGGTTTCATGTTTTCCGCAAGTAGCCACGTGATTGTCGTGTGCAAAAAACAGGTATAACTGTTGGCTTGGGAATGGAAATAAACTTTATTTGTTGTCAGTAGCGCCAGTGTGTGTGTCCTTCTTCCCTTCGTCGTCTTCTAGCGCCTACATCCAAGAAGGCCCAACACCGGCTAGCCGACATCGGACCGATATGGGTGAAAGTAGCGCGAGCGTGATTTGCCGACATGGGGCCACTATTGCTGCCGACGTTTGCCGACGTTGGGACGAGATCGCTCCAATGCCGGCGTGCTGCCTGGGTAAAGCGCTGGACACATGGTGCGATTCGGCATCCGATCCGACGTGCGGCGCCGATCGCGGCGTACGACGATTCACGACACATGGGGTGAACGAGCAATCAGCGCGCAGGCTCCGCCCACACACGGCACCTCAGCTTGCACGCTCGGAAAACATTGTATCCTCTACATTTAGTACAAAACAAACAACCTCACACAGCCATGCTTCGTTCTCTCAGAACATTGCCAACAAAGCTACGCCTTCGCGAGCTACAATCATCGCAACACCTCACATTCACTCACGACTACGAGCGTAGGCCTAGCTAGGCGGACGCTCTCGGTAGCGCCGCTCGAGTTCAAACGCGAGCTGATTGTAGAGCGCTTATTTTTGCCAACACGATTAAAGCTTGTGTTCTTATATGACGCGTTTACACGCGCAATTGGTGTTATCGACGGTCCTCGATGTGAAGAGCAAGGGTGGGAACGAAGCGAGCCGGTTCGCCGAGACGGCCGGTGTCAATGTTTACCTGTGAAACGGCCTTCCATCATGGCTCACTAGCTCGTTGGTGGTTCGGAAACGGACGTCGCCTTGCCGAAATGGCACACTGCAAGCATCACTTTATTCAATCATGATGTATTTCACGTCAGAAACAGTTTATCCAATGTTTTTCATGCCACCGACAATGGCGATATCCACAAATACCAGGACGATCTCAGCCATCGCAGCGGCGAGGAACGAACCAGCGGCACAGGTTGGCATGGGCGCCACCAGTGGCGCCGCTTGTCGAGCTCCCGCGCTGCCATTGGCTGCGGCCGCCCGACCGGAGCGGTAGCCGCGCGGCAACATTCAGCAAGTTGGATGCCCGCGCGGCGTGCGAATCGGCGCTGCATGCTGTTGGAACCTGTTGGACGTCTGTCGGATGCGGCTGTTGGCACGAACAGCCGTACGGCAAATCGCATCCGAATTCGCACCATGTGTCCAGCACTTAATGCAGTCAGGGACAACTTCGTAGTCGAGTGCGCCGAGACGTGGAAGTGCCCTGTATGGTCCGAAGTATCGTCGAAGAAGCTTCTCGCTAAGTCCCCGTCGGCGTACTGGCGTCCACAGACATATAGACGGTCGCCGGGTTGGTATTACATCTTGTGTCGTCGAAGATTATAGTGACGGCTGTCTTTAGTTTGCTGGTTCTTGATGCGCTGACGGGGAGTTGTCTGGCTTCCTCGGCGCGCTGAAGGTAGGCGGCCACGTCGAGGTTTTCTTCGACGGTGATGTTGGATAGCATGGCGTCGAGCGTCGTCGCCGGGTTCCTTCCGTAGACCAACTTGTATGGCGTCATCTGCGTTGTTTCTTGCACGGCCGTGTTGTATGCGAAGGTCACATGGAAGGGTGGCGTCCCAGGTCTTGTGTTCGACGTCGATGTACATGGCCAGCAAGTCGGTGCTGGTCTTGTTTAGATGCTCAGTGAGGCGATTTGTCTGTGGGTGGTAGGCGGTGGTCTGGCGGTGACTTGTCTGGCTGTATCTCAGAATCGCCTGAGTTAGCAGTAAAGACCATACCTCTGTCGGCAATGAGTACCTCAGGGGCGCCATGACGCAGGACGTTCTCGACAAAGAACTTTGCTACCTCGGCGGCACTGCCTTTGGGCAGGGCCCTAGTCTCGGCGTAGCAGGTGAGGTAGTCAGTAGCTACGACGATCCATTTGTTTCCGGAATTCGACGTCGGGAACGGCCCCAGTAAGTCCATGCCGATTTACTGGAACGGCCGGCGCTCACAACTTTGAAAGGCCTGCCGTAGAGGTAGGGGCGAAACTTGGATGTAGCCCAGATGATGGCAAGGCACTCCTTTTCTGTTGTAGAATAGTTGGCCTCCGCCTTGCAGAGCGACCGGCTAGCATAACTGATGAACCTTTCGAGTCCGTCAATCCTCTGCACGAGGACGGCTCCGAGCCCTACGCTGCTTGCGTCGGTGTGGATTTCCGTGTCGGCGTATTCGTCGAAGTGCGCAAGTATCGGTGGCGTCTGTAGCCGTCGTTTCAGTTCTTGAATGCTTCGAAATGTTTCTTGAAATGTTTCGGTTCTTGAAACTTGTGCTGTTTCCTACTTAAATTCCACGTCGGTTTTCGCGAGTTAGCGGCTCGGCGATCTGTGAAAATTTCTCGACGAAACGTCTGTAATAGGCGCACAAACCAAGAAATCGGCGTACGGCCTTCTTATCGGTGGGCGGCTGGAAGGCAGCAATGGTCGCTGTTTTCCGTGGGTCGGGTCGAACTCCAGACTTGCTAATCACATGGCCCAGGAACAAGACCTCCTCGTACGCAAAGCGGCACTTTTCTGGCTTCAGGGTGAGTGCGGAACTCTTCATTGCTTGAAGTACAGCTTCAAGGCGCCGGAGGTGATCGTCGAAGGTTGAGGCAAATACAACAACGTCGTCCAGGTACACGAGGCAAGTCTGACACTTCAAGCTTTCTAGTACTGTGTCCATAACGCGTTGGAACGTCGCAGGTGCCTAGCAAAGACCGTAAGGCATGTCCTTGAACTCGAACAAGCCGTCGGGTGTTATAAAGGCATTCTTTTATCGGTCTCTCACGTCGACTTCGATTTGCCAGTAGCCGGTCTTGAGGTCCATCGACGAGAAGTACTTCGCGTTGTGGAGTCGATCTAGGGTGTCGTCTATTCGTGAGAGAGGGCACACGTCTTTTTTTTTGTGACTTTGTTCAGGCGGCGATAATCGACGCAGAAGCGTCGGGTTCCGTCCTTCTTCTTCACTGACACCACGGGTGACGCCCACGGACTCTTTGAAGGCTGGATGATGTCGTCTTGTAGTATTTCGTCGGCTTCTTTCTTTATGGCCTCGCGCTCTCGCGTCGAAACTCTGTACGGGCTCTGACGGAGTGGTCTGGCACTTTCCTCTGTTATGATGTGATTGTCGAGACCAGGACACAGGACCGCGGTGCGAAAAGGAAAAGGAAAGTCTGTTTTGACAGATCGAAAGAGCAGACGCCCTTACGTCGTCTTCCTCGGACGAACGGTGGTTGGTGCTCGTGCTCGTCACTTCGTCGTCCTCGGCCATCGTGCCGGCTTCGAATCATGACACGATGTTTCGCGACTGGGGTCTACCGATTTCCTGACTGACGATGACGAAAAGCAGTCCTTGTATTGCAGGAGCAGGGTCTTGAGCTGTTCTTGCTTGTGCTTCGGAAGGCTCGGATTGACGTCGAAAGCCGGGTGAGGAGCATGGTTCGTCGGAGTAGGTTCTGCAGAATCGGTGAGGGCGAAAGCATTGGTGGCTTCCACAATTTCCTCAATGTAGGCGACCATCGTGCCTTTGTTCACGTGCTTGTACTCGTTGCTGAAATTTGTGAGCATTACTGTTACTTTCCCTCCACGCAGCTCGGCGGTTCCTCTTGCGATGCCTATCTCGCGGTCAATTAACACGTGCTGGTCGCCTTCAACGAAGCCTTCCAGGTCTGCGGATTCCTGTGTGCCGACGGAAACGACGACGCTTGAGCGAGGCGGGCGGAATGGTGACTTGGTCTTCCAGCACATTTAAGGCGTGCTTCCCGGGTGACGTGTGCGGCGGTAGTGCTTTTTCTGGGGATAGCGTGAGTGACTTGGATCTCAGATCAATGATTCCACCATGAAGACCTATAAAGTCCATACGAAGGATGACGTCTCTCGAGCACCGCTGTAGGACTACGGAGCTTGCGGGATAAATCCGCTTGCCAATAGAAACTCTTGCTGTGCAGATTCCTACCGGCGTTACTAGGTGCCCTCCAGCTGTCCGGATTTCGGGGCCTTCCCAAGCAGTCCTAACTTTCTTCAACTTCGCGGCGAACGGCCCACTGCTGACGATTTAGTCGGCTCCAGTATCGACGAGAGCTGTCACGCTGTGGCCGTCGATAAAAACGTCGATGTCACTAGTTCGTCGTCTCGCGTTACGGTTAGGTCGTGGCGTCGGATCACGGCTGCGTCGGTTTGTTCCGCTGCTTCCACGTCGCATCGTCAGGTCTTCTTCGGGTAGCGAAGTTTGGACGTCAGGGCGCCGTTCGTCTTGCGGTGGGTTATTTAGATTTCGTTGCGGCGTCGTCGTCGGCGGCGACGGAGGATCTTCGGTAGTTCATCGCACAGCAACCGCGCCTACATCGGTTGCTGCCCTTAGTTTTCAGGATATGGGCTCGCGGAACGGCCCCAAGTAGGGCCGGTGTACTGGCAGTGCTGCGGTGACATGTAGAGGCCTGGCGACGGCGATCGGGATGGTCGTCGGGGTGTCCACTGCCCTCCTGCGAGGTAGTCGGCGATGCCGTTCACCCCGCTGTGGACACGGCGCGTCGACGACGAAACCACGTAGCCCCATCTGTCGGTACTGGCGGCAGCGACGGTAGGTGTGCCCGGCCTAACCGCAGTGTTAGCAGAGCGGGCGGTTGTGAGGGGAGCGCCAAACGTCGGTCTTCCTCGGAGCGTAGCGCTGGCCCGCAGGCGGGCGGTCTGGCGCCGGTGGTGGTGGCGGCGGTGTCTGGCGGCGAAATGCGGCGGTGCGGTCTCTCGACGTGGGCATTAAGGGGGGAGCGTCGCGTCGGGCCACAGCAGCGTAGGTCATGGCTTGCGGCTGAGGCTGCGGCGGTTCAGAGGTTCCCAGCGACTGCTGGATTTCTTCTCGAACGGCGTCGGCGATCGAGGCACCTTGGGGCTGGCACGACAGGAACATTCGCCAAGGTGGTAATGTGGGCATGTTGGTATTCCATGTTTATGAAGGGTAAGAGCGCACTGAAGACGAAGACACAAAGAAGGCACACACACGCACACACATAGCGCTAAACTTTCAACAGTTTATTTTTGTGATCTCGACACTACTTATGGGGCAAACCATGAGCACATCTGCTGCGCAGAAGTAACAGCAACATTACTAAGCATCATGACAGACACCAAGGAAAACAAATTCTTTTTTTTGTCAGCGCAATAGAAGGCATACTAACACACATGTCACCCAACTTTTCAATCTCCCCTGCTTCGATTATCTCGCGTGTAAGCTGATTTCTATTTCTTGACAGAACTCTGCACGTGTCGAACAAAGGCACACAACCGCACTTCTTACAATGTATTGCCAAGAACCCACCTGCCACGTTTCTAACATTGTAATGGTGTTCACGGAGCCGGTCATTCAAGCAACGGCCGGTTTGTCCGACGTAGCTGCGACCACAAGATAGCGGCAGGCAATACACCACACACTCAGCACAATCAACAAACTTGTTCTTGTGATTAGTTTTGCATCCACGTTTTTCGTTTGCATTCCTCGTCGTAATCTTGCACAGCCTTTCCAACTTGTTTGGCGCCGAAAAGAGCACGCGCACTTTGGCCCGTTGAGCAATCTTTTTCAGATTATGGGATTATGGTTTTTTGTGAATTGTCCTTCCGAGCGGCTAGTTGCTGAGTTTAACGGTCTTATACCAGTAATCAAGGATTGTCTTGAGCCCCTAGAGGTGACGCATGAGCTTCCGCAGAATGGCACCATGAGGTTTCTGGACCTTCGCCTGTCGCTCGGCTGTGATCACTCCTGTTGGCATTATGAACCGCGTGCAAGTAAACCCTTACTCCCCTACCACTCAGCGCATTCCAAACTAGTTAAGAGAGCGATTACGAAGCTTTGCTTCAAGAGTGCCCTAACGAAGTCGTGTCACCATATGGTCCAACTCAGTTTCGACCAGCAAAGAAAGAGGCTGCTGGATGCCGGGTTTCCCCAGCCTTTGCTTGTCTCCGTAGCTGAATGCATCTCGAGGGACAGCAAAAACGAAAACCGAACTGTGGCGAGAACATTTGAGCAAGGGAATCGCATAAGGGTGTTACCTTACGTACACGCGGTTTCCCATAATCTGAAAAAGATTGCTCAACGGGCCAAAGTGCGCGTGCTCTTTTCGGCGCCAAACAAGTTGGAAAGGCTGTGCAAGATTACGACGAGGAATGCAAACGAAAAGCGTGGATGCAAAACTAATCACAAGAACAAGTTTGTTGATTGTGCTGAGTGTGTGGTGTATTGCCTGCCGCTATCTTGTGGTCGCAGCTACGTCGGACAAACCGGTCGTTGCTTGAATGACCGGCTCCGTGAACACCATTACAATGTTAGAAACGTGGCAGGTGGGTTCTTGGCAATACATTGTAAGAAGTGCGGTTGTGAGCCTTTGTTCGACACGTGCAGAGTTCTGTCAAGAAATAGAAATCAGCTTACACGCGAGATAATCGAAGCAGGGGAGATTGAAAAGTTGGGTGACATGTGTGTTAGTATGCCTTCTATTGCGCTGACAAAAAAAGAATTTGTTTTCCTTGGTGTCTGTCATGATGCTTAGTAATGTTGCTGTTACTTCTGCGCAGCAGATGTGCTCATGGTTTGCCCTATAAGTAGTGTCGAGATCACAAAAATAAACTGTTGAAAGTTTAGCGCTATGTGTGTGCGTGTGTGTGCCTTCTTTGTGTCTTCGTCTTCAGTGCGCTCTTACCCTTCATAAACAGGGAACATTCGGCGAAGTTCTTCTCGCACCACGGCTCTTATGGTCTCACGTAGGTCGTCTGAGCATAGCGATTGAATGTCTGCGTAGCCTGGCGTCGACCGGTGATTGAATTGCCGTGTGCGCATTTCCAGCGTCGTTTCGATCGTAGCTGCTTCCGAGAGAAATTCCGGAACGGTCTTCAGTGGGTTTCTCATTGTCACGAGGCTAGCAAATCAGTGCGTTCTCGTGTAGGTTCGTGTAATGCAACGATGACATAACCGTCATCGAGAAAGGAGATACGAGACCGTTTGTGCGTAACCAAAGAACAACACTCAATATATTTAAATAAAAGAATGAAGAGAAAGTGATAGGAAAAAGTAAAGCGTGCAAAACAGAGACAAACTTAAACGAGCTAGGGAACTGTCTTATAAATGCTACAAGTACATAAGTTCTCGAGAAACGAAGATCGACGGTCACCGTTCCGTAGAGGCTCTTGCGCAGACGGTGAAGGTTGATGCGGCGAGATGTAGTCAGGGTAGACCTGGTGTCCAGTCGTCGCTCGGAAGAAAGGTAGCGTCGGGCGAACCCAGGTCCACGACCTCTCGGCGTTCGTCCTCCGACGCTAGGACGCGGACCCGGGGACGTGACGTGTCTGGCCACCGCCAGACGATGACAAGTCTGGCCAACGCCAGACGACGAGCAGCCTGGCCAACGCCAGACGATGGAAGACGCTCGGGTACACGACCAGGTGGAGCCCGCAGCGGCCTTGCCGCAGGAACTCACCCGCCACTCCCGCGCCCTGGTAGCCCTCTTGCTTCCGCCACGTTTCAGCCACGTCTGTATCGTTATTCCATCGGGCTTCTCCCAAATAAGCGTGGGGGCCCCTCATTGGTTAAATTTCTTCTACGTAACTTCACGCGCCCCGTCTGTACCTCATCTTCCTCGCCGAATACACCATGAAAGCGCGCATCCACACGTTCGGTCGTCGTCGTCGTCTTTCTTGCGCCGGTGCACTCGCGCACTTTTCAAACCGCGCACTGGTTTCACTCGCGCACTGTACAAAACACGCACTTCACTGATCACAACATGCGCCTTTTTTCGAAAAGTTTTTTTTTCAATTAAAAAA
Source organism: Rhipicephalus appendiculatus (assembly GCA_030522465.1). Lineage (NCBI taxonomy): Eukaryota > Metazoa > Arthropoda > Arachnida > Ixodida > Ixodidae > Rhipicephalus > Rhipicephalus appendiculatus. The sequence continues at coordinate 828,537 of JALIZH010032910.1, read as the reverse complement.
AAACTGCAGCATGCGCGTGTTTCACCACACATGGTCCGTTCTTCGAGTCCGCATGAACACATGCACACTTGTATCACGACCAGTCTTAATGAACACGTACAAAAAAAAATCCACATAAGGCAAACTATATCTAGATGGTTAGTGGAAAGGCTTTGCCTGTGATCTCGAGTGCCACATGGCTTCCGATCTAAGGCTGCAGCCTGCTCATGAAATCGGCCCCTGCATTATCAGATCCTCTGATATGCTGAATATGAAAAGTGTACTCTTGTAGTGCTAGACTCCACCTTAGCACCCTACTGTTCAGGTGTTTTGCCTTCGCTAAGTATTGCAGCGGTTGATGATCTGTCTGCACTACAAACTGCACTCCATACAAAAAGATATGAAATTTTTCTACCGCCCATACTAGCGCTAAGTATTCACGTTCGATGGTGGAGTAATTCTGCTCGCGAGGCAACAGCTGGCGGCTGGCATACGACACTGGGTGTACCACCCCCTCGTGTTCTTGCATGAGGACTGCGCCGATACATGTGTCTGATGCGTCTGTACGGAGAACAAACACACGTTTTGGATCTGGTGCCTTCACGACCGGCCCGGAAGCAAGGGCTTGCTTTAGCGTTTGAAAGGCTTCTTCTGTTTCAGGAGTCCAACCAATCTTGTTCTTCTCCATTTTTCTGGTTAGCTGTGTTAAAGGCTGAGCCTTCTCTGCATAGCGAGGTATTAAATCTCGGTAGTACCCAGCTAGTCCCAGAAAAGATCGAAGCTGCTTCTTGGTGTCAGGTAGAGGTGCATTGGCTATCTTCGAAACCGTAGTTTCTACAGGTTGAATAGTCCCGCCTCCTAGACGATGGCCCAAGAAGACTATCGACTCGACAGCAATTTCGCACTTCTGAGGCTTGATCGTTAAGCCAGACTCCCGTACTCTCTGCAACAAGCGCTGCAATGTGTCTACGTGATCTTCCCAGGTGTTCGTAGCTATGAGAACATCATCGATGTAGTGGACTACATTTTCGAGACCCTGTAGAAGCGTTCTCATTAAACGAGTAAACACCGCGGAAGCTGTCTTTATGCCAAACGGCATGTATATGAACTGGAAATGTACCGATTGCGTTGAGAATGCCGTTATTGGTCTCGAGGCCCGGTCAAGTGGGACTTGCAATATCCCTTCGTGAGGTCGAACTTAGAAAATTATTTCTTGGTGCCCACCTCGGTAAACATTATATCCGTCCTTGGTATGGGTTCAGCGTCGGAAACCAAAATCTCGTTGATGCGACGGAAGTCGACGCATGTGCGATAGGTGTTATCCGGCTTCTTAATAAGTACCAAGGGCGAATTGTAGGGCGAATTGGATCGCTCAATCACACCCAGTTTTAGCATATCCTGAACTTCTTGCTCCACTACTTCCTTCATTGCCAACGGCAAAGGATACTGCGGCGTGTTGATTGGTTCAGATGTCGTCAGTTGCAGTCGGCATTCCAACAAATTCGTCTTTGCCGGGACTCCAGAGAATACATCTTGGTATGTGGTTAGAATCTTACTAAGTTCCGTGCGTTTGTCTTCTTCTAAGCCACTGCCAATCGGAATCGCTTCCACACCCACAGTTGGCTTTCCTGAGCAAGCTGGTAGAAGGGTATCGGTCTCCTCCTCTTTCACAACCACAAAAGATGCTGTTTGTGGAATTGGGTCTGGTTGCCGGTCTTCATAGCGTTTTAACATGTTAATGTGGAAAAGTTTGGCGTCATGTCCCAAGTCCAGCCAATAGTCGTATTCACCCTTCTTCCCAATGACCGGAAACGGCCCTTTCCATTGCATCAACAACTTATTCGCTGTTGTAGGAAGCAAAATAAGAGCTCGGTCTCCAACTTTCAACTGACGGCTCTTGCTCTTCCGGTCATAGTGATATTTCTGAGTCCTTTTAGCTCGCAGCAGGTTCTTATGGGCTAACTTTAGCGTCTTCTCAAGACGATCCCGGAGATCGAGGACATATCCATAGGTCGTTTTCGTCTCCTCTTCGATCTTTTCTCCGGTCCACAGCTCTTTTAGCAAGTTGAGTGGTCCTCGGATGTATCTCCCGTAAATGAGCTCGAAAGAAGAAAACCCTATGCTGGCCTGAGGAACTTCCCTATATGCAAATAGAAGTGGTGCGAGCAATCGATCCCATGATTTGGGATCCTCTTGGCAGAGCTTGCGCAGCATTTGTTTCAAAGTCCCATTAAAACGCTCGACCAACCCATTACACATGGGATGATAAGGCGTCGAACTCAGATGTTTGATTGCCAGCAGGTCGTTACCTTCTCTCATCAGGTCCGACGTGAAACACGAGGCCTGATCACATAGGATTTCGCGGGGGGAAACCAACGCGGGAAAACATTTCCACCAACCCGTCTGTCACAGTCGCGGAGTCAATCGCCGGCAAAGCAACCGCGTCTGGATAGCGCGTAGCGAAATCGACCATGGTCAGTATGTATCTGTTACCCCTATGAGAGACCGGCCTTAAGGGTCCAATAATGTCCACGGCCACTCGTTCAAAAGGAGTGTCAATGAGGGGCATTTTCCCGAGAGGTGCCTTGCCTACTTTGTTCTTCGGGTACATCCTTTGGCACGTGTCACAGGACCGCACGTATCTTTTGATGTCTTCCTGGACTCCTGGCCAATAGAACGAACCTAGCACCCTATCAATCGTTCTTGTCACTCCTTGATGCCCAGACATCAAACTCTCATGGGCCATCTTCAACACTTGACTTCGCAGCTTGAGAGGAACTACCACCTGCTGCACCAATTTTCCAGAGGATAGTCGGTAATTACGGTACAATAATGACTTCTCCATGACAAAGGAATGCTGGGTCGATCCTCTTCCATAAAAAACTTGCCCGATTTTGTTCTTGCAAGCCTCCAGGGTCTTGTCTTCTTTTTGGGCCGTCTCGAGCTCTCTCTTGTTTATCTTCAAACTGCTGACGCTGACTGTAGCTGGATCCGGCTGTACCCTTGTGCTCTTCATACTACCCAGTGATAACTTTAACCGAAGGTCTTCTTTCTTCTCATATGATGTGTCGGCTACGCCGTTCGGATTCAAGTTCCCTTCATCCACTTTCTTTTTCCATTCCTTGTCAGGATCATCAGCAGCACGGGACCCTGGCACTTTGCCAACGATGATATCGTACAGCGGGGAGGACATGCATGCATTTCACAATACATGTGCCCGAAAAATATGGCGAAAAAATCTCCACCTTTGCCTCGGGTACAGTGATGTGGCTCCCGTCTGCTAAGAATAAGGTCGTCGTGGTTCCTGTCAAGGCTTCATCTGGCACCAAAGAACGCCGTACCACCATCGTATTGCTCCCTGTATCCCGCAGGACGGAAGCAGCTTGGCCGAAGATAAGGCCCTGAAGTACTGCCATCGGGTGGTTTGTTGACTTTGGCTGAGTGTTTACCGCCCTGGCCATATTCTCTTCCTGCTTGTCCGCAGTTGCATCATCATCATCTGCCTTTTCTTCTTGCGACCATATACATGAAGTCTTCTTCGGGACGTTCTGCTTTCTGGTGCATACATTTACATCATGTCCCATTTTGCGACAGTAGTCACAGTACGGTTGTCTCGTCCGAGCACGACAATCTGCTGCTCTGTGACCTGTTTTGTCACAGACAAAACACAACGTGGGAGTTATTTGAAATACGTGGCGCAAGGTTACTACAGAGAAGAGACAAGAAGAGACAGAAAGAACGCCAACTCACAACTAAGTTTATTTTCATGAAGCATTCACCATATAAAGGTTCTTGAAGGACATGCGCAGAACTTTCTACTCACTGCACGTGCAGGAAGACGAGGTTTTGAAAAGATCACAATCATGATATCTGGGAACCAGCAACAAACAAATGTATCCTAATGTAAAGCCATCGAAAAAAAAAAAACAACGGAAACCCAACCCGCGCAAAGCTCGTGGAAATCACTCAAAAAAAAATGACAGACACTTCGTAAAAAACCATCTAAAGTACATCTAGATCCAACAGTTCAAATTCACTCGTATGCAACAAAACTGATGGCACGCTGACGCAAGAATCACCTTTCTTCCTTATGTGAAAGGCTTCCAGTAACTCCCGCGCCAGCGCATCCCGGCTCCTTCCAAGTAGTCGCGTGCGATCGAACTGCGGTGTGCAGCCACACGAAGCACAGTGAAAGGGTAAATGAGACCCTGTTCCAGTCCTAATTGATAAAGAATGCTCCCTTAAACGGTCATTTGTACAGCGCCCTGTCTGGCCTATATAGACCTTGCCGCAGCTCAGGGGTATTTCGTAAACAGTGCCCGACAGCACAACGCAGAAAGGGCTTTGCATGCTTCTTATCGCACGCCGCCTTGGCACAGCTCGATTAAATGCGGGCGCAGAGCCTTGAAAGCTTATTTGGAGCAGAGAAGACCACAGGCACATGGTGCCGATTTGCAACCTTTTTTTAGGTTGTGGGAGATTTTGTGCATGTATGGCACAACATGCGGTCTTTTTCTCTGGCCTTGCAATGGCTCTGGCCTCCTGCGTTCCCCTTTCAGCCTCTGAAGCAACGTTTCGGACACACTGACTAAGACCGAAGAAGGGAACCCAGCTGCAGGTAAGCCGCAGTAACTGACAGGAGAAACTATCATGCACTGTGTGCTCGCATGACTTGGACAGCGCAGAACGAAAACACATTGCAGCTATAGCCCTCTTTACCACCTTTGAATGCGCGGAATCGTATGAAAGAAGAACCTTTTCTCGTTCTAGGGCTGAACTTCCAACAGACATGACCATCACCGAGAGTCAAGTTAATATCTAAAAACTGCAAGCTCTTGTCATTGGGCAGCTCATGGGTAAAGACCAAGCCTTTTCCATGTTGTCGAAACTGGTTCAGAACCACATCTACCTCGCTAGAGTGCGTTACAGGGTTAGTAGAAATTAAAACCACGAGGAAATCGTCCACATATCTAAAAATCTTAGGGACCTTTCCTGGGTTCCAAGGCACTTACTAAATCACGGTCAATAGACGCCAAAAAAATGCTACACAGAACAGGTGCAACGCAGGAACCGATACAAATGCCCTTTCTTTGAATAAACAAATCATTATTAAAAGAAACAAAGGTGCTACGAAGGTAAAATTCTAAAAGTGACATAAAATTGGTGACGGATACGCCAGAGGTATTGATAAACGTCGTGCCCCCATGTTCCTCGATACAGTCCCTTACACAGGATAAAAGTTCATTATGGGGCACTGAATAAAAAAGATCCTCAACGTCAATCGAAAAAACATAACTGATGTCACTTCGGCTTTTCAAGAAAGCTATGACGTCGCAGGAGCTTTTTGTTGCGAATGGATCTACAAACGCTAACGTATTTAAATTCTTCAACAGATAACGACTCACTTGCAGCTGCCAAGCACCATTTTCCGTCACAAGTCACCATTTTCCGTCACAAGTGGTCTTCTCTGCTCCAAATAAGCTTTCAAGGCTCTGCGCCCGCATTTCATCGAGCGGTGCCAAGGCGGCGTGCGATAAGAAGCATGCAAAGCCCTTTCTGCGTTGTGCTGTCGGCACTGTTTACGAAATACCCCTGAGCTGCGGCAAGGTCTATATAGGCCAGACAGGGCGCTGTACAAATGACCGTTTAAGGGAGCATTCTTTATCAATTAGGACTGGAACAGGGTCTCATTTACCCTTTCACTGTGCTTCGTGCGGCTGCACACCGCAGTTCGATCGCACGCGACTACTTGGAAGGAGCCGGGATGCGCTGGCGCGGGAGTTACTGGAAGCCTTTCACATAAGGAAGAAAGGTGATTCTTGCGTCAGCGTGCCATCAGTTTTGTTGCATACGAGTGAATTTTGAACTGTTGGATCTAGATGTACTTTAGATGGTTTTTTACGAAGTGTCTGTCATTTTTTTGAGTGATTTCCACGAGCTTTGCGCGGGTTGGGTTTCCGTTGTTTTTTTTTTTCGATGGCTTTACATTAGGATACATTTGTTTGTTGCTGGTTCCCAGATATCATGATTGTGATCTTTTCAAAACCTCGTCTTCCTGCACGTGCAGTGAGTAGAAAGTTCTGCGCATGTCCTTCAAGAACCTTTATATGGTGAATGCTTCATGAAAATAAACTTAGTTGTGAGTTGGCGTTCTTTCTGTCTCTTCTTGTCTCTTCTCTGTAGTAACCTTGCGCCACGTATTTCAAATAACGATGCACCAACTGGCCCAACATAACGTACTATTAAACAACGTGGGAGACTTCCCAGCCGTACTTGCGCATTTTCCTGCGGAGCCATTCTCAGTTTTGTCGCGAAAAACCAACAAATTTGAGTGTCGTTGGGCTTCTAAAAAATTATCTGCAGCCTCGGCCATTTCATCTAACTTACGACAGTTTTTCTCCCGTAGGAAAAGCGCCACGCGGTTATGGCATTGATTGATAAATTGCTCAGCCACTACGAGATCTCGAACCGACGAATATTCCTTTGCTGTCTTGGACATCTCCACCCATCTGTCGAAAAAACTCGCTAACCTCGTTGCATACTGCTTGCCGGTTTCTCCATCCTGAGGTTTGCTATGCCGAAATTTCTCCCGGTAGCCCTCCGCCGTGAAACGAAACCGCTGCACTAACGCTAACTTGGCTTTCTCGTAGTCAAGTGCCTCTTCTGGAGACAAGCGACCAAACACTTTGAGAGCTTCTCCGCTTAGACACAGACTCAGTGCCGTGGCCCACTTATCCTTAGGCCATTCCTGACCAGTGGCGACATTCTCAAATCTCTTTAAGTAAGCATCAAGGTCGTCCCGGTTTTCGTTAAACCCTGGTATGAAATTGTGCGGGTTAACGTTACATGGTCCTCGCACCTGTCGACCTAAGTCCGACGCCGCGGATTCCCTGGCACCTTCCACCTGAGCAAGTTGAAGACGCAGTTGAATCGTCTTCTGGCATTCAGCCTCAAGTTTGCGTTCCAACTCCGCCTGTTCCATCCTCTCCTTCCTCATCTCTCGCTCAGCCGCCCTATCTTCGCGAGCTCGTGCCTCACGCTCATCCAGCCATGCCTTCAACGCCTCTCCCTCTAGCCCCATGCGTATCGCTAACGCCGTTAAATCTGTCGTACTCATTTTATCTTTTCTGGCTAAAGACTAAATTGCATAAACGGTCTCGTCCTGTCGTAGCGGACGCCAATTGTCACGAGGCTAGCAAATCAGTGCGTTCTCGTGTAGGTTCGTGTAATGCAACGATGACATAACCGTCATCGAGAAAGGAGATACGAGACCGTTTGTGCGTAACCAAAGAACAACACTCAATATATTTAAATAAAAGAATGAAGAGAAAGTGATAGGAAAAAGTAAAGCGTGGCAAAACAGAGACAAACTTAACCGAGCTAGGGAACTGTCTTATAAATGCTACAAGTACATAAGTTCTCGAGAAACGAAGATCGACGGTCACCGTTCCGTAGAGGCTCTTGCGCAGACGGTGAAGGTTGATGCGGCGAGATGTAGTCAGGGTAGACCTGGTGTCCAGTCGTCGCTCGGAAGAAAGGTAGCGTCAGGGCGAACCCAGGTCCACGACCTCTCGGCGTTCGTCCTCCGACGCTAGGACGCGGACCCGGGGACGTGACGTGTCTGGCCACCGCCAGACGATGACAAGTCTGGCCAACGCCAGACGACGAGCAGCCTGGCCAACGCCAGACGATGGAAGACGCTCGGGTACACGACCAGGTGGGAGCCCGCAGCGGCCTTGCCGCAGGAACTCACCCGCCACTCCCGCGCCCTGGTAGCCCTCTTGCTTCCGCCACGTTTCAGCCACGTCTGTCTCGTTGAAAGGCCGCCTCCCGATAAATATAAGTAAATTCCTTGGCGGAACATTGGCAAACAATTACAGGCTGATCTGGTGTCCAGGACACACAGGCCTGGAGGGAAACGAAAGGGCCGACGCTTTTGCTCGAGGGCTCACGAACCGAGCAGAGCCTCGTCCGCACTTTCAATCCTTCCAAACACTCCAGGAGGAAACTAGCGAGGAGGACAAAGGCCCATTCAGAGTGGCCCCTCGCGAACTTCTTGCTCACCAGCGAGGCACGCGACAAAAATACAGCACCCCCCCACCAATCATTACAAAGGGAGGACACGATTGATCTCCGCAGAATTCAAACGGGGGTCTTTCCCAACCTGCAGAGATTGCACAAAATTTTTCCAACGCTGTATGGGCACGCCTGCCCGTGGTGTGGCGGCTCGCCTTCGTTATATCACATATCATGGGGATGCCTAAACCGACCACCAAATTTAGATACCTTTTTAGGTCACTACAGGCTCTCTAATACTTTCGAGCAATGGGAGGCACAGCTCGCCAGCTCTGACCCGGAGGTTCAACTTGCGCTCCTGGGTCACGTCAGGCAGGCGGCAGTTGCCAGTGGAGCCCTGGACTTGGGGCCCCGCCCATCGAGCTCATGACCCCTTGTCCCAAGCCCCTATGAATAAAGTTCTTCTTCTTCTTCTTCTTCTCGTTATTCCATCGGGCTTCTCCCAAATAAGCGTGGGGGCCCCTCATTGGTTAAATTTCTTCTACGTAACTTCACGCGCCCCGTCTGTACCTCATCTTCCTCGCCGAATACACCATGAAAGCGCGCATCCACACGTTCGGTCGTCGTCGTCGTCTTTCTTGCGCCGGTGCACTCGCGCACTTTTCAAACCGCGCACTGGTTTCACTCGCGCACTGTACAAAACACGCACTTCACTTATCACACTCATCAGTCCCGCGAAGAGCCCCGGTCTGACCCCTCGCATGAGGAAACGAACTTTCTTCTCAGGCATGTTGGGGTCAGCGCGGCGGAACTGCCGGGTCATTTCTTCCACGAAGATGGTCACGTTTCCGTTCGGGAGTTGCATCCTTGTCTCCAGCAAGGCGGCGGCCCCTTCCTTTCGTACTACGCTCGTGAAGGTCTCCAAGAAAGTAAGAGGTCCCAGGTTCGAAGTGTCCACTCCCGGTTCTCGAGCCATGTCCTTGCTGCTTCTTCCAAGTAAAGATACACGTGGCGCAGCTTGTCCTCGCAGTTCCAGTTGTTGAATGTTGAGACGTCTGTAGCCATAGGCGTATCTACCGGGCGGGGGGGGGGGGGGCAAGGGGGGGCGCGAGCCCCCCTCCACTGAGAAAAGCTAGGGGGGTGGAGCCCCCCCCATTTTTCTGGTCATTTTCGCCAGCGCGGAGGGAAACCATTAGCTGAGGAGAAGTTTTATTTCTACGCAACAATCATTTAATTATATCCTGAAATTTGACTTACGCTTGTGCTGTGGAGATTGTCTTCCGTGTATCCCGACCTGTACTGTAGGTTCTCTGCGGTGCGGGCCGTCTATCTGCGACGCTTGCGCGCTTTGCGCTACAGCATTGCAGAAAGGGATATATCGCGGAATAGGGGCTCCTTAACGTTAGATCACTTTGTCATGTCTTTGTTATGCTCTGCCTGGCCTGACACTTTCATAATCGTCGACGCAAATGCGGGCAGGAACCAGTAAACGTTTTAAAGACCGATCAAATGCTCTTCTTGTTTCAGAAAATTAATTTTCTTTCACCGGAAAGGGATAGCATTACCGCTGCTTTATATCAGTGGATGAGTGTGAAGAAGTGTATAGTGTTTTAGTTGGGCCGCATTGGAGGAGCTAAAGATGGTTTCCGCTTTAGTTTGCAATTAATCTGTTCGCCTTGCTTATCATATGGTAGCTAGCAGCGATAGCGCTGGCTTGGAACAGGGCGAGGAATAAGGCAGTGTACTCGAGTACGTCGGGAAGCCAAACTTTCATGCTTATACCGCAACTTGATCTACCGGACCAGGGAAATGGTCAATGTCCGCGGTTTTCTGGGCTGAGTAGACTGAGTTGACAGCCGGGCTAGTTGGTCTTCAGTCATCTCGAATTAGACTAGTAAAGGGCAAAACACAACTCGGGCGGCAACAAGCACGCACGCGCAGCGCTGTTTATTTCTCTTCTTCCCTCTCTCAGCATGGATGAGTTCACAGACTTCAATACGCGCTCGAACAGCTCAGCATTGTTATACTACCACTGGATATATTTATTATACTCAAACTGCCAAGGTGATCGGTGGGCAGCCTTCTTGAATTACATACAGAATGAGACATTCCCGGCTAATCCAAAAGTGTTTAGGTATTGTTCAGCAGAGTAGTGCGCTGCTTAGTGTGCACACGTCATTTTAACACCACCGGGTTTCAAAGATTTGTGACGTCGCGTAGAGGACACGCAATTTTTATGACACACCGAAAATTTTTTACGAATGGCGAAGAACAGATGGCCAAAGATAAGCCGTAGTGAAAATAGTGTACTCTGTTATTTTTGATGTAGTCGGGCCTGAGTGGTCATTACGCGAGGGATCATATTGGGGTCATTTGTTCCATCGCGTTACGGGCAGGTGCTGTGTGCATGACCGAGAAAAGTTCGACCAGTCATAAACAGCTAACGAAAAATGCGCATGGAAACAATGCGGGGTAGTTTAACGTTATATAGACCCACATTTTTTTCAAAGAAAATGTGCTCTTACACCGCTTGTACATGCGCATGTACTTGGAGGGGCCAGAGGGCCCCCCCAAGCAATGTTGCAAATACAAATACGATCAGTATAAAGAATGTACTACCCCCCCAAATACCAGAAATTCTTACTCAAAAGAAAGGCTTGTGGTTGAGAAGTTAGAAATAATAGCAATCTAATAAACAAAATCGCCAGGCCTGCGCGGAACGCGCGGTACAGTCACAGCGAAAGCTAGAAGAGCGGCCTTTCTAGAGCATTTTTGAAACACTCTTGGGGCAACTACTACAAGCACACTTGCATGGTACCCACTGCGCCATAAATCATTATAATCTTTGTGTAGTATGGAAGCGTCCACTATGCCGTTATTCGTCATTCTTCGGAGAAGCGTAGTACCCGCTACACTTTTGTAAGGCGTTATGCGCACTAGCTGACGACGATGAAGACTTATGCTGAGGCTTTTGTAATAGGTTGGAGCATTCAACGACTCACTCGTTACGCAATTCGCATTGTGTGACACCTCGTTGTTGCTTTACTGTTCTAAAACCCTTTATTACAAATGTTAACGCGATTCCTTACCCGACATGAAGCCTGCATAAGGGTCAGTTTGCAACGGAGTTTCAAGCACCGGCATAGCTCAGTGGCAGAATACTGGGCTGCGGCGCAGAGGGCGCTGGTTCGAATTTAGTCTCTTTTTATTTCGCGCGATAGTGGTTACGGACACCGGTGCCGGCGGCGGCGGCGGACAACTACGGCGCCAGAAACGGCCCTTGTGATCTCATAACAGTTTTCGCTTAATAGTAATAATAACAATGCGCTAGAAACACTATTACTAGGAGCAAAGAAGACCAAATATAATATACGCAAACCTAAATATGTGCAAGAAAGTGTAGTACTAATTACGGAAAAGAAAAGGTCCAGTCCCTGCTACCTACATTAAAAAACGCAATTATTCGTGAGCAGGTTGTAAACGTTAACGAAATTTCATTGAATGAAACAAATCTATACTGCTGGGGACGCCACCATCGACCTATTAAAGGCGGAGCACTTAAGGGGCCCGGGCTGTCGTATGCTGTCGTATGTTGTCGTAGTTTGGCGTAACGCAGGCAGAACCACGAATAGCATAACCATTTGTAGCATACTGAGCTCGCGCTCGCGCCGTGGAGAAGCCGTCTTCTTCTCCCTCGAGCGCGTTGCTGATGAGTGCGAAGCACTTTATAGGGGCCCGGGCTGTCGTACGCTGTCCTATGCTGTCGTCGCTTGGCGTAATGCAGGCAAAACCACGTATAAAAATAGAAAAAAAAGAGGAAGCAAGCGAGAAGTAGAAAGAGAGAGAAAGAAAGAGAAAAATAGGAAGAGAATAGAAATAGCAAGCAAGAGAAAGAAATAGATAAAGAGAGAGGAAGAAATAAACATAAATAAAGAGAAAAAAAAACGAAAGAGAGGAAGAAAGAGTGCCCAGCTCCGCTGGTCATACGAAAGTGCGGAGCTGGGCACAACGAAGGGTGCCAAGCTCCGGTCTTCCTTTTGGCACCCCTAGTGCGAAGCTGGCTTAATTTTTGTATTCATGCGTGAACTCGTGTGGGTAATGCAAAAAGTGTTGCTTGTAATACTATTACATGCATCACACACATATGCTTCATTGTCCCTGTGTACGCTACGTAAAAATGACTGTACTTTTTGTAGAATGTTATTAAACGAAGCTAACCCTATTCTATATCTGTATATGATTATTACATCAAAGTGAGTGCCATTGAAGTTCTCTCGTCTCTGTCTGTGTGTGTATATATATATATATATATATGCTTTTCAGATGACCACTCTACATGAGGATGTTGTGATGCTTCCCTAAGATGTAATTCACGTTCGGTATGGATGCAGAATGCGTTAAGACTAAGTTAGTAGATGGTCGCTGTATAGTGCGCTGTGAACCACCACGCGGTCGCTGTGAACCGCCACGCGTAGCATACCGTCGATTGTTGTGCCACGCCCTTGCCACGCCCTTGCCAGCCCCGAACACCGACTCCGGTCGTCGTTCTACGCGACTGCAAGTCCACATACCAGAGCGGGAGGAACAATAAAGCCCCGCGCACGTTGGTGTTGGGCCGCACCCTTGCCGACGCCTTGCTGATTTCGCCGGGCCGGTCTTACCACACCCTGTTGCGACCGGCGCTGTCGACAAGCCACCGTCTCCCCAACAGGGTCACCAGAGCGGTCTTTCCCCAGTCTCGTGGTTCTTTGTCATCGACCAGGTTACTGACCCTTGGAGGCGCAGACGTGGTCACTATTGTGCACCAGCAGGTGGTGCAGGATTGGCGGACTCCTGGCCACCGCGTGGAGAGGAGGATATGGGGGTGGACCCCAACTACCACATTTAATCCGGCGCATCGAGGAGCGCCGTGCCTGTTCAGCCTAAAGTCCCTAAAAAAACTAAAGTAGCGCCAACCGCGCCCCTTCGCCTGTGCCTCCTCTCCCAGCAGCTGCAGCAGCGCCTCTATGGTGTCCGCCAGGAAACTGCCGAAAGCACGACCGGCCGTGCATACCCTCTCCCGGCGCACGGGAGAGGGTATGCACAGCGCCGGGAGAGGGTATGCACAGAGGACAGACAAGATGGCGCGCTTGCACTACCAAGCGCTGGGGAGAGGAGGAGCCTGCACGCCGACACGTATGGCGCTACTTTAGTTATTCTAGGGACGTTAGTTCAGCCTGTTCACGAAGACCGTCAACATGTAAATACTCTGTATAAAGTATTTTCCGTCTTCCAACTTGTCCTGATGACTGCTCCGAGCACGACACCCGCACGCGTTCGCACCGGCCACGCAACCCCATTCCTAACACGATCAAGGAACCTGCGCGACATGCTGACGTCATCTAAGGCAACCCCTTCCGTTCCTTCCGTTTATTCTGGTTGCCGTCCTTGTCGTAAGCCGCGGTGCAAGGTGTGCACTCACATGACTACCACAGCATCAGTTAGCAGTTCGGCGTCGAATTTTACAATGAAAATTAAAGGAAGCTTCAACTGTGATGCCAACAACTCCGTCTATCTGCTGGAATGCTGAGCTTGCAAATTCCAATATATAGGTCAAACTGAAACGCCAGTTAGATTACGTTTCAATAACCACAAGGCGCACGTGACCACATATCCTAACCTGCCCCTTTCGAAGCACGTCAGCATGCCGGGACATTCGCTTGACCAACTAACAACAACGATATTGGAATCTGGTTTTCGATCCCACCACGAAAGAGAGGTGCGCGAATCCTTCCTTATCTATAAATTCACGGCCATATCATCTGGTATTAATGAAAGCGCTGGAAAGCTGACATTCCCGAGCACAGTATTAATGAAAACTAACACACAAAGATGCCAAGGAAAGTATAGGGGAAGCTATTAGAAGTAATTGTAATGTAAATGTGAAGAAAGGAAAGTGGACGAAAAGATAACTTGCCACCGGCAGGGACCGAACCTGCGACCTTCGAATAACGAGTCCGATGCTCTACCACTGAGCTACGGTGGCGGTCATCCCCCCGTCCACTTTACAGGGTATATATGTTTACTTAAACGTGGGAGCGTCAGTCAGCGCCGCCTGTTGCCATTACGGCGAGTGTGGAACACTCTTTTTCGCCTGTAGGCGTCACGTAGTACGTGATCTTATTACGAGCGGGCAGCTGACTAATAATCCCTCGCATACCACCTGAAGGCATCAAGTCTGCCAGAACGAGACCCTCGTTATGAATGAAGGAAGGAATTGTAAACTTAAGGGCTCGTTTGCTTTGTTAAACACAGTATTAATGAAAACTAATTCCTGACCACGTAATACATAAGCCGCTGTCGCATATGTCTGCTAATTAACCGCATTTTGTATTTCTTGTGCTTGTTTTAGACCTGTTCGTACCAGCTTTTTGGGCGCGCCTTGTTACGTCCATTTTCACCACTCTCACCGTTTTTATATTTTATATTTTACTTTTTTATTTTATATATTCTTTTGTTGATTTACCCTTGTTACCGTTAGCACACTTCATTTGTTATGCACGTTCACTGTGCATTTTCACCGCTGTTGCTGCTTTCCTATTTGTTATTGTTATTTTACACCGGTTTGTGTTAGCCTTTTTAGACGTGTTCCGTTAGCATTTTTTCTATATACTTCATTTGTCGTACATCTTCACTGCCCATTTTCAGCGCTGTTGTTTTTTGTTATTTCCCGCCTATTTCTTGAAGCAAGCTCAAGGAGTTGAAGAAGACACAAGGGGACTGGGGGGGGAACGAGAAGAGAATAAAGAAGAAGTCAGGAATGGCGACCTGAAGAGTAGTGTCTGCTTATTATGTGCGGTCTCGTTACATAATTTGGCGCAGCCGACGACAAGAGCCGTTATGTGGGTGACTTTCTTTGTGGACAACCGCAGCGACTCTGCGGTATTCAAGAAATATCAAGTCGAGGACGACGCCGCCGTGGAACTTCCTGAATATGTCACTACAGGTGAGCTTCTGAACCTCATTCTGAGTGAAGCCTCCATGTCTTCAGAGGAACTTTCCAAGCGAGATTTTGTGAAAGTAAACATTCCTCTAAGTACGTTCAACGAGCTGGTGCTGACACCACTAAAAAGTAATGTCACGATCTGTCCTGCGTCGTCTGACGAGTTAACGACAGTGCTGCGAGCCATTACAGTTCAACAGCAGCAAATCTCGCAGCAAAACACTGTTATTGAGACTTTCGCTGCAGAGCTGACGAAACGGGCAACGCGATCATTGCGACTAATACAGCCAGACGTATTTGACGATGTGTCCGACAATCCAGAAGCGTGGATAGCTTACTATGAACAAGCTGCGAAAAACAATGGATGGCTGTCTGACGAAGACTTGGTGATGAATATGCGACAGTTCCTTCGCGGGGTACCAAAAAGGTGGCATGAGTGGCGATATTGCAAACAGGAGCCTGAACCCTGGTGTAAATGGAAGGAAAGTTTCCTGGCAACTTTCAACAAGAATCCGGTTGAGCGGTGGCATGAGGCAATATTCTACCGTTTTAAGTCTGGAACGCCACTCGAGTATTTTCTTGAAAAACAGCGACTTCTTCGCACAGCTGAACCTGGACTGTCGACCTCGTCACTTCTTGCTCTTATAATACATGTCCTACCAAGAGATTTGCAACGACAGGTTTTAATACACTGTCCGAAAACGCCCGAGGCGCTTCTCCAACTACTCAAGCTATTGTCGCATCCTTGGGCTGAACGAGGTTTTAAAATTAAGAAAGATATGCCAGAGACGCCAAGCGTTAGCTACTTGAATGACAAGTACTCGATGGATTTTGGAGGCGTCAATTCTGACGTTAGAGGAAGCGCAACTCTCGTAAAGAAGAATAGGCCCTCGAAAGATGAATGCAGCGTTGGAGCACGGAATAATTCTAAAGTCATCCCTACGACGCAAGAAACCGTCCAACTTGTTTCGTCAAGTTTACTGCACATAGAACTCGAAGTAAACGGTCAAAATATGCAAGCACTTGTAGACAGCGGAGCTTCAGTTTCAGTGATAAAACGAAGCAAGGCGAAGCCCGAGGGCATATTCAGAGGCAGAACTGTGATGGTACGAGGATATGACGGCCGAGAAAAAGAACACTGCGAATGGATAAGGATATGTTTGAAGTACCAGTCAAAATCCGTAGAAACACTGGCATTGGTGATAGAAGGCATCGAGTATGACTTTCTACTCTCTCGTCCAGACATGAAACTACTGAAGCTTAACATACACTGGGATGACAGTGTGTCAGTGAGCCAAGATGTGCAACCTGTGGGAAACAGAGACAAAATGCGCATCGTGACCAAATCGGATGACATCCCTACAATATATCCGGAATTATTCTGCAAAGGTGGCTATCCTCCAGGCACAACAAAGTTTGAAGTTCCATTCAAACTGCATGACACAACGGTTGTACGAAAGAAACCATACCACCCCCTCACCCGGGAAAAGAAAGCATGGCTGAAAGAAGAGCTTGGCAAGATGCTGGAGGCAGGCATTATCCGTCCGTCCGTATCGCCATATGCATCGCCAATAACCATAGCGCCCAAGGAGGACGGGAGCCTTCGGCTTTGCACGGACTACAGAGCCATCAACAGTCAGACGCATCTTATTCCCTTTCCTATGCCCAGAATAGATGACATTATAGACGAGACAGGCGGATGTTCCTGGTTTTCTAGGATCGACCTCTGTAAGGGCTTCTGGCAAGTACCTCTTGAAGAGGATACAAAGCAGTACACCGCTTTTATAACCCCGTTCGATATCTACGAGTACAACCGGCTGCCTTTCGGATGGAAGAACTCGCCTAGCTGGTTCCAGAAAATGATGAATACGGTTCTACACCCTTTCATTGGAACCTTTTGCAATGTCTACGTGGACGATATCATCGTTTATTCTAAAAGCGAAGCCCTCCATCAACAACATCTGGCACAGGTCCTCACAGCTTTGACAGAAGCCGACCTCAAGATCAACTTTAAGAAGAGTGAATTTTTCAAGAGCAAGGTGACTTTCTTGGGCAGAGTACTAGACGGCACTACGAAAAACACCAAGGAGGAATCAGTGGCACGCATCGCAAAACTCGCGAAGCCCTTCGATGTCCACTCACTGCGTGTTTTTTTTTGGGGCTGGCCGGTCATTTTAGGGCATTTATCCAAGATTATGCTCTTAAGACGAGATGCTTGACAAGACTGATGCAAAAAGATGTACCATTCTGTTGGACAGATGACTGTGAAACGGCCTACAAAGAGCTCGTACGAGTTATATCGTCGGATCCAGTCCTTACATTACCAGACTTTGATCTACCATTCGAGCTCAACACGGATGCATCACATTACGGAAGGGGCGCAATACTTTACCAGCGAGATGAAAGCCAGCCAAGTAATCGCCAACTACGCGTAATTGGTTACCACAGTTACACTTTTAACAAAGCGGAAGTGAACTATACAACAACGGAAAAAGAAGCACTGGCCGTTTTAAAGGCTGTTCGATACTTCCGCTCATACCTGGAAAGTAGAAGATTCAAGTTATATACTGATCACGAGGCACTTACCCATCTTTTGAAAATGGCAGAGCCAAAAGGAAAAGTCGCACGGTGGGTAAGCGAGCTACAACAGTTCGACTTTGAAGTCAACCATCGCCCAGGAGCTTCAATGAAAGACGCCGATGCGATGTCCAGATTGGGGATCATACTTGTTGATTTACAATGGAAAACGATAAGCGCAGCCAAACTTTGGGAAGGAACTGAAGCTTTACAACTCACACAAACAGGAAGAATAGCAGTGCCTCCTACGCTAATTCCGAAAATTTTGGATCATTATCATACAAGTTGTCATTCGGGTGGTCACGATGGTTTCTGGCGGACCTACATGAAGCTGACCAAACGGTTCACATGGCCCGGCATGAAAGAGGACACAAAAATATATCTGCAATCGTGTCATGAATGCCAGATCAACAAAGTAAAGTTTAGACAGGCAACCCAACAGATGGTAATACCAAAGCATTCTACCACACCGTTTGAGGTGATTCACATGGACTTCGCGGAACTTCGAAAAAAATCTGAGACTGTGAAAAAAACTCGAGCCTTCCTGTTGTGCGTCGATGAGTGCACAAGGATGGTGGCAGCAAAAGCTGGAAAGGAGGACGCCAACAGTGTGATCTCCTTTCTAAACCGCAAGATGTTTGACAATGTCAAGGTGTTGGTTACAGACAATGGACCAGCCTTCCGGAGTCACCAACTCAATGAGTGGGCAAAGCGGCGAGGAGTTGCGCTCAGATTTACTGCGCCGTATCATCCAGCAGCTAATGGGTTAGTGGAGCGAGCTATTCGCGACATCAAGCAGTATTTAAGTATGTATCCGGACTTCCCAGGTGGATGGAAGTGCTGTCTGGAAGCTGCAGTAGCTCATCATAATCGGTCCTATACAACAGCTCTAGGATGCACACCGCTGTTTGCTGCTACCGGAAAACCAACATATTTGCCAGCTGACAAGACCTTAGGAGTTGAGGCAACGATCCGCCTGACCGAAGAGAGAAGAACTGAAGAAAGCGAAGTGAAGTACCGAGAGCGGATGAAAAGGAACTTCGACAAAAGACAGAATACAGCGGACCCAGGAATAGAGGTCGGAGACTTCGTGCTGGTGAGAAAAGGACTGCCGAACTCGGGTGCGAATCACAGAGGGCCATTCTCTGTTGTCAAGACAGCAAGCCAACAGGGACACTTAAAGACTGTCTGGTATATAGGCCCCAATGGCACAGTTGAGTCAGCGTCTATAGCTAACGTTTTCAAATATCATCCCAGGAGGGATGAAAACAAGGGTGGGGGGGGAGTGAAGCAAGCTCAAGGAGTTGAAGAAGAAGAAGAAGACACAATTCATGCCAAGGGGACTGGGGGGGGGAACGAGAAGAGAATAAAGAAGAAGTCAGGAATGGCGACCTGAAGAGTAGTGTCTGTTTATTATGTGCGGTCTCGTTACATTTCTGTTAGCCTTTTTAGACGCGCCCTGGCGCACCTTGCTTATTGCACAATTTCACCGCAGTGGCCATGTATTTTCAGCGCTATTTTAATTGAATTCCTTCATTACGTGAGTACTCGCGTCCACAAGTAAGCCTGTTCCTGCGCATAGCCCGCATTTTGTTGTTGAAAGCTGTGTCTTGCTTCCAATTTTTCATGCAGCCATAACCATATCGCACAAGTGGCTATGTTTATTGCTAGCTACATGATATATGCTATATCTATGACGATAATAGTTAAGCACGTGTTGGGGGCCCCCCGTCGTACTCATGTATATAAAGTGCGTTTTTGCCCGTGCCCTGTATTCCCTGACGAAGGCAGGTCCTCCTGCGGAAACGTTGGAAGAAATAAACAGTTTCGCACGTTCGTCCGTCATTTTTCAACGCATACAAAGCACTGTATCCGCTGAAACACTTTTCGATATATATATATATATATATATATATATATATATATATATATATATATATATATATATATATTAAAACAAGGCGTTTAGGCGCAGCACTTGTTTATAACAGTGAATAGCAATGGCGACAAGTTGCGTGGTAATGGCGGGACCTGCAGCCTAAGCGCCGAGACAACGAAACGTCATCTTCTTCTAAGCCTGACTAGTACCCGCTGCCCTTTCTAGTAGCATTCATCTTCTTCACTACATTTTCTTCCCCTCCCGGAAAAGAGCCATCCTGGCGACTTAGGGGCAGGAGACGACAGAGGGGTCGTAATAGGGCATCATGCGGTCTATGTGAACAGTCTCACGTCCACGGCGTCGTTGATCAGAGGATTGCGCGAGCGGCTCCACGATGTAATTCACCGGTGATGTTTGTTTGACCACGCGGTAAGGGCCGTGATGCTTGGATAGAAGTTTCGTTGAAAGACCAGGGCTGGTTGAAGGGATCCAAAGCCAGACAAGGTCACCAGGGGCATAAGATGCCGGAGGCGTCGAGCTATCGCGATGGCGTTTTTTGGCGTTGCTGATAAGCAGTAGTGAGGGAGCGGGCAATCTGGCGACACTCTTCGGCGTGTTTAGCGGCTTGTGACACCGTCGTTGACTCAGCAACATCAGGGGGGTAGGAAGAATGGTGTCTAACATGCAAGAGGGCTCGCGTCCGTAAAGGAGGAAGTATGGAGAGAATCCAGTCGTTGTCCGTACAGCGGTATTATGCGCGTACGTCACAAAAGTGAGAACACGGCAGGGGCGGATCCAGGGACCTCCTTTGGGGGGGGGGGGGGGGGGGGCGGTGGTCGGGGGGGGGGGGGGTATTGCACAGCTCGCACTCATTAAAGAAACACTAAAGGGAAAAATCCTTTTTCCCGCATTAGTCAATTCCAAATTCACAACACCGAAAACACCACTCTCACCTCGAGAAAACGAAGGAAATGAATTTGTAGGTGGCGACGCCACTTTGACATTCCCGCACCAAATCACGTGACGTCAGATTTTTACGGCGTCTACTACGTCATGCGTGGTTCGTAATCGGTAAAAGAGAGATGAAGAGGAAGGCCGGGAGGTTAACCAGATATTAACAGCTCATCGGTAAAAATGACTGACATCGTACTGCGAGGTGGCCATAGACATGACGTGCCAAGTCTCAGGAAATTTCAGTGAGCGAATGTCGCCAAATACGTAAAAACGTTTGAAATCCGTGAAGGCACGCGTGGAATTTCGGCGCGACATTTAAAAATGAATCTTTGAACGACTTTGGGGTTCTCAGAGTACAATTTATCAATCTAAGACGACTCATTGTTTCACTTCAGGGTATGCACTTTCAAGGTAGTGCAACCTCCTCCTGCCATCGCATGCGGCGCGTTGAAGTACTTGACACGCGACGGAGAGGAACCGGCGTCCGAGAAAACAGAGCCGCGAATGTCACGTCGCTTATCGTTTCGTTCAATTGAAACATCAGTGTCATGTCTCAGCTTCATCTAAAAAACTTCGGAAGCAAGTGTACACGAAACAAAACGAAACAAATTCAGTAATGATCTACTTACGTCGCAAGGCCTCCCTCGGTAAAAGTTCCTCATGGTACGACGCAGCTATCTACCTCGCCGTTTGATGTTTCCTTTTTCTCGTGGAACAAGAAAAAAGCTTGTCTCCTTTTTGCAATGTCGTTTGAGTAGCCAACAGCATATCAAGTTGGCATCGCGCTGCAGCTGGTGCCACCTTGCAGATGGTAAATAGCGCAGTTTCACTGGCCGGGCAAATGTTTGCCTGTGCATGGCCGGATTCGAGGAGCGCCGCGCACGTCCGGCCGCGGCCTGTGGTTCTACGCTCCCTCCTGGTGTCGTTCTTCGGCGAATAAAATTTACGGCTGCCATCGGAGGGAGGGGAGGACGGTCACGCATATTTACAGCAGCTCAGAGGGTAAGCGCTTAGCCGTCTCCCCTCTTGGGAGACAGAAATTAGCGCCTTTTTCCCCCCCCTCAGAACCACTCATCAGAGGCGGCGCCCAAGAAGCCTTTCATAAACATTGTTGGAAGTAGCGCCCTGTGTGTGT
The DNA here is from genome assembly GCA_030522465.1 of Rhipicephalus appendiculatus. Classification (NCBI taxonomy): domain Eukaryota; kingdom Metazoa; phylum Arthropoda; class Arachnida; order Ixodida; family Ixodidae; genus Rhipicephalus; species Rhipicephalus appendiculatus. Next base: position 807,015 of record JALIZH010032910.1, on the reverse strand, counting down.
GCCTCTCTCTCCGTCACCTTCGCCTCGGATGATCGAAGAAGCCTTCGTTGGAAACGTGCATAGGAAAGCAGAGAGGGTCGAAAAGATGTGGAGAGACAGAGCATATGGAGGAGATCCTTCTTTCCCCTTATTGTGTGCCGTCTTAGAAATAATTCAGAATTTACTTCGCAGCTCATGAGGGCTTACAACCCTTCCTGAAACAAAGCATGGGAATGCTCCTCCTACTGACGCACCGTCTTTTTTGTTTTTCATGGATGTCCCCCCGCTGCTCGTGTCACAGAAAGATCAGCCCGACGTTTCGGGACCGATTCGGTCCCTTAATTCCTCAGCGGGTGACTGTGTTGGTCATGGAAGCATAGCCGCATCTTGTTTCACCACGGCTCAGGCTTTCCCTTTCCTTCACGTTTCGGAGGCTGTGAACGTTTACTGAGGGCATTGTTCCTAACGAGCGGTTCACGTTCGCAGGTGTGTTCTGAATGTACCAGGACACGAGCAAGAGCCTCCTTCCCAGATGTCTTTCTGTTTCTAGTACAGAAGCGCCGTCAAAGTCGACCTTATGGTCGTGCTTCTCACAGTGCTGTGCAAGAGCGCTGCGTTGCACTTCCATCTTCCTGACGTCGTTCTTATGTTGGCGTATTCTTTCCGGGAAACACTTGCCCTCGCCTATGTAGCTGGCTGGACACTCAGAACACAGCACCTCGTAGACTACGCCTTGGTCTTGCTCCTTAGAAGGCCGATCCTTCGGCCGCGGTAGCAAGTGGGTGAGCGTCGACGCAGGCTTGTGAATCACCGTGACCCCCGCTTTTCCGAGAATCCTGGAGAGCTATCCACTGATGCCCGGCACACAGGCCCGTAGCCAGGCGGGGGGGCCCTAGGGGCCCGGACCCCCCCCCCCCTCCCCCCCCCCCCCGAAATTCGGATGGAGAGGGGTGTTTTACCGCGAATAAATAATAAAAATAGGTGGTTTTCGACGTTTTCAACAGGTGGGCCCCCTTCGAAAAAAATTTCTGGCTACGGGCCTGCCGGCACATATGGGATGACGATGAGCTGGGCTGGCTTCTTCGATCCTATTGTTGCCGGTGGGATGGCCAGGGAGGGAGGGGGTCGCGTAGCGTGTCTTTCGCGGGTGCCTCTCCGCGGTACGATGGTCGTCCTCTCGATACACGGCGTGACACCCGGAGGATAAACTCTTGCGTGTACCCGTTCTTAAGTATCTCGGTGGCGATCCTCTTCTCTCTTTCTCTCCCCTTCTGACGTGCAGATTGCATTCTCGTACGTGAAAGGAGCGCCGAAACCACGGAAGCTTTGTGGGCAGTCGGATGACAGGACGTGAAATGCGAATACCCGCCGGTGGGCGTTGGCTTTCTGTACACCGTGAAGGTCATGCGCTCGCCCTGCCATTTGACTGCAACATCGAGAAACGGAAGCGTCCCGTCTCGCTCCATTGTGAACTGTATTGCCTCGTCGACGGAATTCAGATGTTCGAGGAAGCTGTCTACAGCTGATTTTATATGACGCAGAATCAGTGCTCCACGTACCTTACAAATACTTTCGGCTTGTCCATAAAGGAGCGTAGTGCTGTCTCTTTTACGTGCTCCATTGTGAGGTTCGCAGCTGTAACGTAGATCGCCTCCCCATCGCGGTACCGCTGGCTTGTCTGTAGGAACGCGGAATCTGGTTTTCCTAAAAGGAACATTGCCGAGAGGGAGACTCTTCACTGCTCATAAACGACTTTCCGGAAGATTTTCCCTTCTGTAAAGGACCTTACAATAACCGAGTGTCCGTAACATTGTTAGCATGCTCAAGCAGGCGATCAACGCACATTCCAGTTCTGTGTGAAGGTCTGATGCGGGTAGGAAGCGAATAGCTCGCTTTCGAAAAAGCGCGGGTTCGCAGCTTCGCGCCTTGCCGAGGTAAAAGTGACGGGTGAATTTCTCGCCGCGGTGTTGACTGGGGGGGCCGCGTACGTGGGTGTCGAACGTCACCGCGGATGGTTAGGAGACCTTAGAGCGTCGACATTCACGACTACTTTTTCTTTCAACAGCTGTATTCACAAATATGGACAATGAGTAAGATGATTACAGAGACATATTCAGATCTCGACTGACGACGCCGAGCCTTCTCCTCCTCCATTGGTCGTGGCCGTTTGCAAGAGGGAAAGGATGAAGGGAGACTTGGCAGGGCCGTACCCAGGAATTTTTTTCGGGGGGTGTTTATGTGTAGAACGGCTAACTTTGTCAACTCGTGGTCGATGTGAGGGCGCATAAATACTTAGTATCACCCGAAAAGTTAAAGCATGAAAAAAATTTCGGGGGGGTGTCAGAACCCCCCTCAACTCCCCCCTAGTTACGGCCCTGAGACTTGTTACGACACATTCCAATCGGCGCCGGGGCAGCAGGCAATGCCCTCGCGCCGGCCTGTAGTTGTCCTCGCTCCCCCTTTTTTCCTACAAAACGAGCTGCTTTCCACGAAGATCCCAAGGCAGGGAAAACTTGGCTACGTCGCACCGGCAGGTGGAAGAAATGCATGGGAAAGCTCGTTCGGCGTGGTTCACGCGGCCGCCTTGGAGGGCACCTGCACAGCTGTGCACGTATGTGCACGTCGTTATCCTCCTTTTCGGGGATGTAGATTCGTTCACAACGCCTGACAGCCACGTTCGCCGCAGCGGCCTAAAAAATTCCATGTGCCGAAAAATTGCTGTCGAGAAGGTCCCGGGGGAGGGGGTGGGGTCGGTGGCTTTGGGGGGGGGGGGGGGGGGGGCGATCGCCCAATCGCCCCCCCCCTTGGATCCGCCACTGGAACACGGTCCCAGTTGCAGCGGTCGGAAGCGACGTGCATTGACAGCATATTCCCTAATGTTCTGCTGAATCGTTCTGTAATGCCGTTTGTTTGAGGATGGTACGCGGTGGTGGTCCGATGAATTACTTGGCATTCCTTGAGAAGCGATTCAACTGCGTCCGACAAAAACACGCGCCCTCGGTCGCTGAGCAGCTCACGCTGAGCACCATGACGTAGAATGATGCGATGTAATATGAAAGAACCGACGTGACTTGCCGACGCCGATGGCAATGGTGAAGTTTCTGCATAGCGCGTAAGGTGATCGATGGCGACGATTATCCAACGATTTCCAGAAAGTGTGAGTGGAAGAGGTTCATAGAGATCGATACCAACACGGTCAAATGGTCTGGCAGGGCAAGGTAAGGGCTGTAGTAGAGCTGGAGAACGAGGAGCTGGATTCTTCCGGCGTTGGCAAGCGATACTTGAACGGACGTAGCGGTGAACGAAGCGATACATTCTACGCCAGTAGTAGCGTTGGGACAGGCGGGTGTAAGTTTTTAACTCTCCAGCATGCGCGCAATGTGGGACGGCGTGAAATGAGGCGCATATGTCCGAACGGAGATGTCTGGGAATAACCTGCAGGAGCCATCGGCGTCCTTCGGAGAGAAAATTTCTTCGGTATAGCAAACCATCCTGGATAACGAAGTGTTGTACTTGACGGCGCATACATCTAGGGATGTGTTGCGAGTGAGGCCGATGCAACAAGTTCAGGAGTGAAGCAACCCAGGGATCTTTCCGTTGCTCCAGACGCATGTCGCTGACACAAAGTGGGGACACGTCGTGTGCAGGCTAAGAGGGCCACTCGTCACTATATGTTAGGGGCGATCGGGACAGAGCATCGGCGTCGGAATGTCTGCGTCCAGATCGGTAACTAACGTGAATGTCGTGCTCCTGGAGCCTAAGTGCCCAACGGGCGAGCCGGCCGGAAGGATCTTTTAACGAAGAAAGCCAGCATAAGGCATGGTGGTCTGTAACCACACTAAATGGGCGTCCGTAAACATAGGGTCGAAACTTGCCTATGGCCCATACAATGGCTAAACACTCTTTTTCTGTAACAGAATAGTTGGCTTCCCCTTTGGTGAGCGCACGACTGGCATAGGAGACGACGTACTCATGAAATCCTGGTTTACGCTGGGCAAGCACAGCACCGAGACCTGACATCACTAGCATCCGTGTGGATTTCTGTCGGTGCAAGTGGATCAAAATGTCGCAGGATTGGAGGTGATGTAAGAAGGCGACGGAGTGTGGCGAATGCATCATCACATGCCGGTGACCACCCGGAAAGGTCGCGGTTGCAGCGGAGAAGTTCAGTCATGGGCGATATGAGGGAGGCAAAGTTCCGAATAAAACGACGAAAATATGAGCATAGGCCGAGAAATCTGCGAAGTTCTTTCAACGTCTTCGGCTTAGGGAACTCGGCAACGGCACGCAGTTTCGTCGGATCCGGAAGAACGCCATCTCTAGAGACGACATGGCCCAAGATTAGAAGTTGTCGAGCGCCAATTGAAGCAGCACTTCTTTAAGTTGAGCTGTAGACCGGCAGAGCTGAGGCAGGTGAGCACTGCTTCGAGGCGCTGAAGATGTGTTGAAAAGTCCCTTGAAAATATTACAATATCGTCTAAGTAGCACAGGCATATCTGCCATTTGAGGCCACGGAGAATGTTGTCGATCATGCGCTCAAAAGTGGCAGGCGCGTTGCATAGCCAGAATGGCATCACGTTAAATTCATATAAACCATCTGGGGTAACGCAAGCCGTTTTGGGGCGGTCAGCCTCAGCCATCGGAACCTGCCAATAACCGGAGCACAGGTCTAACGACGAGAAGAACTCGGCTCCTTGTAAGCAGTCGAGGGCGTCGTCTATGCGAGGTAGCGGGTAAACATCTTTGCGCGTGATCTTGTTCAACCGGCGGTAGTCGACGCAAAATCTTATTGAGCCATCTTTTTTCTTCACTAAAACAACCGGGGAGGCCCATGGGCTGTTAGGGGGCTCAATAATGCCGCGCTTCAGCATGTCGTCAACTTATTCAGCGATGATACGACGCTCACCCCCGTATTCTAGAACGTCCCTTCACTCAACGCTCCACCTTGACTTGAGAAAGTCGATGTGAGCGCCGTCTCTAGGCAGGAAAGGTCACTGCATACCAGCGATAATCTGCAGCGATTCTTGAGAAGCGCTGCGTCATTTTCAGTCGAGCAGCGGCGCTGTCCTCAACTCGGTCAAGTGAAGGACGAAACTCGAATCGAGGCTTGTTTGAGAATACGGGGGTCAGACGCCGACACACGATATGGACGCTGACGTAAAGGTGCGTGAATACCAGTGTCGATTTGGTGGGATACAGTTGAAGCGCGGCCCAAAGTTGGTTGCTGGTGGTCGAAGCTTGTGAGGAAGCGCTCGAGGAGGGCGATGATGTCGGCACGCTGCTGGACCGTAAGGTCGTGCTCGATGCATCGGGAAAGGGCATCGCTGAATGAGGGCTCAGAGGGTAACGCGCAGCAATCAACGGTGTCAATATGAAGCGGAGTCGAGCGATCAAGAACGTCATGCGCACAGAGGGATCAAGGTCATCGGCAAGGCCTAGGCACTCTCCGCGCAGTAATTCGGAAGGCGAGGAAAACGGGTTAGAAACATAAATTGCACTTGATCCATCGTGAATGGTGAGAACGGCGAAAGGAATTAGAAGCACTTGCGGTAGACAGCGGTTTCAGACGGCGTAAAAAGAACAGTTGAGCCAGTAGAGACCAGTGTTGCGGAATGGGCGCCTCCATTCCATTCCAATTCCATTCCAGGGAATTAGAACTTGCTGATATTGCATTCCTTTCAATTCCTCGGAATGAAAAAACTTAGCCCATTCGCACTCCGTGAATGGCCGGACAGTTCAATTCCATTCTTGTAATTCCTCAACGTAGGAAAGGCATCTTGATAGTTTTATCGAATGAAGAATTAGCGCCTCGTTAAGCTGATGCCATCAGATGCATTATGAACTGCAAAAGTACGCAAAACACGTTACCAAGGTCGAGGGATGGTAGCTTGGTGACATATCTCGTGCATTACAACCACCCTATTATTTCCCATAGGGGCAGTTCTCCCGCTACCTATAGTACATGGTCAGCATGTTTGAACGAATGGCGATGTTTTAATATTGTTTAAGCTGAAATGTGTCAATGCTAAAATGACGACATAGCGTATTTTTATGCTGATAAAAGTAGTGTTCAAGAAGACTACGCAGTTTTGTCACGCGTCTGGAGCGATCGTGAAATGGGGAAAACTAACATTTGGTTAATGGGGAACAAAACCCTTTATATCTGCTGGTATTAGTTGGAACAATGCACCGCTCGGGCACCTTGTGCCTTTGCATCGAATACAGAACACTGGGCCGCACAGCTCGTCAGCACTCATGCTTGTCAAGCGCGCCTCGCAAGCATGGATGGGGTGAGGAGAACGATCTGTGTTCGCCTGTGCGCAGGTATGCAATGTCAGGCATAAAACTTAGAGAAGCGCTTTTTCGTATATGCGTCCGAGTCGCCGACGGCGACAGAAGAAAAAACAAAAAATTTACACCATCTTCCCAAAGGGAAACCCTGATGGGATGCGAAGCAGCAGCGTTGCGCACGGGTGACGTCACGGGTTGAACGGCGCTAACGCGGGTGCTGCGGTGAGCGCTGGAAGATTCGTTTGAAGCGATGGCTGGCGTAGGTCTTGTCGTTGCGCGTCAGGCGGCAGCTGCGGGCGCTGCGGCGAGCGCGCGGCAGGCGAGGGAGAGAGTGGCGGCAGCGCGCACTGCGAGGGAAGCGTGACGTCAACGCGCAGCTGCTGCGTGACCTACTTGGCACCGCTCCAACACCTGCGGCGAGGGGAGCGCGTTGCGGCGTGTTCGTACGGACGCACGGAGGGACAGCGTTACACAGGCTAGTCAAATAGCTGCTTCACATCTAAAAGTGAAGGGTGGTAAGACAGCCGGCGGCTGGGGCGTCGCCGAGGGGAAAAAATCACAAGGCGTAAGGGGGGGATATGCCGCCGCCGTAGTTCCGCATGACGGATACCAACGGCATAGAACCGCGGTTACGCGAAGAATAGAGACAAACTTCGGAGCAACACAGTCTATATAAGGACAGAATTGTAGTAGGCGCGTTGCTTATAAATATACCTGGTTGTCCGACCAGACAGCATCAACGACTTCTACAAGGGCATTTATAGATTTTCTCAAGAGTACTGGACTTCACACAAGACATTAAGAAAACCACTGTGTTACGTGGTCATTGTAAATACGCATCACCTCTTCCAGTCCCCATCATCATCTTTATCACTCTGTTCCTCCCTTTCCCATTTCCCCTGCGTTGATGTAGCAGGCCAGAGCGCACAAGCTCAGGCCGACCTCTCGGCCTTCTAATAAATTCGCTCTCTCTCTCTCTACCGTGCTTGTAATCAGCCAAGCCATTTTAAAAATACTGCTTTATTGTTAAATTCGAGGCTCTGACTTACTAATGTTTCACGTTTGAAAAAGAGCGCGTCGACGAAAAGGTGCTCTACTTTGGCAAAAAGACGTAATTCCATTCCCATTTCATTCCGTGCAAAGGCGCTTGATTCCATTCCCATTCCATTCCTCTAAGCGTTGTCCCCATTCCATTCCGGGGTCGCAAAAATGTGGAATGAATCCGGAGTCATTCCAATCCCGGAGTGGCAACTCCGCAACACTGGTAGAGACGTCACAGGTGAGTAGCACTAGCGCAGATGAGAAAGGGGGGTATCGATGTTTCGGCGGCAACAAAAACTTTTGCAGGTGAAGGTGGCGAGTCGACGGCAGCAGAGCAACATAACGGCGAGAACTCGACTTCGGCACGGGCGCAATCGATCACAGCATGATGAGTGCAGAGGAAGTCCCAGCCAAGTATAATGTGAAATTTTTTTCGGGGGGGGGGGGGGGGGTTCAACCATACTTTATGTATGTTCGTGCGTGCGTTTGTATGTGTGCGTGCATATATACGCAAGCAAAACTGAAAAATTTCGGGAGGGGTTTGAACCCCCCCCCCCCCCCTTGGCTACGCCACTGGCGTGCCGTGCACGCAGCGAAAGGTGGAATTTGCTGCCGACTCGCAGTGCTCAAAACGAAGTCGTGAAGAGGCGTCGTTACTTTTCTGAGTCTACGGCAAAGTTGCTCATTCATTACAGACACTGCGGCGCCAGTGTCGACCAGTGCTAAAACAGGTACACCTTCAACGGAGGCAGCGACATTAGACGGCGAGAAACGAGGTCTTGTAGAGTTCGAAAGCTGCGCAGTTCTTGCCTCTGGAACTGCGGCTTCTAGTTTTCCTCAGGGACAGGGCGAGGGCGTTGTTGCATAGGGGAAAGAGAACGGCGCTGGGGTGGAGGTGACCGGCGTCTGTTGAAGTTCTGGCGAGTTGGGAATGTGTCCATGGCGGCAGGCGGGCCAGATGCAGTCTGAGGTCTCGGTGGGAAGTCATAAGTGTTTGACCGCACGTCGTCCCGTAGGGGAAACTCACGCCGTCGGCAAAACCGTGCTACGTGACCAGCAAAACCACACGCAAAGCATATGGGGCGGTTGTCTGGAGTGCGCCATGGGTTCTGAAAGCGTGGTGTTGGTCGGGTGAACGGAGGGGCAGCCTGATATACGGGTTCAGGTGGTGCGGCATAGGGGCGCGCGGGGACGTAGTTATTCGCGACAGGCAAACGACGTGGTGTGGTAAGTGCTTCGGCATAGGTCAGCAGAGCAGTCACAGGTGGTACATGGGCTGCGGGTAGCACCTCGGACACTTGCTCCTGGACGACTCGCTGTATCGATGGCGGCAAGGTAGATGGTGCACCTTCAAAGGTATGTGGCACAAGGGACAGCTGGCGCGCGACCTCTTCCCGTACAAACCGCTTGATCTCAATGAGCAAGGCAGAATGGTCATCCGAAATGCCAGCCGACGTTAAAGCGGAAATCGTGGCACATGACGCATTGGGGCGGCGAGTAGATTCACGCTGTTTCCAGAGCTCGTCGTAGCTTTCACAAAGTTGAATTACGTCCGCTACCGTTTGTGGGTTCTTGGCGACGAGCATCTGAAATGCGTCGTCATTCACACCTTTCAAGATGTGCTTGATCCTCTCGGCTTCCGTCATGGCCGGGTTGACACGCCGGCAAAGGTCAACCACATCTTCGATGTAGCTGGTGTAATTTTCGCCACTCTGCTGGGCTCGAGCGCGCAAGCATTGTTCAGCACGTAGCTTGCGAAGCGCTGGACGGCCGAATAAATCCGCGAACGCCGTCCTGAGGGTGACCAGGTGGGAAGGTCCCTCTCGTGATTACGGTACCACAGACTGGCGACGTCGGTTAAATAAAATTGGACGACGGTAAGCTTGTGCGCATCGTCCCATTTATTGTGCTTGCTCACCCGGTCGTATTCGTCGAGCCAATCTTCCACGTCCTTGTCGTCAGTCCCACTGAAGGTAGGCGGGTCGCGTTGCCGAATGGGGCCGGAACAGACAGGAGCCGGAGTAGTTGGAGCCGAGGCGGCAACCTGCTGATCTTCGTCCGTGGGCATCGTAGGAACTGGAGGCAACCTACGGTTCCGAAGTTCCAGGATTATGGAATACCCAGCACCTCCACCAATTAAAACAAGGCGTTTAGGAGCAGCACTTGTTTATAACAGAGAATAGCAATGGCGACAAGTTGCGTGGTAATGGCGGTTGGTTGGTTGGTTGGATCCTAGAGGAATGGCTCAACCCACCACGGGGGATCGGCCATCAATCGTGCGGCAGTGGGGTTTCGGAAAGAGAGAGAGAGATAGGAAAAAAACATGGCTGATCCCTCCGTCATAGGAATCGGTATAACACGAAAGTGAAACGCGTTTTCGCAGAAGTAGTGCTAGCGACATATGAGAGCTAGTACAATGTCTATTGGTGTTTGACAGCTATAGCACCGTTTGACGTGGACACACCCACGTTGACGCCTAGTGGCAAATCTGCATCGCGACGACTAACGCCCATGGTCATGAATTAACCGTTGTTGTTGGTGAAGTTTTCAACATGATATACCTGGACACAGCGTATCGTGAATCCAGCGCAAAGACACCAACAAACACGTAATGAACTCTGACACTCGATATGCGTGTCTTCAAAGAGAAGTGGTACGGTGTGCGCTCCTGTGTATTAAGCTAACCTACTCCTGCGCTCTTGCATACACTACCACGCTGCGCTTCAATAACGCGGGAGGCATAGGTTCTTAGCTTGAGCCGCGAGCGCGCGCAGGCGTTCTACGTCCAGCTGGCATCTGTCTCGCTCCACAAAGGCACGACATTCGCCCGTCGACATCGCTGCCTTGCGGCCGCGCTTACTGCAGCAGTTTCATTAATCGGTGCTATCGCACCCGAAGCAGACGTCGGCAAAACAAGGTTGGTGCATGTGGAGGATGCACTACTCCGACAAGAGCCGTCACACGCTAACGCGAAGCTAAAGGCAAAGACATAACTACATCGGCGACTCTCCGATGCTATCGCGGCCAACGTTTTTCACTGCTATCGAGACGCAGCTAAAGCATGGCCTCCGAGACTAATCGTCTAATCGTTCGCTATCAGCGCTAGTAAGTGTCGTGCCGCATTACTTCTCTTCCCCGCTCACAGGCGGTGACACCGACCCGCCACGCCAACAGAGAGCACCGTGCGAGAGAGAATGTGTGAGAGATATAAGGCGCGTTGGTAGGGAGCCTTGCAACTGCGTCGATAGCTCAGTCGGTAGAGCATCGGGCGCTCTTCGTCGCTGCCCTTCTAAGTCAGAGGTTCGACGCCCGGCGCGGGTACTTTTTTCTGAGTGTTTTTTATTTCGCATTTGGTAGCGTTAATTTTACAACGTCATATCCGTGACGGAAATACGTCACTAAAGTATTGGTGGACCCCGGCATAAAACACTTTCGTGTTGAAAAAAGTTTGAGTGAAAATACCTTATATAAATTACTGAAGAAATTAAGTAATAAGTATATACTTGTGATGTTAGCATGGCAGTCGCTTTGACTCTTAACCAGCCTAAGAGCCGAGACAACGAAACGTCATCTTCTTCTAAGCCTGACTAGTACCTGATGCGAAACAGACGAGCGCTAAGAAACGGGGACATAGACAAGAGGCACACAGGACAGGCGCTCAGCCAAACATCGCTTGAACTTCCAAAGGGATAATTTTTCTTCTCAGTCAAAAAGCCACAGCACGAGACTGACAGGTTGCGACGGCGATGAGGTTGGCGAGGGTAATGGCACCGTTGTGCTTGGCGCTCGTCTGTTTCGCATCAAGTATGAACCAACTTGCCCAAGCACACATCTTGCTAAGCCAAATTTCTCCTACATTGGGATCTTTTTTGTCTGCAACAACCAAGCACAACGGTGCCATTACCCTCGTCAACCTCATCGCCGTCGCAACCTGTCAGTCTCGTGCTGTGGCTTTTTGCCTGAGAAGAAAAATTATCCCTTTGGAAGTTCAAGCGTTGTTTGGTTGAGCGCCTATCCTGTGTGCCTCTTGTCTATGTCCCCGTTTCTTAGCGCTCGTCTGTTTCGCATCAAGTGTGAACTAACTTGCCCAAGCACACATCTTGCTAAGCAGACTAGTACCCGCTGCCTTTTCTAGTAGCAGTCATCTTCTTCACTACAATTATATATATATATATATATATATATATATATATATATATATATATATATATATATATATATATATATATATGTGTGTGTGTGTGTGTGTGTGTGTGTGTGTGTGTGTGTGTGTGTGTGTGTGTGTGTATGGCCGACGAAGTAAGAAAGGCTTGGCCCCCCCACTGGCCAACGAGTTGGTAAGCCACTGTCTCCAGCCAAGTTTCGGGGTCTTCACATGGCGAACCACGGAACGTCGGCGGCTCCTTGGGCGGCTGCATCACTATCGCTGAAGGGGACACTGCGGCCGTCATCGGGCCTGTTGTCTTCGTCGCCGCGGCTTTTGGCTGGTCCGGTACGCGTTCGTATTCGTGGGGTAGTCCTTTCAGTCTGCGGCTAGCTCGACTGTCGTTGATCGTGTCGGTGTCTTCTCCGCGATGTGGGCTGGGTTCACGGCTTGACGGGGGCGTCCAGAACATGAACGCACCGCACTTCCATCAGATGCCACGTGGTCGTGACGTGGACGAAGACGGCAGTAGGCTTCTTCACGGTGAAACACTTCATTTGGCCGAACTTGGGGCCGCGAAACGGAAACTCAAATTACAGCAAGCAATGCACGCTGTACACTGATATCGGTGCACAGAGCGTCAGTCGTCGATAAACTGACAAGCGGTCAGGCGCGTCGGCTTTTATCATCGAAGATTCCAGCGTTATGGCTAGTGACCGCGTAAGTTCCAGAAAGATGGTTGATCCCTCCGACATAGGAATCGGTACAACACGAAAGCGAAACGTGTCCTTACAGAAGTAGTTGAATGTTTACTGCACATTGATATAAGAGAGCTTGCACGATGCCTATTGGTGTTTGACAGTTGTAGCACCGTTTAACGTGGATGCATCCACGCTTACGCTTGATGGTACATCTGTATCCCGACGACTAACGTCCATGATCAATGATTAAACAAACCCTTGTCGTCATATATGCATGTGGTAGCTGTGCGGTGAGGCCGGAATAAGAGAAAGCGGTGTGACAGCCAGAAGAGCGTCGCTGATCAGACCCCGAACTTGGGCTGCGCTTCTAATGGTACATTCGACTGGTCGTATGAGAGCGCTCTGACTGTGTTTGAAAGTGTTGAATTCAACAGCTTTAAAACTCTTCAACGAGAATATGCTGTTATGCAAGTCATGTTTCTTCTTCCTGATCATGTATTGACCTGATAATGTTAGTAGCAACGCTTAGTTGCTATTTTACATAATTTTTTCAGCGCCTGCGGAGCGCTCGAAAACGACCAGTCGAATGTACCATAACTCTGCGCTGACGGGAACGCCTCTAGCGGCGGCGCGCGCTTCCGTGGGGTGATAGAAGCTTTGGAACGCGCGGCCGGTGGCAGCATTCGTGCCAGCTCCTCCGTGTTTTTCCGCAGTTTTGCAAAATGTTTCTTCATTGGTGGTCGTTCCATGGCTCAGCGTCGCAGCAACAATGTTTGTTGTGTTGTGGGATGTCACAATACCTACAGCAATTCACCTGGAACAAAGTTTTACCGCTTGCCGAAGGCGCACTAAGAGATGGAGGAACGCCAACGTTGGATACAACGTGTTCGGCGTGACAAGTAAGAATTTTTGTCATTTTATTCGTTGCAGGGTGTTGCGTTTATTCCATGGGAGAGGCGCCTATGGGATGAAACAGTTTCAGACACGCCTTAATTGCGATATACCCATTAATCACGGTCTCCAAATTGCGATGTACTTGTTTTCACGCTGAATTGGTATCGCGAAGAGATTGTTTAATTCTCGTTCTTATTTCATGCGCAACGTTGATGGAACAATCTGGGAGCCCACAGAAAATAGAAGTTGCCGTAGGCATTTTGTGGGCAATGATAAGGTCAGTGAACAGGAGCAACCAGCCCGCCACCCAACCATTTTTTCCATCCCCTAACATAAAGGCTGGAACAGCTCACTTATGTGAACGCTACGAAAAGTGCGGTAACATTTATGCGTGTTTTGCACGTTGTTTAGGCTTGAGAGCGATGGATATTCATTTCGTTCTAGACGTATTGGATTCAAAGTTTGTTTTTAAGACTGGTGTACCTGTTTTGCGCTTTTTATGCTCGTATGTTATTTTTGTTAACTTTAGATAACCAAAACAGACGTCGTGCTAAAATCAGTTTTCTACATCTCGACAGTATTTTTGTTTTATTGTGGTTGTGACTGGCTCTCGCATGACTCTCATGTGACTCTCGCATGACTTGTTTTCGATTCGCTTTCAAATCTCTACAGGTACACAGCCCCTGTCACAACGTGCTTGCGCTTGCCGGCTATGCCTGCTCTGCAGTCGCAGGTCGCTTCAATGGCGCATCTGTTTCGAGAGAGCTTCAAAACAAGAAAAGGGAATGAAATAAAACGAGATCATTGAATAAAATTGCTTGCTAAATATCAACTTGATGGTCTTCAATGAAGCATTGATGCGTGTTTGGGACACACCGACCTGTCACCGCGCTTCCATCCGCAAAGACAACGTTTAACATTATCTACACGACCTGCCTGGTACAGAATCTTTCCTCTATCAGTGTTTGCTCCTCCGAAGCATTTATTCAAACCTTCCACGGTCACAAAACCAGCCAGCAGTTGCAGAGGAACGCAAGCAGACGACACCACGCTCGCGAAAGCAGCCACGCGTGTGGTCTGGGAGGCAACGCTATCACCCCAGGGACGCGGAAACGGCCGCGTTGGCGCTGAACGCCGCCGCGTTGGAGGCGCCGCCTGAGCAAGCGCAGTGTGCCCATACGCGCGGCATTTTAGAGTTATTGAACAACGCTGCCCGACCAGAGGGAAACGCAACGCGCGTCGTCTTCCCCGTTGGCGGGCTGCGATTTTTCGCGGGGGAACGCGGAGTTTTGCCACGCGAAGCACTCGTGCGTCGCAGAGCTATATTTGGTATGGACGGATGCTATGAGCGAGGTCTTAGGGGTAAGGTCGCCACCTGGCAGTGTGTTAATGCTTCGACAAAATTGCACTTGTCCTATTCGAAACGCGCCGATGGGACGGACGCGTAGAAACGACGCTTTGCAGGAACTAATCGTGTATTTCACGGTCATAATGCATTACTTCGCTTTAGCAAGAGCACTATGAGAAGATAGTGGTAGATATAAAAGGCTTGTTTTTAAAGCTTACACAGTATGTGACCGCGGCGTAGTGGATAGCGTGCCCGGCATCGCTTGTCGCGAACCAAGAGGTCGTAGGTTCGACTCGCGTTGGCGGAACTTTTTTTCTTTGTCTTCTGGTCATGTGTATTTTTTGGACGTCATTTCCGTGACGGAAATGCGTCACTCAAATCTTGGTGAACCCCGGCATAAAACACTTTCGTGTTAAAATAACTGTAATGTTCGCGTTGTGTACGTAATCTCATCGGAAGGTGCTAAGATCATGGTCAAATCATATCGGTCGTGAAACTTGGAACAAAAAGTGGTCGAAAACCTATTGCCACAGACATCAACGCCCGCCGTACGATTGAAGCTCGACTAGGTGAAGAAAGAAAACCAAGAACTCAAGACAATTTTTTTTCGAATACTCATAATTTTATATATGCCAATGTAAACTAGAAATTTACTTTACCGTTTATCTGACACTTGGCTAAATGGTTGATTGCCTCATTTTTCGGTCGAGCGCCATAAATGGGGGGGGGGGGGGCGTATGCAGGCAGTCTGCTATCAGTGCTTGTGTTAAGCGCATTGCCGGGTCAACAAGGCATCGCTCACTTTTGCGTGGTGGTTTCGTGCGTACCTTCAGTAGTTTATTTATTTGCTAATGTGCTGTTTACTGGCGTGACATTTCAGAGCTGAACTAGCTCACAGAATGTGTAGATAGCCGCTCCTGTGATTGCCGACTGCCTTCGCTGGCGCACGGCCGGCGTGCCCTCGCCTTTCGTGATGGTGAATGCGACACGCTAAGCAAAGAGGCGCTGTACTCTAAGGTTGCCAAAGTGATCTTCTCAAGGCTGCTGTCTTGCTGCAGGGGTTTTCCACGATTGAGCAACGTGAGTTTTCGAACCTTTGTGCTATTGTGCTCGCGAACAGTTGTATCACAATTTCTTCATCTGCAAAGTTTTTGGTGTATATTGCAAGTACCCTATTTGGCTAATAAAATAACCTTGCTTTTTCAATCTTTCTTTTTGGTCTTCCTTTTCTCTCGCGCACGCAATTGGCAAGCCATAAAGGGGCAATAAAATCGCGTATTTATCAAAAGGCATGTAAAAGGTCAGCAAAAATGTCAATTTCGCGCCATTTAAGGCAAATGCACGACGTCGCTACCGCTTCCGGTTGTGACGTCATATTTTATTTTTTATTTTTTGTTTCTGTTAGTTGTCCCCTTCCATACGTAGATGGCGACGGTGGCAACGAGCCGCCAGCTACTGGATACATGGGCTTGCCAAGATTTGCTAGATAGTTCCCAGTCGATCGGGCCGGCTTTGCGCAAGGCAGCAGTTACATTGTATTGTAATGGGGCGGGGACATAGAAAGAAAGGAGCACGTGTGGCAATACGCTCTACGTGAAATGAATCAGTTGATTATTTACGCTTGAGTGCGTATATGTTCCAGTAGGCTCCTAAATACTCCGCCTTACGGTGAGCTTTCCGCCAGTTTCGGTTTCGCGAAGGGTTCTGGGATAGAAGCCGCCACGTATACGGCCCGAGGAAATGAGCGTGTTAGTCCATATGTGCGCCGTGCATGGCGCCAGACGGCCGAATCTCACTCTCAGAAATCCCTGCGAATAAATGACACCGTGCCTTGCTTTGCAAAGGCAGTACAACTCACTTCGGCGTTGTAATGCGCGACCCATCGAACGGATGGACGAGCGCTGTGGCGTGGCAATTGAACTCTGAGCTGGGTCAGCTGGCGTGCGCCTCGGGGGGCAAGGAAAATGGTCGTCGGAGCTGCTGACGGAAACTAAGGTCAACGTATTCGTAACAGCATCGCTGACGACGCAGAACAGAACAGCGGCCCAGCTGAGAAACGAGGTGGGTGCTCGAGACTGGAAATCACAAGTTCCGGGCGGCCTCTCGAGTTTTGCTAGGCCACAAAAACATCACGGCAACTACACTTGACTATAGGCCTGGAGAGCTATAATAACATTGACCCATGCATTGTGCCCAGGTGTTTGTTTCTTTAAATCGGTAATTTTCTAATGTCTATCGCTTTCTCTTGCGTACTGGGCACGGTAGCCTCGTTGTCACATAACAGGACAAAGGCCTTAGCAACGCGTTTCAGGCTCAGTTCACAAGGCACGAGCAGGCTGCCACGCTTGCGAAACGTCGTGCTGCACGTTTCGAGCGGCTTGCCATTATTCGTGTGACATTCCAATTTGTTGCTAATGCACGAGAATCTCGAGTTATGGCAGTGGAACTACCGTTCACTGCGTAACAGAGAATGTGCGCTTACACAATTTGTGCAAGCCGCCACAGCTGCGCCTGATCTCATATGTTTGCAAGAAGCAGGCGCACCAAAACGCTCAATATTGGGATAGACACTCCACACAAACACGAACAACACGCGGACGGCTATTATGGCTCGGAAGGATCTAGATGTAAGCGTATAAACTGTACCAGGCATATACATACCCCACCGAATAGCAACAGTATGGCCTGAGAGAGTAATACTGCTAGGAGATTTCGACGCCTGGCGTACAGTGTGGGGCTACAAAAGGGATACGGCCAAAGGAATCAGCTTGCTGAAGGCAACACACGCTCATGATCTAATGCTCGTCACGCAACAAGACTCTCCCACAAGACTGGGAAACAGCGTGGCTAGAGACACGGCTCCTGACCTAAGTTTCGTAAGTGATGAACGAGGAGTCACTTGGACTAACCTATACGAAACACTACGGAGCGACCATTACATCCTCAGCGCGTCTCTATACAAACGGCAAAGGTAAGACAGCCGACCGGTACTGCACGTCTCGCACATTGGAGGAAATTTAGGCAGTCGCAGATCCTGAACACGACGTATATACGGGAGGCGACGGACCAAGCCACTAAACGATTTCAAACACCGAAAAACCCGGCCATCGACAACCATCTTCTCCACCAATGGGAGGCAAGACAGCCTCACCAAAAGATGGAAGAAGCAGAGGCACAATCGAAAGCTCAGAGAGCGCAACTCACGGAGTGCGTTCTCGCAAGAGCTGTGCACTGCTAACTGGAGGAGCTTGTGCGGCTCTCTTCGCGGAAAGCTAAGCACGAAGAAAACTTGGGCAATCCTTCGTAATATGCTTACTCCCGCTACCACATGAAGTGAAACCACGCTCGTCCTGCGCCGTATACTTAATCAGTACGCAGGCTCAGGCGCGGACCTTCTTCGCGAGCTCCAAGACACGTGTACCTGGGAGAAAAGTCACAGTTTCGCCGCAAGGGCGAAGCAATGAATGCGATAGCAAGAAATTGGAATGTCACACGAAGATCGACGAGCAGCTCTCTACTTGCAGCTTCCCAATAAAGCACAAAGAAGGATGCTCGAAAAGGACGCGCAGGTATACACAGGACAAGCTCAAGAACTAACAACGATCGCAGTTGTTACGCCTTTGTGTTTGAACAACGCGCTGCAAGTTTCGTTTTGTTTTGCTTTTCCATCTACTATATGGCACGTACCCACCCTGGGGGGATGTCGACAACGCAGAACCAGACGCTTTTAGATATTTCTTCTCTAATTCTCTTCGCGTTGAGAGCGCAGCACGTAGAAGGGTACACCGGCCGCCCGCTGTCGGCTGCCGAGATGGGGAGATAACGCGCGCGCCCGCGACGACGGCGGTCGTAAAATCGAAGGTCGCGCGAGGGGCCCCCCACCCCCCCCTCGCGTCTTTTCACGCTCGCGAACGACGGGCGGCGCCGGTTGAACAGTTGGGGGGATCTTATCGCATGCGCCTCGGAGCGACCGGAGATGCCGGCTCGTTTGATCGCCGCTTCACCGCTCCCGCTCGCCCGCTATTACCCGCTGGTAGAACGTACGATGCGCTGGGGGTTCTTGTCAATTTAGACTTCATACGCGACATGACGGCGACGGCGACGGCAACGGCGACGGCAAAAACCCGTCGAGACTGTCCATATAATTGCTATCGCAATAAAAGGAAGGTGCGGCCTGTTGCGTACCACCGAAGTGGCGTCTCGGGCCTAGTTCACCTCGCGCCCCCTCTGGCGCCTCAGCTCCTCCCACGGAGAAGCGCTTCCCCATGCATTTGTACGGGCGACAGTGACTCTAATCAGGTCGTAAATAACGCGTTTTGTAGTTGCACATCACAGCTTGAATATTGCAGTCGTTATTAGAAGGGCCCATTACACCACATATGTGAAAATTTTGCCCTAGGAGCGCCAATCTTTCGTAGAGTGGGCATCAATACTCTCCATGAATGCTGCCCGTTTGAATCATCTGCAGCGAAGAGTCTCACTGATCCCGTTAATGGGGATGCAATCGCCGGGCAGATTCCAAGGGCAGACGTATCGGCCCACCGAAGCGCACCACGAAATCACAGACAATTTAAATGTAGGTCCTTCTAGTGCACCAGCGAAGGCCGGCTGCGGTCGAAAGACCGAGTTAGAGCCAAGAGTTGACAACACAAACAAAATGTATTCTCAGGTATGGCAGTACAAGCATCACACAAACTTGCACACTCGGCTGGTATCAATTACAACTCACAACGTCACTTATAGATGGTGCCTAAAACAACCGGAAGAAACTTACCGCGCTACAAGTGCAATCTCATCCATTAGAAACTATCCAAGAACACTTAAAGGCCTTGAATATTCACCAAACGTGTGTAAATCACAAATCTTCGCACGTTTCTCGAACATTTCTCTTCCAGGAAACACTCAAACGAACTCCAGCGCTGACCGTCGTCTCGGCGACACTCTTCAAAACAGGGATCCCACGGCGTCATCACACGATTCTACAAGATCGACTGACCGCCCTACACGACTCACTCGAACAACATAACTAGACATGATCACCCCGTCCTACCCTTCGGCACCTCTCGTTTGGATCCTTCCCGGCTTCGCGAACACTATTCGGCGCGTACCACAGCAACAGCTAGGGGAAAGGGATTCGTCTCGTCGGTCCGTCTGCGGCGGTCGGCCCCCAAAAGAGGCCCCAATACCGTGCGCTTGTTTCATCTAGCGGCCCCGCCGCTTCGATGTCTCGAATTCTCCGGATCTGCGCGGGCGTTAGGCTGTCGCGACGGCGTCTTCGGTGTAGAGAGCGAGGGCGCGGCCTGGGCGCCTTTTGATACTTGTTATCTTTTGTCGTTGCGCGCGACCGTCGGCGCGGCGGTGATTTGATGCTGTCGTCTGGAAGCGGCACCGCGCGTCTGATTTGGCGCTTATTTGTGACAAAGAGAAGGTTCCTATTACGAATAATACGCTTCCTGACACTGTAGATCGCAGGGGAATACGTGGTAAGTCACAGTAGCGTCTCCTAATCGCCTTGGAGCTGCTCAGTGGCACAGAACAGCTTGGCGGCATCACACCACTGGAAAATACTGTCTGCCACACACGTGCGCACAAAAGAACCGTTCTCAAGCACAAGAAACATGAGGCAAGCTGCCCCTACACACGATCACACACCAAAAAAAGCACGAAGAAGCACACGAAAAAGCACACGGACACGCATAAATCCTGAGGCAACCCCATTGGAACACGAAGTGTCGTCTGCTTCGTGGGCTGGAGTTGGGGCGCCCTCACTAAAAAAGCGGCCGCAACTGTCAACTCCGCCAAGACGCGCTTCTCCATTGACGGCGCCGCGACGCAACAGGCTGCACCTCTTTTTTTTATCCAGCGGCCGTGCCTCTACTCTACGGAGCGTCCCACACAGCGCATTCGCGTCCCCTCCCCTATGCTCTCGTACGCTCACCCTCTTCCTCTACTCTAGGAATCATCTACTCTACAGAGCGGCGCCCGCGTCCCACAGCGCATGCGCGTCCTCTCCCCCCTCTCTGCTCTAGGAATCCTCTACTCTACGGAGCGGCTCCGGCGTCCCGCATCCCCACAGCGCATGCGCGTCATCTCCCCCCTCTCTCCTCTAGGAATCCTCTACTCTACGGAGCGGCTCCCGCGTCCCACACCCCCCACAGCGCATGGCCGTCCCCCCCCCCCTATCCTCTCCTACGCTCACCCCCCTTCCTCTACTCTAGGAATCATCTACTCTACGGAGCGGCGCCCGCGTCCCACATCCCCACAGCGGATGCGCGTCCTCTCCCCCTCTCTCCTCTAGGAATCCTCTACTCTACGGAGCGGCTCCGGCGTCCCGCATCCCCACAGCGCATGCGCGTCCCCTCCCCCACTCTCTCCACTAGGAATCCTCTACTCTACGGAGCGGCCCCCCGCGTCCCACACCTCCCACAGCGCATGGGCGTCCCCTCCCCCCTATCATCTCCTACGCTCACCCCCTTTCCTCTACTCTAGGAATCATCTATTCTACGGAGCGGCGCCCGCGTCCCACATCCCCACAGCGCATGCGCGTCCTCTCCCCCTCTCTCCTCTAGGAATCCTCTACTCTACGGAGCGGCTCCGGTGTCCCACATCCCCAGAGCGCATGCGCGTCCCCTGCCCCTCTCTCTCCTCTCCTACAGTCCCCCCCCGTCCTTTCCTCTAGGAATCCTCTACGGAGCGGTGCGCACGACAGGTGGTGTGACAGCTGCATACTCCGCTGGGGGGCGCCACGGTAGTTCCATGGTATGAAAATGACGGAGCGCGCGCGCCTCATTCTCTCTCCTGTGCAGCACCGCGATGAGCGCCCGGACCACTGTCGTGAAATGAGAGCGGCGACGTTCCTCCCGCTCAAGCTAACTATCTCCCCGCTTATTCGCATCCACACATGGTTCCCTTCAGCGGGAGATGGGGAATTTTTTTTAAACACTCTTGGGGCAACTACTACAAGCGCACTTGCATGGTACGCACTACGCCATAAATCATCATGATTTTTGTGTAGTGGGGAAGCGTCCACTATGCCATTATTCGTCATTCTTCAGAAAAGCGCGGTACCCGCTATAATCTTGTAACGCATTATGTGCACTTTGTTGATGCTGTGGCTGACGACGATTGAGAATTTTGCCTGAGGCTTTTGTAATGGGTTGGAGCATTGAATGCCCCACTCCTTACGCAATTCGCATTGTGTGACGCCGCGTTCTTACTTTACTGTTCTAAAACGCTTTACAACACACGTTAACGCGATTCCTTACCCGACATGAAGGCTGCATATAGGGTCAGTTTGCACCGCAGTTTCAAGCAGTGGCGTAGCTCAGTGGTAGAGTGCTGGGCTGCCACGCAGATGACCCGGGTTCAATTCACATTCTGTCATAGGTGTTTTTTTTAACACGAAAGTGTTTTATTTTTTTTTTCTTTATTGCCTTCTTGACAACAGGTCAAGATAGTCTAACTAATACATCATACCCGTTTCATGTGCATTAATACCTCAAACAAAGATATCACGTCTTCATCACAGTCAGTCGTCTTATGCACATCACGTACTTTGGCAAGAATTTCCACGAAACACTCATGAACAGATGGTACTTTAGCATCACAGTGTCTATAAGCTAACATGCTACGCCATACCGAATGTAGACCAAGTAAAAAGATTACATCCAAATGCTGTACAGAACTTTCGAAAGGGCAAAAAGCGAATTCCGTGTGGATTAAGAGGTAAGTCTATCTTCAAGGTCCTCTGCAATATGTCCCAAAAGAATATGGCATTATTACAGTCAATGAATACATGCTCAATTGTTTCTGGCCTATTACAAAGAAAACACATATTTCCCCATGGTACATAAATTCCTCTGTCTTCCAGCCACGTTTTCTGACAGGCAGGGGTTCCTGTTTTATGCCGTGGTCCACCAAGATTTCAGTGACGTATTTCCGTCACGGAAATGACGTCGAAAAAATACACATCATCAGAAGACAAAGAAAAAAGTTCCGTCACTCGGAGTCGAACCTACGACCTCTCGGTCCACGACTACCGATGCCGGGCACGCTATCCATTGCGCCATACTCTGTAGGCTTTACAAACGCGCCTTTTATATCTACCAATGTCCTGTCGCAGTGCTCTTCCTTAAGTGAAGTAATGCATCATAACTGTTAAAGCCACAATTAGTTTCTTCAGAGCGTCGTTTCTACGCGTCCGTCCCATTCGGCGCGTTTCGAATAGGCAAAGTGCAATTTTGTTGACGCATTAACACAATGCCAGGTGGCGACCTTACCCCCCAGCGTCAGCGTCACTCATAGCGTCCATCCATCCCAAAGCTAGCTCTGCGACGCGCGAGTGCTTAGTGTGGCCGTAGCTCCGCGTTCCCAACTAACACTCGCCCCGCGAAAAATCGCAGCCGGCCATCGGGGAAGACACGACGCGCGTTGCGTTTCCCTCTGGTCGGGCAGTACTTGCCGCGAGTAGGCAACCTTAGCCCAAAGTCGGCGTCCAATCAGTGATGCTCTTCTGGCTGTCACACCTCTTTCTCTGATTCCGCTCTCACCGTTTAGATACCACAAGCATATATGACCACAAGGGTTTGTTTAATCATTGCTCATAGACGTTAGTCGTCGGGATACAGATGTACCAGCAAGCGTCAACGTGGATTCATCTACGTTAAACGGTGCTATAGGCACCCGGCAATGCAGTTTACGAGATCCGACGGTAGCGCCAGAACACACAGCCTAGCGAGTAGACGCAGCATAAAATAGGCGATCCACTACATAGCCTAGCTGGCCTGGCGAGTAGACGCAGCAAAAACGGACCCGCCAGGGCACATGTGCACTTTTTTTTAAATGGGGGGAGGGTGGTCACGGGTGATTACGGACGCACTCAGAAAACGTTCGTTGAAAACATGCCCAAAAGGGAGACACTTGAGCGCGTCTATGTGTTCAGCGAGCGTTTCATTTTCTTGGTATCCCTGGCGGTCGGTGCCATCAATTCTTAGGCGTCCCACAAGAGCTCCATCGCGCCCCCCTGGTCAGTGTCGGGTGCCAAAACACCAATAGACATTGTGTAAGCTCTTTTATATCAATGTACAGTGAACATTCAACTACTTCTGTAAGGATACGTTTCACTTTCGTGCTATACCGATTCCTATGACAGAGGGATCAACCATTTTTTTATTTAGCTTTTTCTTATTTTGTGCGATATTGGTTATGGACACCGGCGGCGGCAGCAGCGGCGGCGGCGGACAACTACGGCGCAGGAACGACCCTTGTTGTGATCTCACAACAGCTTTCGCTGTAAAAATGGCGGAGGCGCCTTGTGTTGGCGGAGCCCCATGTATTATGAATATCTCCTATTGAAGTACACAAGGCATTATGCTGACCTAAAACAAAGGACACAGTTTTTTTTCGAGCTAGGTGGCGCGCTGGTCACCTACCCATTATAAAGGTGACGCTCATGGGAGACCAGCGCTGGATAGGTGGCGCGCCCAAAAAGTGCGCCGTGGAGACGGTCCACGTGATGCAGCGCCTGTCGCAGCATAAGGAGCGACAGGCGCCACGCCTGGGTCTCCGCCAGTGGCGCAGCTACGAGCGACTGGCGCGGGAGTCCCATGAAGCGCCCAACTGCCTTGCGATGTTGCCGCTCCAACTGCTCCTAGGCACTTGCAGTGCATAGGTTTGCAATGCAAGCGCTTAGGAACGTGGAAGGTAACATGCTCCCTCATTCCCTACGTATTTGTACAGCGTTGCACCCCAGCATCTCCTCCGCCAGTCGCCACTCCCGGGCGCGGCTAACATGTGCGCGCTTTGACCGGTGGCACTGGACGCACCGCGAAAACTCCATCGCTTGTTCCCTGTAGCATTCATTCATCGGTCTATACTCCTGCAGCCGTCATTATCATCTTATAATATATGAGGGGGCGCGAAATACATAGCACGAAACAAAAAGGAGAACACGCTAACAAGTTCATACAGGCTCAGCCAGTCTTGCTGGTGTTCTAGAGTCCTGAGAAGAACTGTGGATCTCTGGGCGCGAAAAGCACGGCGATCTGTTGCGATATTCAGGGTGGCCGGTATGGACGGCACCTGACCGGGTAACAAACTCGTTAATTAAAGGGTCTTTAGGAGGACGTCCTTGCAAACTAGTTGGTTCGTACTTTGAGTTGGGCTAAACCTGCGCGAACGAGGACATAGGAAAAACATCATGGGCTGCCAACTGTTTGCCGAGGACGCTTGAGACAAAGCTACCACTTGAGTTTTTCCTTTTGTAAAACAGGATGTTTGTCGGCATTCTTGAGCAAGATATTTCAAAGTTAGAAATGAAGACGGTGCTATAGTATTGGAGTTGCAGGCGACATTGGTGGACCGCGGATTAATGAAGACATGCACGAGAGTGCATGCTCTCCAAGCTTAGGATGCACAATCAGATTATACAGACGTATTTTAGAAAACAAGCGGTTGCTCTTGTCACCGAGCGCTTCTTACGACCAAACAGATACTGAAAGAAAGAAGTGCCAATGAGACGCCAATATAATTTTTCGACTGTGGTGATAAACTTGCGAAAAAATCAAGTTGAATGAGAAAAGTGGAGAAGTTCATAAATTGGGAACGCAGTGCAAAGAACGCGCTTCTAACGAGCTAGAAAAGCAGTATCTTTAAAGTGCCGATGCTAAGAAGAATTACGACACTGAAATTTGCGAATTGAAAGGTATACCCTGTCGAAGGCAGACGAAGCAAAGTGGAGTTTCCGTACCGAAATGTTTCGAGACAGTGACATCTGAAATCGCTTTTAGAATGAAGTGCCCAGCCACAGTCATAAAGGCATTATTAGAAGTCGCGCGTCTCCACAAAGAGCGAAGAAGCGGCCGTCGCTTCGGGAAAATCAGCCTTTTCCAGGGTTGAGGTAATGGTCCCACAACCACGGTAAGACG
Organism: Rhipicephalus appendiculatus; assembly: GCA_030522465.1. Lineage (NCBI taxonomy): Eukaryota > Metazoa > Arthropoda > Arachnida > Ixodida > Ixodidae > Rhipicephalus > Rhipicephalus appendiculatus. The sequence goes on along the minus strand of JALIZH010032910.1, from coordinate 781,692 downwards.
AGCCATACTGGTAAACCTGGCACGCGGACGCACAAGAAATTTCGGCGAATCACAGGAGGATGATCCGCTGTCAGCACACCCGAACACTTGCCCCGCTCGTGAGGGCGCTGGCTATTCCAGGTTGCAAAACAAAACTACCGAAAAGTTCCAGAGCTTGTAGATCGGAATATCGGTGTTATATGTCAGCTCGTCTGAGATGATATAGCGCGTTGTTCGGATGATAAAATGAGGACATTGCATGTAGGGTATTCTTTAGCGCATGCAGCGCAAGCATTCATTTGAACATCTGGATACGCTTGACGACAATGGACCTGTGGCGGCAGCCAAGCCAAGCCAAGCCGCCAGGCAGCGCCACCCTCCGCTGCTCTCCGGAACCTCCAGAGAACCTGAATAAACAGTTGATGTTTGGGATCCACGCCGCGCGGTCGTGTCTTCTTCTCCCACGCGTACACGCGTCCCAACAGTGGTGACCCGGACGAGGCTTACCGCCTTTTTCAAGCGATCGACGCCATGGAGACTCCCCCTGACGCACCGGCCATCTCCGCCGTCGACATCAGGCTCCCGCCGTTTTGGACAGCGGACCCGCAGCTGTGGTTCCTGCAGGTGGAGTCCCAATTCACCGCTCGTCGTATTGCCGCTGAGCTAACAAAGTACCACCACGTGGTCGCCAGCCTCCCACCGGCAATAGCGAGCGAGATACGCGATCTGCTGGTCGCTCCACCTGCAGAGAACGCGTACACAGCGCTCAGACAGCTGCTCATCAGCCGCCTCACGCCGTCGGAGCCTCAGCGACTGCAGCAGCTACTGCACGACACCGAGCTCGGGGACCGGACGCCCAGCCAATTGTTGCGCCACATGAGGCAGCTGTTGCACACGGCCGGCGCAGCCACCACCGATGCCGACAGCAGACTGCTTCGCGAGCTGTTCCTACAGCGACTTCCGGTCAACGTGCGCATGGTCCTCGCCTCGGCTGCCGACAAACGCCTGTCTCAACTCGCCGAGCTCGCGGACTCGGTGCTGGCGGTCGCTCCGCCGTCCGTCGCGGCGCTACAGCCAGACATCGCCGGCGGCGCGCCCACGACCACGCTGCATGACATCCGGGAGCAGATATCCCGCCTCGCCGATACCGTCGCAGCGATGCAGGCCCGCAGCACTCCCGAGGAGCGCCAGCGCCCAGCAGTGCAACAGAGAATCTGCTGGTATCACAGGAAGCATGGCAATGCTGCTCGCAAATGCATTCCTCCGTGCGACTATGCGGGAAACGGGAGCGGCCGGCACTGAGGACGACCAGTGTCGCAGAGGCCCCCCGAACGTCGTCCATCAGTGTTTTTCCTCACCGACCGCGACAGTGGCCTTCGATTCCTCGTGGACACCGGCGCTGAGGTGAGCGTGCTGCCGGTTGGGTCCACCGATCGCCGTGTCCCCAGTGCGTCCCCGCTTCAGGCGGTCAACAACACAACCATCGCCACCTACGGACATCGCTCGCTGCCACTCGATTTAGGCTTGAACAGAACGTTCCGGTGGATTTTCATCGTGGCAGCAGTGAAGTTCGCCATCTTGGGTGCGGACTTTCTTCGGCATTTCGGCCTTCTCGTCGACGTGCGCAACCGCCGCCTTCACGATCCCGTGTCGCAGGCAACTGTGCAAGGCAATCCCTCGCACCACCCTCCGCTGAGCCCCACTCTGCTCGGGCCGTCCGGTGCAGAACGTTTTACTCGCATTCTGCAGGATTTTCCCGAGTTGACGAGGCAGCCGCCAGCCAGCGCCGCAGTGAAGCACGAGGTACGCCATTACATCGCCACCAGCGGCCCACCCGTGCACGCGCGGCCTCGCCGTTTGCCTCCAGAGAAGTTGAAGGTCGCACGACAGGAATTTGAACACATGATGGAGCTAGGGATCATCAGACCCTCGTCGAGCGCCTGGGCATCTCCACTTCATATGGTGCCAAAGTCAACGCCGGGAGACTGGCGACCATGCGGGGACTATAGGGCGCTGAACCAGGTAACGACTCCAGACAGATACCCGGTACCGCACATACACGATGTCACGACGAGGCTTCACGGTGCCACTATCTTCTCGAAGATCGACCTGGTGCGGGCATACCATCAGATTCCCGTTGCCCCGGAGGACGTCCCGAAGACCGCCATCGCAACGCCTTTCGGACTTTTCGAATTCCTCCGAATGCCATTCGGACTCCGAAACGCGGGTCAGACATTCCAGCGGTTCATGGACGGTGCTATACGCGGCCTCAGCTTCTGCCACGCCTATCTTGACGACTTGCTAGTCGCCAGCAGCACTCCGGAAGAGCACGTGAATCATCTGCGCATCGTCTTCCAGCGCTTAGTGGAACATGGCGTGGTCGTGAACATGGCCAAATGCGAGCTTGGTGTGCGACAACTCTCGTTTCTTGGACACGTCATCTCCGCCTCAGGAGTTCTTCCTCAACCCAACAAGGTTGAAGCCGTGCAAGGATTTCCGCAGCCGACCGCCAAGCGCCAGCTTCGGGAATTTCTGGGTTTGGTAAACTTCTACCGCCGTTTCATTCCCCGCTGCGCCCATATCCTTCAACCTCTTCACGACCTGCTGGCCACTTCACGAAATGGCTCGGACACCCTCTCCTGGTCTCAAGAAGCAAAAGAAGCCTTCTGCGAGGTCAAGGACGCTTTGGCAAACGCCGCACTGCTTGAATACCCCAGGTCCGGTGTCCCGCAGAGCGTAATGGTAGATGCCTCCGATACAGCCGTTGGGGCTGTATTACAGCAGCTCGTTGGGGGGAATCTGGCGCCCGATTTCCTTCTTTTCGAGGAAGCTAACACCTACCGAGCGCCGCTACAGCACCTTCGGGAGAGAACTGCTGGCCGTGTACGCTGCCATACGACATTTTCGCCATTTCCTGGAAGGTGTAGAGTTTTAAATGCGAATGCATTTCATAGTCGGGCTATGTCAGGCATCCGGCGTTGGCGTTGGCGTTGTCCGCGGAGGAGGAGCAGGAGGATAGGTTGAGGAGGTGTGCGCGCCGGCAGGTGTTAGATGTGAAGCATCTTATGGCGAAGCTTAATCCGGTGGTGGTGGTGTGCGGCGTGACCACCCTTACTGCGCATGCGCAAACCCTTTCAAAAAAAAAATAAAAATAAAAAACCTCCTCTCTCCCTCCTCTAGGCATCCCTCCCCCACGGCAACCACACCCTCACTGCGCATGCGCCTCCCCTCCTCTCTCCCCTGCTACGCTCCCCCCTCTCTCCTCTAGGCATCCCTGCCCGCGCCGTCCACACTCCCACTGCGCATGCGCGTCCCACCTCTCTTCTCCTCTCCTACGCTCCCCCCCTCTTCTCTAGGCATCTCTGCCCGCAGCGTTCACACTCCCACTGCGCATGCGCGCCCCCCCCCCCCTCTCTCTCTCCTCTCCTACGCTCCCCCCCTCTCCCTCTCTCGCCTCGCGACGCCGACACAGGCAGCGTCTGCTAGCGAGTTTCTTGGTTGAAAAAACCGACTGCTCGCGCTGCACAACCGTTCACTGGCCACCCCGTATATATGGCAATGAATCTTGACCTCAAAGGTGGTGCCGGTAGGAGGTTTCTCCTGTGCGTTGTTGAACAATAAAAATTCGCAGCGTGCGCGTTAACTAAAAGCGGACTGCGGCGGAGCTATATATGAAAAAAAATTAAAAAAAATAAATAAAAAAATTAAAAAAACAAGAAAAAGAAAAAAAAGGCTCTGCGCAGTGCTCCCGACCGGGCTGCAGAAATTAGGCGCCTTTTCCTTCTTCGAACCACAACCACCATATATAATTGGAGTGAAGCACGCGCGAAATGCATTCGCATTTCCTCACGATTCCCTTCGGGGAGGTGGGGGGCATTTTTTTCGTCCTCACCGACCACAAGCCGCTTACTTATGCATTGCGCTCGCTAAGCTCCGACGGTGGAACGCACACAGCACGTGAACGGCGCCAAATGTCCTATATATCAGAGTTCACGACTGATATCCGCCACGTCAAAGGCGGCGACAACGAGGTAGCGGACGCCCTCTCACGGAATCCTGTGAACGCCATCATGCCCACACTACAGGTTGATCTTCCCGCTTTGGCAGCCGCTCAACGTGAAGATGACGAACTGAAACACCTGTTGACCGCGACCACTGCCCTGAATCTTGAGTGGATCCCGGTTCCCGGATCCGAGGACAAGGTTTGCTGTGACACAAGCGTCAGTAGAACTCGCCCGTTCGTGCCCGCGAGCCTCCGTCGCCATGTGTTCGAGTCCTTGCACAGACTGTCTCATCCGGGGATTAGAGCCACCCAAAGACTGGTGACGGCAAGATTTGTCTGGCCGGGCTTAAATCGGGACGTCCGACGCTGGGCACGCGAATGTGTAGCTTGCCAGCGCTCTAAGATACAACGCCATACCTCGACAGCACTGGGAACACTCCCCACTCCGGATTCTCGCTTTGATCATGTCCACCTGGACATCGTCGGCCCACTGCCACCCTGCCACGGAAAGGCCTACCTGCTGACCTGTGTCGACAGGTTCACCCGCTGGGCGGAGGCCATCCCTATCGCGGACATCACTGCCGAGACGGTTGCGAGTGCTTTCCTGTACCACTGGGTAGCCCGTTTCGGTGTGCCCTCCACGATAACAACAGACCGCGGCCGACAATTCGAATCAGCCCTTTTCACTGCCATCAGTCAGCTCATTGGGCACCTCACGCATACGCACGACAGCGTACCACCCCATGAGCAACGGCATGGTGGAGCGCTTTCACCGCCAGCTGAAGGCTGCGCTCACGGCAACCGAGGAACACAACTGGGTGGAGGCCCTCCCACTCGTTCTTTTGGGTATAAGGTCCACCTTGAAAGAGGACATTGGCTGCAGCGCCGCTGAGCTGGTCTACGGCACGACACTCAGGCTGCCGGGAGAGCTCTTTGCGCGCGGCTCAGAGGAGGCATCCATAGCTTGCAGCGACTATGCACTTCGCCTACGCAACGTCATGAGCAAACTGCGCGCGGTACCTCCACGGCCCCCCAGGGTCGCGTGTGGTGCACGTCGACCCACAGCTCACATCGTGCCCATATGTGTTTGTACGACACGACGCGGTTCGGCGACCTCTTCAGCCACCCTATGATGGGCCGTTTCAAGTCCTCCGCCGTGGCAACAAGCAATTCACAATCAAGAGAAACGGCCGTGAGGAGGTCGTGTCGTTGGACCGCATCAAGCCAGCACACATGGACCGTGACGACGCCGTGTTGCCTCCACTAAGGGAATCATCGCCAGGACCCCCAGCTTCAATGCCAGCCCAAGTCCACGAGGTGCCCTCCCGGCTGACGCACAGTGGGCGGCTATCAAGAGCACCCACTCGCCTGGACCTTTAACTCCGTTCGGCAACTCACTAGGGGGGGAGTGCTGTGGCGGCAGCCAAGCCAAGCCAAGCCGCCAGGCAGCGCCACCCTCCGCTGCTCTCCGGAACCTCCAGAGAACCTGAATAAACAGTTGATGTTTGGGATCCACGCCGCGCGGTCGTGTCTTCTTCTCCCGCGCGTACACGCGTCCCAACAGACCTTTTTGGTCTATTCACCGCAGGTTTTCAATGCAGGGTACAAATGTTTTGTAGAATATGTACGGTTGGAATCGTCAATTTAGGAAAACGCGACAAAACAGGCTACACGTTTGATGTGTGCGGCTTGTGAGCAATGCTCTGTTGTCATTGGCAGGTTCTCGACCTTCTAAACCCATCGCACCGGACGCTGCCCGTCCGCTGGTCGAAGGACAAGGGTTTCTATGCCGAAAACCTGTTTGTCGTGGAATGCGAGGACCTTGGGGATTTAGACGGCGTTCTACAAGAAGGTAAGCCGGATTCCACCGACCAACAAAACGAGGTAATCACTGTTCCAATATGTTCCTACACTTCGCTACACTGCATGCTGCGTTTCTTTGGCATGTAGATCCTTTCCATTTTAATGGTCGAGACAATTCGCGGCATTGTGTATTAAAAAGGAATTTTCTAAAACATCCTGATATCATCTTTTTATTACGAAATCCTGGCCTTAGGCATAATAGTACACGGTGTCAAAACTACGCATGCAAAGTCGCTTCATACATGAAGTCTAACAGTGAGCGGTGGAACTGTCCGTGAATCATGGTCGGTTGGTCCGCCAGACTTGATGCGCTTTGCACGGAGGGGGGCGAAGACGGCTTAATAAGTGCAGGCCGGTACAAGTCCACAGCAAGTGTGTCGCATTCGCATTGTAGATTGGAGCGTCCCGAAATGGGCAGGATGCATCATGTGGGCCGCGGTAATGTTTCGCCCACGAAGCGGTCAGAGACGCGGTAAGCGTAACCCGGACGACATGAAGCCATCGCCACGTAACCTCATTTCGGCGGGTTAGACCACTGGGGCGGTCTGACCCACACAGAAGTATAAGAACTCGTGTGGCACGTCGGAGGGTTTCTTTTTCCCGGAGCATCAGCATTTTTAGCTAAATGCGGAAGCGGGTGCGGCATAACTTTCTGGATGTGTTGTTAAATCAGCTTTGACAAGGTCCGGCAAGGTGGCCCGAGGCACCCCTGAACACGTATGCGTGTAGTTGTGTGAGATGGTGAATGCTATCCGTGAGTGAGGGATACCGATACACTTTGCGTATATCGTGGGTAGCTTTCGTCGAGTTAGAGCGAATGGTAAGCTGAGAATATCTAGCAGCTTGGAGACACGTAAGAAGCGCGGCCATTCCGTCACGTATAACGGCGAGTTCGGCAAGATGTACCAGTGGCGCGGTATCGGCAGCATACTAGCATGTCTGGGCACCCTCTGGTATCAGCTAGTGGACACACACAAGAGCGGTACGCTCGCGTTCGCCACTATCAATGGCACCTGCGTACGCCACGACAGTGTCATGGTCTTGGTCTTGAGCGCTCGCCCGGCGACCAACCGGGCTGTAAAGGCGACAAAGAATTTTGTTGTCACGTAGTCTCCTCCACGGGGCGATAGTGGTTTTCTCTGAAGATGGTGTGTGAATTTTTTCTCCCCGTGTACCGCGCCAACGCAGGGGCCAGGCAGAATGTTGATGACTTAAGGTTGCGTGCACAGCGATGCTGATGCAACAACTCGTCGATAGTGTTGAGTTGTGACTTCTGTTGTATTTTTCGCAATGGAGTGATACGTGGCAGTCCTGTTATGGCTCACATGGCTTTGTGGTTAATCGCCTCCGGGCGAACGCTTTGGTCTGTCGTGAGGGGATAAAACTGGGCGCTGTAGGGGAGACGTGGTAGAACGGACGAGGAGGTGAGTCATGTTGATGTTCGCAATCCGTCGTATGAAATGTAGGCTCCGGTACGCGGGCAGCATGGGCGTTGTCTCTTGTCTCTTCCTTTATAATACAATATATATATATATATATATATAAGCCCCCCCCTGGCTACGCCCCTGATATATATATATATATATATATATATATATATATATATATATATATATATATATATATATATATATATTTCTCATTCTGACGAAGGCCGGGCCCACGGCCGAAACGTCAAATAAAGAAACCTTTTCGCTTGTGAGTCAAACCCACCTTTTCTTATATATATATATATATATATATATATATATATATATATATATATATATATATATATATATATATCAGGGGCGTAGCCAGGGGGGGGGGGGCTTATGGGGCTTCAGCCCCCCCCCCCCCCCGAAATTTTTTCGTATTGTAATGTATCGCTGACCAAAAGAGCTAGCTGCGCCGGAAATCATCCTGGGATTTTTTCCTAAAATCCAGGATGATTTTAGAAAAAAATTAGGAAAATGTTTTCGCAGTCAAAAAGACACTTCGGTGTGAACATTGCGGACCCCTGGCGGTCCTGTACCTGGCTGGGCAGCGCATGATACCGTAAGAAATATTCCGCAAAAGAAGGCGTAGTGCCTTGTATTGCCATTTTAGCCGAGTCACCACGACGGAGTAAATATATGGTTGACACTCAGGATGCTCTGGATTAAGATATATGGAAGGGGCCTCCAACAAACCTGAACTAGCGGACCGCAGTAGCGAAATTTAGTCCCACAAGCGCTGGGAGGACAGTGAAGATTGTGGATTCCGGGGGGTGGGGGGGGGGGGGGGGGGCAGAGAGTTTGAATCAAAATGTCACCAAACGTTGCCTCTTGAAAGAATAAAAAAAAATCCTTTCCTGCATGGGTCATTTAAGAAGGGTATTTGACGTCAGGTCTCGGAAAACATATGGTTACTGATTTTTAGAATGACTAAAATCTGGACGCCGATTGTGAAATATGGAGTTTTCGTTTCACGGTGATCATGAGCACACTTATCATGAGCGCATGGGGTGCCTCGTGCACACGCACAAAATACTTGAGACCAGTCCCATCTTTGTAGCTTGCCTGAACAAAGAGCTATTATACGCAATAGGCGAGAAAATAATGCGAATACTATTTAGCAAACTCGCAAGGCTATTCTGTCTGAAGGCGCGGGCCGCTACCAAGGGGTACGCGGGCCGCGTGTTTTGTCCCGGCAATGCACAATATTCTTAGGAAAAAAGGCATCTACTAATTTGGGGTGCTATAGGGTACGCCGATCAGCGGGGGTGTGCATCCCCCCCAGTCGATTAATAAGGGCGGGGGGGAGAGCACCCTTGTTTCACTCCTTAACTGACCACTCTGACCTCAAAGTTGCTCTGATGTATTCAGTGTTGCCAGTGAGCTGACATTTTTAGGTCAATCTTTGGAACACACCCAAATTATTTTCCCTGTTTTAGAAGCGAATCCACATCGACGACGCTGCTAAGGAGATTATAATGTACTAGCAATCCTGCTTTGCCAAAATTACTTCCTTCTAACGGTGATAGTGCTTCGACCAGCCCTCTTTCGGCCAAAGCATGATGACTGTCTTGTGCTATATATGTGGCGCATTTTTTTCAAACAACCGAATCCGAAAAGGGCTAAATTTCACGGGAGCGTAAAAAGTGTCAAAGTATATTTCTTTTTTAAACGAATTGTAATCAAAATGGGACAATTCCTCATCATAACGGGAACTCAAAAAGGCAGTCTTGAATTTTTAAAAATCAGCGAAATCCTTTATCTGCTTGGATCAAACTGAGTCATATCTATTAAATCAGTGCTGCTTCAACAAACACGAGCAAAACGACCAATGTGACCGGGTTCAATTTGTTTTGTTTGGGTCCTAGCAGCTTTCCTATACTACTTTTATTCGACAACCTTTTCGCTGCATATCATGGCCTTCTTTCATTCCGAGACGGTATATTTGAAATAGAAGACAACTGAAGTGAAGATATTGGGCACCGCATTATTCCTTGAAGAAGCGATCCGAAACGGCGTGAAATCAAATGAGCTAAGAAGAAGATGAAGAAGAGCTGAAACAGTTTTCAGGCTACAAACCAACAAATAAATAAACAAACAAACAAACAAGGATTTTTCTGAAGGCCCTTAACATGCCAAAAACGACAGAAAGGTGCCGGCTGTTCAGAATGGTACGTAGTTTCCCTGGTAGGACCACTCGCTCTACAAGTCTAGTTATCATGGTTACGCCAATGCTACAAAAGGCGGCACCGACGGAAGCACAATCATGTTGTTAATGTTGTCGCAAAATATTGCTATATCGTTCAGTTACTGCGACGTAGACTTATTTTACCAGCTGCCCAAATGAAATGTTACAATGACTAAAAGCCAAATACAAATTCTACTCCGGAATACGGACGATAGTAGGCTACATAGATTTCAGCCGCAATATAGATTTGAGGTATTTTGGTGACATGAGCACACTAGCGAAAAAAAAAATGTTGGAGCTGGCCTGACCATATTGTCCGCATAGCAAAAAGCTGCGTTTTTTTTTTTCAGTTTCAGTTGAAGCGGACTAGGCTTTTTAGAAGAAAAGCGCTACGTATGTATGATCTGGCTAGAATAGTTCCATTTCTACCGCGCTGTTATTTCGAGCTCAGTTAGCCCGGCGTTTTGCAATACTACTATTAATAATAATTTATGGAGTTTGACGCGCCCAGAACCACGGTATGGTTATCAGGCACTTCATAGTGGAGGACTACGAAAATTTCCACCGCTTGAGTTCCTTAACAAGCACTTAAATCAAGGAGGCTCGCGTGACCTCAAGCATTTCGTCTCCATAAAAATGCCACTGCCGCGGCCGGGATGGAACCCACATCATTCGCGTCAGCAGTCGAGCACCGTAACTACTGTACCATCGCGGTGGCTTGCACTTTGAAAATTTTGTTTTGCTTTGTATTTTTTGTATTTTATAAATTACAATATCGCGATGTCAACAAAAATATATATTTAATGTGTATTCCATAGAACCACAGCTGTCTATGTGAGCTACGTTGTCTCGTCACTCAATAGTGTAATGTTTTGGGATAAGTGGTGTTGAAAGGTCCTGCGTAAAAGGTTAATACCTCATAAAGCGCGCGAATGGATGTCTATACAACTCTAGAAATGAAGCAGTGTGATAGGAGCTCATTCGCAAAACTGCGCGTCGTCTAAGTAGCGTCAGGTACCATCCTATATTCCAAAGAAAATTTCACATTTCACTTCTGGTTCTATTCACTCGTTTACGGTCAGAGAAATAGGTCATAATTTCGCTCACCGGCAGGTCATCTCAGTAATTCATGCCCCACGCAGTATTAAGGTTCGCAATCAGTGTGAAAGCTTGCTTAGTTTTCATGCAAATAAATGATATTGGTTGCACTTTCTAAGAAAGCGTAGCAGTATATTTTTAGTGGGACGTCAGGTGGAAATGTGGATAAAACTGTCTGGTGGGTAGACAAACTTACGTATTGAGTTACAATGTGTACTACCGGAAGGTAAACTTGATCACTGTGTCTATGACAAAGCTCATATATGTCTGGTAGGCGTAACGCTGCTCTTCGTTATTGTTTTCTTCAATAGTAAGCTGGCAGATTTCGCGGGCGAGTTTATTCTAACAGTGCGAGGCATAGCGGGTAAAAAAAAAAAAACATGCGCACACAGCATGAAAAATCGATTCGATGACCGTTTTCAACAGATTTTGATCAATTAACTTCTCGAAACTAATATAATTGTGACATTTGTAGTGAATTCTGGTCGATAGATTATGTAGATGGATCTACAAACACGAGCTGAAAAACAGGAGCACGCAAATGCACCGCAAAATATAGCCAGGTTTGAATTGAGCGCATTATTTGATATTATAATTCATATCTTCAGTAATAAATATGTGTTTTCTAAATGGCTTCTTCCCATGACCCAACTTAAATGATCTAGTGATTGTAACGTAAGTATACGAACTTTCCCACATGAAGTTTTCATATTCCAAAGTCGTAGTAAGATTTATTTACAGTAATCGTGAAAAAATACATGACGATTGCTGTGCGTGATAGATCCTGGTGGAACTATTGTTGAAGGTGAGCAGCTGGAGAGGAAAATTATGAGGGCCTTCTCAGGAAGCGTGTGATGCAGCAACGTCATGTCAGTAGAATTAAGCGCGAAATGTAGAATTTTGGTAGTACTGCCTTGGCTGCTGGATGAAAAAGCGCCGTGGTGCTAGAATGCCACTTAAACAACGTTCACTTTTGGGAATGGGTTCCAAAGAATGCACTGCGTTTCCAGAGTTGCATAGATTTTCGTTAGTTCATTTGGGCAGCCCTATGTGAAAGACCTTTAATTGTTTCCTCCGCAATGGCAAGCGGGCACGTTTAACCGGACAGGTGCTGTGAATGATGAGAAGTGTAAAGGAAAACAAAAACTATGCATTCGTTACAGCAGCTTTTAACAGACTTTGTGCTGTAACAGCGCCATCATGCAACTAAGACAACGTTTAAAATGCCGGAGGAGCAAATACGCATCTCTCTCTCCCTCTCACACACACACACACACACACACACACACACATATATATATATATATATATATATATATATATATATATATATATATATATATATATATATATATATATATATATATATATATATATATATATTGTAAGCACATTTCAAGTACTTCATCATTCTCACTTGTAGATATCATCATCATCCCGACTCTTCCCTCTTCTTGGTGTTCTGAGCCGAGGCAGACACTGTCAAATAAACGGTGCTGCTGCCCCTGTCTGGTGAGGTCTTCCTGCGTCTTCCAGAGTGGTGGAGGTTCGTCAAGATCCCGACGTCCTCCTGCTTTCGTGTTCTACCTGGAGCTACGATCCGGTCGCCGGTTGCGCATGGCCACCCCCGCAGCTATGCAGTCATCCGACCAAACAGCTAGCCCTAACGCTACAGCACCGATTCAACCGACTGCCCTTCCTTCGTACACTGTCACAGGCCCCATGCGCGAACCACCCATGTTCGCGGGTCTCCGCGGTGACGACGTCGAGGACTGGCTCGACATTTACAACCGCGTGAGTGCAGTCAATCGGTGGACCGAAGCCGAGAAATTGACTTATGTACCCTTTTACCTCACCGGTATTGCCAAAACCTGGTATTTTAATCACCAAACTGACTTCGTCGATTGGTCCGCTTTTACCACCAAGCTGCGACAAATCTTCGCAAGCTCATCCAGCCGTTCCGAGATCGCGAAGCAAAAGCTGGCTGCGCGTGTTCAACTCGCGCACGAGTCGTACGTTTCGTACATCGAGGATGTCTTGGCCCTCTGCCGTCGTGCGAACAGTGAGATGACGGAAGCCGAGCGCGTTCGCCATATCCTCAAAGGAATAGGCACGCTCGCATTCAACGCCATGGCTGTTCACAACCCTACCACGGTTGAAGACATTACCTCGACATGCCAGCGCCTAGACGAGCTGCAGTCCCTTCGTCTTCAGCAGGAGAGCGATCCTCGCCTTACTCCTCCCTCGGATTTACGAGCGCTCATCCGCACCATCATCCGCGAAGAACTTCAACTGCAGGAACAGAGTCGATCATCCGCCCAAGCGCCACCTTTCGACCTGCGCAACCTTGTCAAGCAGGAGCTGGCAGCCATGACGTCACCAACAGCACCTCTCGCTCCATCAGCATGCCCGCTACCAACATACGTTGATATGGCAGCCATGACGGCGCCGACAGCATCGGTTGCTCAAATTACACGTTCGACGCCCACATACGCCGATATTGCAGCAATACCACCCGCTGCCGTCACGTCTGGGCCTACTGAAGTTGCCTATGGTCAGTTGGCTTCTGTGGGAGGCAGAGCACCCGTCGCGCCCTCGTATCCTGGGTGGCGTTCATCCCGTCCCGTCTGTTTTTACTGCGGCATACGTGGACATATATCCCGTTATTGCCGTCGCCGCCAGCAGGATGAACGACGAGGCTACACTGACTTCGAGCGAGACCGGATCCGAAGACCCGATCCTTATTGCGCAGACTTCTACCCGTCCACGCAGCACCGGTCTCCGTCGCCTCCTGCGTCCCCGCGTCAGCGTCAGGACTCCCGTCCCTCTAGACGACGATCTCTTTCGCCCTACCGCCGCTCTGCCTCGCCGCTTCGCCCCATCTCCCACCTTGCTGATCAACATCCGGAAAACTAAGGATTGCAGTTTGTGGAGGGAAAACTGCGTCCTGTCGATCTCCTAAATTACCTCCTGTTCGCCCGGCCAATATGTTGTCAGTGACTGTTGAAGGTGTTCCTGTTCAAGCTCTTGTTGACACCGGTGCCGCCACTTCTGTTTTGCGTAGTGACTTGTGCTCGCGGCTCCGTAAAGTCAGAACACCTTATGTGGGACCTGTGTTGCGCGGCGCAAATAACGTGCTGATTCAACCCGACGGACAGTGTACGGCTCGCGTTTCCATCGATGGCATACGTCACCACATCGAAATGATTGTATTACCCACGTGCGTTCATGAACTTATTCTCGGTTGGGACTTTCTACATTCTGCTTCCGCTGTTATATCATTTAAAGAAAACGTCGTTCACATCTCGGATACAGCGGATGCACCCATTCCGGCATTGTCACCCTCGATCTCCAGCTTACTCGTCGTTGAAGATTGTGTCCTGCGCCCTGGTCACGAACACGTGGTAGCTGTCGCATCTACCCAAGTAGCCGATGGTGATGCACTAGTTTTGCCTTATTTTCGTTGCACTTCACGTGGAATTCTCGTCGCCTCTTGTCTCCTCCGGTTTTCCTGTGGCCGCGCTCTCCTGCCCGTTTGCAACACAACTGCAGAATCCATGCTGTTGCCCAAGGGGATGACTGTGGCCACGATAGACGCCTCTCCACTGACCTCCATCGCAGCACTCTGCCCGTCTTCGTCATCAGTACCAACTTCAGGTTCGAGTTCTTCTTTTCGAGCAGTCATCGGTTCAGACCTAACATCTGCACAGTCTGAAGCGCTATTGGCACTTTTAGCTAAGCACAAAGCTTGCTTCGATAGCTGTGCCACAACACTGAGCCAGACTTCCGTGGCTGTACACCGCATTGAGACCGACGGTTCTGGTGTGATACGCCGTCGGCCATATCGTGTATCGCAGTCGGAAAGAAGAATCATCGAAAAAGAAGTTAGCGACATGCTATCACGAAATATAATACGGCCCTCTTCCAGTTCTTGGTCTTCTCCGGTCGTTTTAGTGAGAAAAAAGGATGGGTCTGTTCGTTTCTGCGTTGACTATCGAGCGCTAAATAAGATCACACGTAAGGATGTATATCCTATGCCTCGAATTGATGACGCTTTAGACACACTCCAAGGGGCGAAATACTTCTCGAGCCTTGACCTACGATCAGGCTACTGGCAAATCCCCATGAACGAGGCTGACAAAGAAAAAACCGCCTTTGCTACGCCGGACGGGCTTTATGAATTTAACGTAATGCCTTTTGGCCTGTGCAACGCTCCAGCAACATTTGAGCGGATGATTGATACTGTTCTTCGTGGCCTAAAATGGAAGACCTGCCTCTGTTACTTAGATGATATCGTTGTTTTTTCATCTACCTTTACTCAACATCTTCAACGATTAGACGAGATACTTCAGTGTCTTTCCAAGGCTGGCCTTCAGATAAATACGAAAAAGTGCACATTCGCCAGCAAAAGCATCAAAGTACTAGGTCACGTCGTTTCGAAAGACGGCATCCAACCAGACCCTGACAAGATCACAGCTGTACTACAGTTCCCTCGACCATCCAACCAAAAGACGTTGCGCAGCTTTCTTGGTCTCGCGTCCTACTTCCGTCGCTTTATACGCAACTTTGCTACCATAGCGGCTCCCCTAAATAAGTTACTAGTCGCTGGTGCTTCTTTCGCATGGTCCAACGACTGCGAGTTCGCGTTTGAAACTCTCAAAGGACGCCTGACTTTCGGACCAGTGCTCCGCCACTTTGACGAGAGAGCGCCCACTATACTGCACACTGACGCAAGCGCACAAGGCATTGGGGCCGTCCTTCTGCAGCGTGATGCCGCCTCTAAAGAGCAGGTTGTGGCATACGCTAGCCGGACTCTGTCGACAGCTGAGCGTAACTACACAATCACGGAGCAAGAGTGCCTGGCTATCGTCTGGTCGATACAGAAATTCCGCCCGTACCTCTACGGTCGGCACTTTACCATCGTCACCGACCATCACGCACTGTGTTGGCTGTCATCATTGAAGAATATGTCAGGACGTCTAGGGCGCTGGATACTGCGCTTGCAAGAGTACGACTTCACCATCACCTACAAGTCTGGCAAATGTCATAATGATGCCGACGCGCTGTCCCGATGCCCGCTTTCGATCTCTCTTGACGGTACGTCCTCCGCATCGCCTTCGAACGGCTCCGACGTGCAGCCTGCCTCACAACACCTATTGCTCGCTTCACTGGACCAAATTCAACTATCTTCACCCTCCGATTTCCGCTCACTTCAGCGGGCAGACTCCTACTGTCGGACTTTCATTGATCGCCTTCGCGGTGTCACTAAACCACCCAACAGCCGCTTGCGACGCCAGCTTCGACATTTTCGCCTCGATGACGGTGTGCTTCATCGATACATTTACCATCCCACGGGTAACAAGTGGGTGCCAGTCCTCCCCCGCTGCCTTCGTCTTCGAGTTTTAGAAGCATTCCACGATGACATTGCTGCCGGTCATCTAGGCTTCCGCAAGACCTATGACCGCATCAAGACCCGCTGCTTCTGGCCTGGCTTGTCCACAACGGTAGCCAAATACGTGGGCTCGTGCGCGTCGTGTCAGCACCGTAAGCGATCGACATCCCCGCCGGCTGGTTTCCTGCAGCCTCTTCCTTGTCCGACCGCACCTTTTGAATTTGTCGGAATTGACTTGTATGGTCCCTTGCCGTTGACATCTACCGGTCACCGCTGGATCGTCACTGCAGTCGACCATTTGACAAGATACGCCGAGACGGCGCCTCTTCGTTCTGCCACCGCTACAGAAATCGCCGACTTTTTCTTGCAGTCCATCGTCTTGCGCCATGGAGCTCCTCGCGTTCTTCTGAGTGACCGTGGCAAAGCCTTCATTTCCAAGGTCCTCGAGGAAGTCCTGCGGGCATGTAATACGACGCATAAAACCACTTCTACATACCACCCGCAGACGAACGGCCTTACTGAGCGCTTCCACCGAACGCTCTCTGACATGATCTCCATGTACTTACGCCCTGACCACAAAAACTGGCATAACATTTTACCATTTGTCACCTTCGCCTACAATACTGCGATACAACGATCTACTAGCTACAGCCCTTTCTTCCTCGTGTATGGACGATCTGCCTCATCCGTCTTCGACACGGCATTCTTCTTTGCTGCTGCTCCGTGCAGTACTTCTCTGCCAGAAGACTTTGCAGCTCGAGTCGCGCATTGCCGTGAAATTGCTCGTAGAAACACCGAAGCTGCTCAAGAGGAGAGAAAACGTCGCTGCGATAGCAAACGACGCGACGTGGCCTTTAACCCCGGCGATAAGGTCTTACTATGGACCCCGGTGCGAGCGTCAGGGCTTTGCGAGAAATTTCTTCACCGGTACGTTGGCCCCTACACTGTTCTACGACAAACTTCCCCAGTGAAACTATCTCGTCAGCCCGCTTCAGTCTATCACAGACCGCCGTCGTCGCAACACGGAAATCGTTCACGTTTCGCGCATGAAGCCTTTTGTTACTCGTTCAGACGATCTCTGAGTGGCGGCCAGGTTGGCCGCTTCGAAGAGGTGGGAAATTAGTGTAAGCACATTTCAAGTACTTCATCATTCTCACTTGTAGATATCATCATCATCCCGACTCTTCCCTCTTCTTGGTGTTCTGAGCCGAGGCAGACACTGCCAAATAAACGGTGCTGCTGCCCCTGTCTGGTGAGGTCTTCCTGCGTCTTCCAATATATATATATATATATAGGAATTTTGTTCGGGGGGGGGGGGGGGGGCTCGCATGTCAGCACTATATATATATATATATATATATAAGAAAAAAACGGGTGCACGTACGAGAAAGCAATACTTTTATGCCTTACGTTTCGGCCGTGGCACGGCCTTCGTCAGAGACCGAACCCACTGAACTTTCCTGCTGAATATATATATATATATATATATATATATATATATATATATATATATATATATATATATATATATATATATATATATATATATATATATATAGTGCTGACATGCGAGCCCCCCCCCGAACAAAATTCCTATATATATATATATATATATTGGAATTTTGTTGGGGGGGGGGGGCTCGCATGTCAGCACTATATATATATATATATATATATATATATATATATATATATATATATATATATTATTATAAGAATATTACACGCAAAAGCAGCAAGAGAGACAACGAGGAAGACGACGTGGTTTTGGGTGTGGCGCGCGCTCTTCTCCCCCATCTTGGCTTACGCTTGGCGTAGTGTAAATATATTGTAAATACGCCTCGTTTCCCTGTATGCCTTCACGTAACATTTTGGTGGAAGGTGCTGGGTACCAACGCACGACGGAGCTTCGCAGCGGACGCCAAGTCGCCGCTTCCAACATGTCTACCGGCAGGGATGCTGCGTCAACAGCCGCGCCTCACGCACCAGTGGCGCCCACCTCGCCTGTGGTCATTGTGGCCGCTCCACCCCGTGATCCTGGCAACTTTTCGGGAACTGAAGGCGAGAACGTAGATGAGTGGATTCAACTCTACGAGCTCGTGAGTGAAAACCAAAGGTGGGACCCAACCTTGATGCTGGCAAACGTTATCTTTTACTTGAAAGGAACGGCCAAGGCGTGGTTCAACAACAACGTGGACGAGCTCACCAGCTGGAGCGTATGCAAGACGAAGCTACGCGAGTTGTTTGGCCAATCTGCCGGCTGCAAGTGGACCGCTAAGAAGGAACTTGGTACGCGTGTTCAGACATCCACGGAGTCTTACCTGGCGTATATTCAAGATGTCTTGACCCTTTGCCGTAAAGTTGACGCCACCGTGGCTGAAGCCGACAAGGTGGCGCACGTGCGCAAGGGCATCGCAGACGACGCCTTTAACCTCCTTGTGTATAAAGGCTGCTCAACCGTTCAGGATGTTATCTCGGAGTGCCGACGTTTTGAAGAGGCTAAAAGCCGTCGTATTGCCCACCACTTCACCCGTCTTCCTAACACTGCTGCAACGTCAACTTGTGAGGACCTCCGCACCGAGACCCAACCGAATCCACACTCCGCTGACATTACTAGAATCGTTCGTCGCGAAATTGAAGCCATATCGCCCCCCACCCTTGAGGGCCCTGGCGCCGAGTGATCCTCAGCCGACCATATCGCTCATACAGACCGTTGTGCGCCAAGAACTGGCCAACGCGGGCCTTCAGACGGTCTGTCCTGTGCACCGTCCCGACGCGGTCAGTCCGCCGCACTTGAACTCTTTTCAGCACTACCGCCGCCCTGCTCCACGTAACCGGGATCCAAATGTGTGGAGGACGCCGGACGACAGGCCGATTTGCTTTCGGTACGAACGAGTTGGACACATTTCGCGTTATTGCCGAAGCACGTGGACCTCGCCATCTCGGACAAGCCCAAGCTACTACAACCTCCACGCATCAGCCCGTACTTCTGGCCAAGAACCACCACGCTGCGACGACTCAGCTAATTACGACCCGACCGGTACGACCGCCGCCCATTACAGCCGCTCGCCTTCACCACGACGCAGATTTTCCCAGTCTCCTCCTCCACTTCGTTCCCCGTGCCCGTCCTTCACCCGACGCTTTCCTTCGGGAAACTAACGGGTGCAGCTCCTGGAGGTGACGCTGCTGCTACGACTTGCCCTGCAATTCCTCTGTTGACGCTCCCGACCAACCAGAACCTCATCGATGTACAAGTGGACGGCTTATCTGTTAAAGCTTTGGTTGACACTGGTGCCCATATATCTGTTATGAGCTCGTACATACGGGACCGCTTGAAGAAAGTCCTTACTCCAGCCCCTTCACGCAGTGTTCGTGTAGCTGACGGTGGTACGGCTACTGTCATTGGTGTCTGCACAGCACGCGTTACTATTGCCGGCCATCAGACGTCTGTTCTTTTCACCGTCCTCACTCACTGCACCAATGATGTTATCTTCGGTCTTGATTTTTTGTCCACCCATTCCGCCCTCATTGACTGTTCAGCTGGTACTGTGCAACTTGACCTGCCGTGTCCGACTGATCCACCCAGTGCACCGCAAGGCCGTCTGTGCTCTGCCGAACATGTCCGTTTGTCACCGCAAACAGTTACCTGCATCGCCGTAACGCCCTCGCCACCTGTACCTGCATGGACGCCGTACAGCAGCTTGCGGTATCGTTGGCACATTGTGCTACAGGGCTGTCTGCACAACTAGTATACACTGACCGAAACAAATAACACATATTCGGTACACTTTTTATTGCGTATACTAGTTGTGCAGACGGCCCTGTAGCAAAATGTGCCAACGATACCGCAAGCTGCAGTACGGCGTCCATACTTCCCAATGGGCACGCCAAGCAAGCTCACATCGTAAAGCGAACTCAATACTCGGGGTCTTGACATCAAAACAAGAAGACTTTCGACCACTCACGAGCCACTGACATACATCTAGCACCTTGCCGCTTCCTGTGACAACAGTCAGCTGCAAGGGCGACCACGTGCTTTGCGGTGAAGTGGCAACAAAAGGAATGTCGAGCGCGTTCTGAGAACCAACTTCAAAAATTATTTTCTTCCTTAAATCAGAAAATGATTTGATTAGACTTTCTTCATTACTTACCCATAAAGTGGTCTATCAAACGCCGCATCAAGAAGATTTTTACTTGGACCGCATCAGTACAAAAAATACGGTGAAATATGGGACAAATCGCACATTTTTTTTAGATTTCACAATTTTTTTCGGGAATATTTGAAGTCTAATTCACCCCTAAACATTTTTGTACAAAAGTACACTTTTCTGAAAACCACAATATTATTAAGAATGCTTAGACAGAGCTCCAGATATCATAAGAAAAATTGGCGAACTTTGAAAATTTTTGTTGTTTTTGAAAAAGGCCTAGCTGGCAGGGAAACACAAAAATTTCGGAATGGTTAAGTAGCACAACTAAACAAAACCTCTGTAGGAGACCAAGCGTCGTTTCGAAGCTGTATATACAATTATAGATTTTATATACATTTTACTATTATGCACAGTTTAGCAGAAGGAAGTGAACTTTGAGGGGGCGCCACGGTTTCGAAAAATTTTTTCGAGCAAAAATATTTAGCCACAGTACTACATGAGGTATACGAAACAGGTGTAAATTTTATCGGCAAAATCTGCGATGGTCGAGCGCCACCTCTGGGACAGTTGGCATGGAATGACCCATTATATATATATATATATATATATATATATATATATATATATATATATATATATATATATATATATATATATATATATATATATATATACAGGGTGTCTCATTTATCACGCAGCGCGATTTAAAAAAAGAGGAACGGCGTTAGGCGAGGCAGACCCTAGTGCATAATGTTCCCAGTATACTGTAGTAGCCGCTAGTATTTTTTTTGTTAATGTGAATTAATTAATTAGTCCTAATTAATTACGTAACTCCCAAAATACTCACCTAATTATCAAAGTGTCAATGAGGCAAATGTGGGCATGTTGAAATGACATCTATCTGTGCTACTTTCAACAACGTACTAATTGCGTGCTAATTTTTTCCTTTCGGATTAGATTGTTGCTTCATGCATGGCCTCCGAGGTCGCGCGCCGGCGCACAATCTCGGAGGCCATGCATAAAGCAACAATCTAATCCGAAAGGAAAAAATTAGCACGCAATTAGTACGTTGTTGAAAGTAGCAGAGATAGATGTCATTTCAACATGCCCACATTTGCCTCATTGACACTTTGATAATTAGGTGAGTATTTTCGGAGTTACGAAATTAATTAGAACTAATTAATTAATTCACATTAACGAAAAAAAATAGTAGCGGCTACTACAGTATACTGGGAACATTATGCACTAGGTCTGCCTCGCCTAACGCCGTTCCTCTTTTTTTAAATCGTGCTGCGTGATAAATGGGACACCCTGTATAGTGCTGACATGCGAGCCCCCCCCCCCCCCCGAACAAAATTCCTGGCTACGCCACTGTGGAGCACGTAAACTTGATAAGGTTGTGGGAAGGAACGGGAAAATTGGTATTTAGAAACGGAAGAGTACGTACATGTGCCTAAGGCCGAAGTTGCGACCATTCTTAGGCTATACCATAATAGTACAGAATCTGAGGACACGATGGATTTTGGAGGACATACAGAAAGCTAACTGCAAGGTTCACGTGGACGAACATGAAGGCGGATGTCGCTAATTACATCAAAACATGCCACGAATGTCAGGTCTTCAAAGCGAAGTTTAGGCCACGAGGAAATAAAATGGTAATGCCGAAATACTGAGGTACTGCACCTCGATTTTGCCGAAATCAAGATGAAAGGCGAGGGCGTGCGGAAAACGCAAGCTTTTTTGTGGTTGCTATCGATGAGTGCACGTTCTATGTTGCTGCTAAGGCCGGCTATGAAGATGCGAATTCAGCGATTTCGCTCCTCGAGCGGGAGGTGTTCTAGGACGTTAAAGTAACTGTTGCTGACAACGGACCGGCTTTCCGAAGTCTTACGCTTCGACGACGGGCAGAAGGAAGAGGCATGAAATCGCGCTTCCCAGCACCACTTCACCCGGAAGCTAATTCCCTCGCAGAGAGAGGGATTAGGGACCTGAAGATGTTCATCTCTTTGTACCCAGACTTCAAGGGCGGGTGGAAATGCGCTCTGGAGGCGTCTGTATCCCATCACAATCGCTCCAAGACTGCGGGGCTTCGATGCAGCCCAAACTTTGCGGCTTTCGGAAAGTCAAGTTGGCTGCCCGCCGATATAGAGCTTGGTTTAGCTGACAAGACAATTCTCAGGGAAAATCCCCATCTCCCGGTAAAGGGAACCATGTGTGGATGCAAAGCAGCGAGGAGATGGCTGGCTTGAGCGGAAGAAACGTGGCCGCTGACGTTTCGCGGCAGCGGCCCAGGCACTCATCGCGGCGCTGCACAGGAGAGAGAATGAGGCGCGCGCGCTCCGTCATTTTCATACCGCGGAACTACCGTGGCGCCCCCAGCGGAGTATGCAGCTGTCGCACCACCTGTCGTGCGCGCCGCAACGTAGAGTAGAGGATTCCTAGAGGAGCGAACGGGGGGGGACCGTAGGAGAGGAGAGAGAGGGGGGAGGGAAAGCGCATGCGCTGTGGGAGTGTGGGACGCTCCGTAGAGTAGAGGATTTCTAGAGGAGAGAAAGGGGGGGAGCGTAGGAGAGGAGAGAGCACCTGTCGTGCGCGCCTCCATAGAGTAGAGGATTCCTAGAGGAGAGAACGGGGGGCGACCGTAGGAGAGGAGAGAGAGAAGGGGGAGGGCACGCGCATGCGCTCTGGGGGTGTGGGACGCGGGACGCGGGAAGGAGGGACGGACAAAGCCCCCCGCAAGTACATGCAAGCACGATCAAGGAATAGGAGTCAACGGTACGCGGACGCCGCTCCGTAGAGTAGAGGATTCCTAGAGGAGAGAAAGGGGCGGAGCGTAGGAGAGGAGAGAGAGAGGCTGTGGGATGCGGGAAGGAGGGACGGACAAAGCCTCCGCAAACACATGCAAGCAAGATCAAGGAATGGCGTCAACGTGGGCGAAAGACACCACCGGTAGAGCGCGTTATTCTTTGCATGCACCCACCACCTGCCTAGACATTGCTAAGCAGCCACTCTGTGCTCTCGGCTATGACTCTTGTAACTGTGGTGGTGGTTGACGGCCTTATTGTACTACAGTGTTCAGGTTCGCATAGTGGGTGCTTCACTACTTCATGAAAGTGACCGGACGCGGGATGCCGGACGGACACAGCCCCGAGCATAAGATGCTTCGCATCTAAAAAAATTCTCTATCTCCCGGCTAAAGGGAACCATGTGTGGATGCGAAGCAGCGGGGAGATAATTAGCTTGAGCGGGAGGAACGTTGCCGCTCTCGTTGCACAGCAGCGGTCCGGGCGCTCATCGCGGCGCTGCACAGGAGTGAGAATGAGGCGCGCGCGCTCCGTCATTTTCATACCGCGGAACTACCGTGGCGCCCCCCAGCGGAGTATGCAGCTGTCACACCACCTATCGTGCGCGCCGCTCCGTAGAGGATTCCTAGAGGGATGCGGGAGAGAGGGACGGAAGAGCGGAAAGACTGATATCGCCAAACAATTAAAACGAATCTTCAACTTTTTAGGGGCGAAGCTCCTCTTAGTCTAACCTTGTCCTGCGTCAGGCGTAACCGGCAGTATCTCGTGATAATGATGACGATGACGCTGATGACCATGAAGAATAAGCGCGTTCCAGACCACCTCTAGTTCCCATTGTGTGCACCGAGGAAGCAGAGCGTCCCGCAGGCGGTGTGGCCATCTATGTCAAGCAGAACACTGTAGTACAATAAGGCCGTCCACCACCACTACAGTCACTAGAGTCATGGCCGAGAGCATAGAGGGACAGCTTAGCAATGGATAGGCAGGTGGTGTCTGTCGCCCAGGTTGGCTCCATCCCTTGATCTTGCTTGGATGTGCTTGCGGGGGCTTAGTCCATCCCTCCTTCTTGCGTCCTACACCCCTCCAGAGCATGCGTGTCCCCTCCCCCCTCTCCAACGCTCACCCCTTTCTCTCCTCTAGGAATCCTCTACTCTACGGAGCGGCTTCCGCGTCGCACATCCCCACATCGGATGTGCGTCCTCTCCTCCTCTACGCTCACCCCCTCTCTCCCCTCTAGGAATCTTCTACGGAGCCATATAAGAACCCCTATCCCTCCACTTCACCGACCATAAAGCCGTTATAATGAAGGGGGACCGGAGGCCACGTCTAGCTACCATTTACGAATAAATAAAATTTCTTGTATATATACTGCCACGCGCCTTTCTTATTACTGAGCCAAGCTCAAGCCACGAAGAAGCTGACGCTAAGGAGAATCCCGGAATCTCGAGCTAGCCGCAGGCAGAAGGGACTTCAGCCAGAGTACGGGCTACTTGCCGAGACAACCAGGCAGCCCAAAACCACGACAGCGACCGCAGATACGATGGCAGCCCTTGTACCGCCCACAACAGTCGTCATGCACCAACCCCGAGAGCCGCCGACTTTCCGCGGTTCACCATGCGAGGATCCAGAAAGCTGGCTGGAGGAATACGAGCGGGTCGCCACGTTCAACCACTGGGACTCCGACGAGAAGCTGCGCCGGGCCTACTATTACCTAGAAGACTCAGCAAGGACCTGGTTCGAGAACCGGGAGTCGGCCCTTCAAACCTGGGATCTCTTCCGCGGCACATTCCTGGACACGTTCAGGAGCAACGCCCGCAAGGAAAGAGCCGCGACATTGCTGGAGACGCGGATGCAACTCCCGAACGAAAATGTCACCATCTTCGTGGAAGAAATGAAGCGGCTGTTCCGGCACGCTGACCCCGACATGCCCGAGGAGAAGAAGGTCCGTTTGCTCATGCGAGGGGTCAAGCAAGAACTCTTCGCGGGATTGATGAGAAACTCACCGAAGACCGTTCAGGAATTCCTCTCGGAAGCGACTACGATCGAAAAGACGCTAGAAATGCGCACACGGCAATTCGATCGCCGGTCGACGCCAGGCTACGGAGACATTCAATCACTATGCCCAGATGACCTGCGCGAGACCATAAGAGCCGTGGTGCGAGAAGAACTTCGCCGAATGATGCCGTCGTGCCAGCCACAAGTTTCCTCCATCGCAGACGCCGTCAGAGAGGAAATCCAGCAATCGCTCGGCATCCCTGAGGCAACGCAGCCGCAACCCCAAGCTATGAGCTACGCTGCTGCTGTCCGCCGTCCCGTTCCCCCCTCCTCGACCCCGTGAAGAAGCCACACAAGCCACCGCCGGACCACCGCGTACCACCCACAGACCAACGGCCTGACCGAGCGCCTAAATAAGACCATCGCCGACATGCTGGCCATGTACGTCGACGTCGAACACAAGACGTGGGACGCCATCCTTCCGTACGTGACCTTCGCGTACAACACGGCCGTACAAGAAACGACGCAGATGACGCCGTACAAGTTGGTCTACGGACGGAGCCCGGCAACGACTCTCGACGCCATGTTACCAAACGTGAGCGACGAGGAAAACACCGACGTGACCGCCTATCTACAGCGGGCCGAAGAAGCACGACAGCTCGCCCGCCTGCGGATCAAGACTCAGCAGACGACTACCAGCCGCCGCTACAATCTTCGACGACGCTTCGTGGAATACCAGCCCGGCGACCGCGTTTGGGTGTGGACACCGATACGCCGACGTGGACTTTGTGAAAAGCTTCTTCGGCGATACTTCGGGCCATAGAAGGTGCTTCGACGTCTCGGTGCTCTGGACTACGAGGTCGTCCCGGACGGCATTACGAACTCTCAACATCGCCGTGCGCGACCTGAAGTCGTCCATGTCGTGCGCCTCAAGCCGTATTTCGCGCGTTAGCGAACCTGAGGACTGCACTTACTGCTTTATTATTGTGCTTTCTTTCTTTATTGTTGTGATTTATTGCTGCATGTATTTCTTCCCCTTGTTCTTTTGTAAGCATCGGGACGATGCTTTTTCAGAGGGGGGCATTGCCACGCGCCTTTCTTATTTTTCTGTACTCGGTTTTCGCCCACAAACACTGCCCGCATGCTCAGCGCAAACCGCGCCTCACTGTTCTAGAAGCTTCACGATTATTGTACATCGTTTTGTTAAGATTGCACGCAAGACGGTAACACTCAAGATTATTCCAGAGCTTGCGCGACGACTAGTGATAAGGCTAGAATGTTCGACGCGTGATTTATAAAAGCCGGCGCATTCCAACGAAGTTCAGTTGATCGACGGCCGACGCTCTGTTCGCCGTTATCAGTTCCAGCTTTTATTGCTGTAATCTCGCCTTCAGTTTACCGGCCACAAGTACGGCCCAAATAAAGTGTTTCATCTTGGACTACTGCCTTCGTCAACGTCACGACCACGTGACAATACACACAGTGTTTGTCACGTCTTTGATGATGTACTGGACGAAAATTCACGGATGATTCACGGTTTACCGATGAACCTCCAGAGCTTCGCCCACTCATCATCATTCACTCCGTGAATATGCTGTGATTTTTTTGATCACTGGTTTTACTCAACAGAAAGATATAACAAAACATAGACGTTTCGCCACCTATACGGGTGGCATCGTCAGTACACAAATGACACCAGATGAGACAATACATGATACTTATATCTTGCCGTAAACATCCGGCAGAGGGCCACGATTACTATTGCATGCTGACTGATTACGATGAATGAACCATGATTCCACAAATTTTCTTGGGCCCCATCGTTGTTCCCGCGCGAGCGTCGTCGCATTATCGAGATCAAACACGTGTCCTTTCGTCATGCAGTGGCCAACTAATTCAGGTTTTAGCTCGTGTGGCATGTGTGGCCTTCGTAACGTCCCTTGCGTGTTCCTTGAGGCGGATACGACGTCGTCGCCCCGTCTCGCCGATGTAGGTGGCATCACAGTCCACGGAGTCGACCTTGTATATAACTCCGCTTTGTTCGTCCGGCAGGGGGGGGGGGTGCGGCCCTTTGGTTTTGGGAACACATTTGCCAGGGTGCGCATGGGCTTAAAAACAGTGCGAACACACAAAGGCCGCAAGGTCCTACGCACTGCTTCTGACACACCGCGAACATATGGGATACACACAAAAGATGTTGCCTTATTTGTACTACTCTCGCGAGGTCTTTGCATGCGGTCTCGTATCGTCAACAAACCGCTGAGGGTAGCTCCGTTTATTCAAGAGACTGGCAACATTTGCTTCTTCACGCTTCCTCAGGGCCTGCGTTGACGATAGCACGTCGCAGCGTGACAGAAGTGTACGAACAACAGCATACTTGTGTTCCGCAGGGTGGTGCGAGTCGAAACTCAGCACAGTGCCGCTATCGCAAGATTTGCGGTATACGGCTGTCTCCAATGAACCGCCCTCGCTCCGACGTACGAGAACATCTAGAAAAGACAACGTGCCCCCATCCTCCATTTCACAAGTGAATTGGATGGCTGGATGAACGTTATTGAGCGCCACATGCATAGCCTGCAGATTTTTCTTTTCTACAATGACGAAAGTGTCATCACCATAGCGAATGTACATTTTCACGGGGAAGGGCAAGGTCGACAAAAATGTAGTTTCCACGTGTTCCATTAACAGATCTGCCACGATTACCGACACGGGACTGCCCATCGGGACACCTTCTATTTGGTGGTATACAATTCCCGCAAAAGTGAAATATGTTTGCTTCAAACAGAACCTGAGCAAAATCATGACGTCACCTACAGTCAGAGATGTGCGGATTGACAAGGTACAATCATCTTGCAGTCGCTTCTCGATTATATCTGTGGCCAATTTTATTGGCACATTGGTGAATAAAGACACGACATCAAAAGATACCGTGACATCCTCATCACCAAGCTACTGATGTCGTATCGCGGTAACAAATTCTTTGGAATTCTCAACGGCGAGCGTGTTTCCTTCCGCAAGTGGCTTCAAGATTTCAACTAAAAACTTTGACAAGTTGTATGTCGGGGATCCAACAAAAGAAACAATAGGCCGCAGGGGGGCAGCCATCTTTGTGAACTTTCGGCAGTCCGTACGCTCTCGGCGTCGCCCCGTCAGACGAAAAAAGACGACGGTATAACGACTGGTCAATCATTCCTTTCGTTTTTAGCCTGCGCAAATACTCAACCAACTGCATTTCACAACATAAAGTGGGATCCTGCTGCATCTTTTGAAAGTGCAAAGGATCATCAAAAATGAGTTGCATTTTTCTTTCATAATCCTTTCGGTCCATTACAACGATGCCTTTACCCTTATCGGTTTCCAGGACCACGACAGATGGATCAGACCTAAGGTCTTTTAGCGCAGCACGTTCACTGAAAGTGAGATTCGACCGAGGCGTTTGGGAATTAGCCAAAATGTTCACAATGCGGCCACGAGCAAGGCTTACAGCCGCGGTGTCTTTCAAGTGACGGAAAAACTCCTCAGTCTCTACAACAACGTCACGTTTTGGAATCACTTGCGTGGCTATAGCAAAGTTCATCCCCTTTGAAAGAACACTCACTTGGTCCGGTGACAGCAGTTTTAGGGGCGAAGCACCTTAAGACCAAGCCTTGTCAGTGTGCGGCGTTGTCCGTGCTCACAGCACAGCTCTTTGTAAAACAGCTTGTGCCGGCCGTACTACTATGTTTTGCCTTGCCTGAGACAGCCTAAAAAACACTAGGGTCTTTAGAATTGCGTACCTATGTATTTTCTAATAAAGAACACACGTCCTGACACTTACATATTAATGTTGTGCCTCAGGAATCCGTAGATATTTGCTTTTAGGGGCGAAGCTCCTTAAGCCGTGGGTCGTGCGTCCTCGACGTATGTAGTTGTAGGTAGCCACCTATCGTTTAGTACTTGGAATGTCCGCTACATGGCGGTAGTTGTATATGATGAATATATTTAGGGCGAAGCTCCTTATGGCATCACCTCGGCGGTCCTCGGCTGTCCAACATCTCGAGTAGCCAGTAGGCACTGGATTTCGACCTTCGAAGGTAGTGCCCGTGTGAGATGTCTCCTGTGCGTGATTAAACAATAAAAAAATTCACAACGTACATGTAAAATTAAAGTGAGCTGCGAGTCGCCATGACTCTCATCGACCCTTTAGTATAAATGCGCCCGATCTCACGTCGTTGATGATGTACTGCGCAGAATTCGCGGAAGATTACCGGTTTACCGACGCACCTCCGAAGCTTCGCCCACTCATCATCATTCACTCCGTAGATATGGTGTCGTCATCTCCAGTTCTCGTCTCGTTTCCGAGAGGGCGCTGTCCTATAGACATGCG
Organism: Rhipicephalus appendiculatus; assembly: GCA_030522465.1. Taxonomy (NCBI): domain Eukaryota; kingdom Metazoa; phylum Arthropoda; class Arachnida; order Ixodida; family Ixodidae; genus Rhipicephalus; species Rhipicephalus appendiculatus. The sequence goes on along the minus strand of JALIZH010032910.1, from coordinate 752,378 downwards.
TACAATATGGCGGTTGGGTGAAGGTACGCTAGATGGCGTTGGCGGTGCAGCTGAAATTAAAAATAGAAACGTGGGTAGAGCAAAATGATATTTTGGGAAGAACTCCAGAATGGATTCCGAATCGACAGGCGGTTAGACGATAACCTGTTTGTTCTTACACAGTGTATAGAAATATCAAAAATAGAAAACAGGCCCGTATACGCAGCTTATCTAGACATCACCGGGGCATATGACAACGTTAATCAGGAAATTTTGTGGGATATATTGAAGGAAGTGGGCATAGGTGACGACTGTATACAGCTTTTGAGGGAAATATACCGAGAAAATACAGTTTGTGTAGAATGGGAAGGAATAAGCAGCAAGGACAGCGTTGACATTAGCAAGGGGCTGAGACAGGGATGTCCTTTGTCCCCGCTGTTATTTATGCTGTACATGGTGAGGATGGAAAAAGCGCTAGAAGGTAGCTAACATTGGATTTAATTTGTCACACAAACAGGCCGGCGCGATGGTTGAGCAGAAGCTTCCAGGTCTATTTTACGCTGACGATATTGTCTTATTTGCGGACAGTCAAGATGATATACAGCGGCTGGCAGATATATGCGGAAGGGAAGGCGAGGCTCTAGGACTAGGTTTTAGTGCAACAAGATGTGGATTGATGGTATTCAATGATCACGAAGACCATGCGGTCTTAATACAGGGCCAAGAAATACCGAGGGTAAGCGAGTACAAGTACCTCGGAGTGCGGGTAAGTGAGGGGGGATAGATATATGGAGGTACAAGAGAAAGCATCGGTAACAAAGGGAAAGAGGAATGCTGCAATCATGAAGCACAGAGTGTTATGGGGATACAATAGGTACGAGGTGCTTCGAGGGCTGTGGAAGGGTGTGATTGGTTCCGGGGCTTACATTTGGGAACTCAGTGGTGTGCATGAAGTCAGAGGTGCAATCAGGAATGGATGTAAATCAAAGGACTGTGGGACGCCTCGCGTTGGGCGCTCACGGGAAGACGACAAATGAGGCTGTAAAGGGTGATATGGGATGGACAGGTTTTGAAGTGAGGGAAGCTCAGAGGAAAATTACTTCTTCTTCTCTCTGGGGTTTAACGTCCCAAAACCACGATATGATTATGAGAGACGCCGTAGTGGAGGGCTCCGGAAATTTCGACCATCTGGTGTTCTTTAACGTGCACTGACATCGCACAGTACACGGGCCTCTACCATTTCGCCTCCATCGAAATGCGACCGCCTCGGCCGGGATCGAACCCTCAGAGGAAAATTAGATTTGAAGAGGCTGAGGAAAATGAAGGAGAGTAGATGGGCAGGGAAGGTTTTCAGGTATTTGTATAGAAAAAGCGTCGACACGCAGTGGAGAAAAAGAACTAGGAGGCTCACCAGTAAATATACGGCTAGCAGTGTGGGCGACATGGCAACAAGGAGCATTAAGCGAAAAGTCAGAGAGGCGGAGAGGACTTATTGGATGACAGCGATGGAAAAGAAGCCGGCTCTCAGTGACTACCGAAAGGGAAAAAACGAAATAAGGAGGGAGAGGTTTTATGATAATTCAAGGGGAAGCGCTTTACTGTTTGAGGCAAGGTCGGGTTGCCTTAGAACGCGTAGCTATAAAGCGAGATTCTGTAACGAAGAAGAACAATGTACATGCTGTGGGGGGAACTAAGGAAACGATGGAACATGTACTGATTGAATGTGGCGATATCCACCCAGATATACGTGTGGGCACGAGTCTACATGAAGCCTTGGGTTTTAGGGACAACAACGGAAAGCTGAACACGTCCGCGATAGAAATAAGTAAGAGACGGTTAGAGTATTGGTGGCAGAAAAGTAGAGATAAAGGACAAAAATGAAGAATGGGAAAAATAAGGTCATTCTGCCTTAAGAGGCAGAGAGATGGACCGTGAATTTATATTTTTCTTTGCTATAATAACATAGATTTAATCATTGTAGATAAGGCATTAGGCCAACACAAAAAGAAAGTTTTTTTCGAGCCTGGTGGCAGACATGTCACCGCCCCGTTATAAAGGGGACGCTCATAGCATCCATCCATCCATCCACGAGTGCGCTTGCCTGATCGTGCTGCTTGGCGGACCATGGACGACGACCGGTCGTTGAAGTTTGAATAAAATTTCACACACACTATCGCTTTGATTACTGCTGGGCGAAACCACTGAAGATTTCACGGTGTAACCATGATTGCTTCAGTCACCATAACTCTCATCGACACTTTTGTATAAACGCGCCCGATCTCACGTCGGTGATGATGTACCGGGCAGCATTCACGGAAGATTCACGGTTTACCGATTAACTTCCGCAGCTTCGCCCACTCATCATCATTCACTCCGTGGATATGCTGTGATTTTTTTTAGACAGGTTATGTACGCTTGTGGCCTCAGAGTGTCCTTGCGGAAGACTGGGTAGCAGAAGAGCCAGTTTCTTGTCGTGAGCATGCGTGCACTTTTGTCTCTCAAGAGCTTCCGCCCTTGCTCTTGCTTCGAGAACCTCACTGAAGCCGGTGACGTGTAGTTTCGCTCGAAGACATTCCTCGGATGCAGAAACTTGACGTCTTGCCTGGATGATTAGCTGCTTGTTTTCCTGAATGCGGGCTTTTAAGCAATCCCTGCTGAAGTTTCTTGCAAGCTTGCGTCCGTGGGGTGTGCCGACCAGTGCACGGCAGTGCAGACTTTTCGGAACTACGTTGCCGTTGAGACACTTGTAGTTGAAGCGCAGGTGGCAGTCTTGACGGACGACCCAGTGGCGTAACTAGGGTGGGGCAAGGGGGTACAAGTGCCCCGGGCGCCATTAGGGAGGGGGGCGCCGAGCCGAGTCCGCCCAACATGCGCTCGGGGACTTTCTGAGGGCCCAAACGGGGCGCCCGTAGTAAATGACGTCCACGAAGTAATTTTTTAGAAGACTTCAAGGTGTGGGCGCCTTCACGTGGAGAGGGAGGTGTCACGTGTGAACTCACTGTCGCTCACCAAATTAACATTTGAGTTCCTAGTCCGCAGACAAAATCGCCTTCTCGGAGTGCTTGCTGCAAGCACGTGCATGGGACTTCGGCTCAATGCCCCTTCTAAGGTAGCTTTATCAGCCATACGTCGTGATGTTCGTTATCCTTGAAGTAGAACCGTAAATGTGAAATTACACCCTGCTCTTTTGCATGCGCGGTGCACTAATTGTGGCACACAGCACCACCTAAAACATTGGTCACGCTTTCCAAGCTCTTGTTGTTTCTTTGCCAGTGCACATGAACTGCATGGTTGTGAAACGAGGCTGATTGAAGGGGGAAACTCAGAGAAGAAAAAAACGCGCTCCCCTCTTCCCCCCCCGCCTCGCCCGATGGAACCGGACTTAAAGTTTATTCATTCATTCATTTCATTCATTCGGGCCGCCGGCTTCCCGTATTTAGAGCAAGGTTTCGTGAAGCAAGGTGGCATCACGTGATCGTAACCGTCGCAGCATGTCGACTGCAGCGCCCGTGTCTCCAGGGGTGGACCTCATGCACAATAGCACTAAAGAGATACAAAAAGTAGAATTGCAATGGCAAATTATCCTATTACGATCACATTCATGCCATTCATGCTGTGAACTGAGCTTTAGCAAGCGAGAAAATTGCGAAAAACGGGAGGATATATACAGGTACATTCGGCGTCAAATGACACGCGAACAGCGGCAAGTATTAGAAATCGCCCCGCCACGGTGGCCCAGTGGTTATGGCGTTCGACTGCTGACCCGAAGGTCGCGGGAACGAATTCGGGATCGACTTCGGGATCGAAGGTCGCGGGATCACGGAATTTTTTAAATGAGGCGCGCATCAGTCCTGTTTGGCAGCACTGCGCATGTCCACGGTGATGACAGGACGGCGCGCACTAGACGACTAGACCATTGCTAATGCTTGCCGCTGTTCGCGTTTCATTTGACGCCGATAGTACCAACGCTCCTTCACGTATTTCTTAATGATCACAAACGCAGTGCAGCGGTGATTTGCCGAGAGCTATTCATTTTGATATCTTCCTCATTCGTTTTGTTTTCTTTTCTTGCTTCTGCCGGTGAGCGCGTTGGCAAAAACAGCATCCAGGTGTAGTCTGACCCCAGTGATGTTGACGTCGTAGCGAGCCTCGCAGCGATTCTGCGTCGGATTTCACACGTGTTCTCCCGCTGTCCCGCTCAGAACTATATGGGGCTTCGATGGTCTTGATCTCATGGTACATTTCTTCTCGCTGGTACCCTCCCACTTGCTCTTCTGATGCGCGCCGCATTCCAGGGGCGGATTGAGTGGCCCTGCATGGCCCTGCTCTCACTGCTCTGCCGCGACTCTCTTCACGGCATGGCGCCTCTGCTCAAGTTCTCCAAAACGAAAACGCCATCAATAAAAACGAAAAATTAAATACACATGTACATAAACAGTATTTGGCAATCGGACGCCTCACATGCCGTCGACGAAAACGACGCTTCGCTTTTCGTCGGTCGGAGCCAGGCTTCGTACGCAGAAAGAGCTCCTGCCGCCGCGAGAGCACGGGGGATCATTGGAGACTGCATGAAATGCAATCCTGCTTCCATGTTTAGATCATCGCTGCGAGGTTCAAAGTCTGTAACCACATCCATCGCGGTAATCATGAAGGCCGCGGCTACACTGCAACCGCGTCCAAGCAGCGGCCAATTGCAAGCGTGGTGACGTGTGATGGCGCTTTCTAATTCGCTGAGAGCGATCAGATTCGCAACATCCCTTCAGCACTGAGTCTGGGGCGAGAGAAGTTGAGTAAGAGATATTCGGTCTCCGCTTTATCTCCACTAATAACTTATCTTTTCACAACCAACCAATACTGCACGCATTCTTCAATGCCCCAGCTCATTCCACATCAGCTTCATATTTCTCGTTAACGTACATTTAAGGTCCCTAACTAACTGTGCGTATCGGACGCCCAAGCAGGAGAGTTACACCAGAAAACATCACTACGGTCATGTTTTACCCACTACCTCGGGGGGAGAAGGCGGTCAGGAACATCGACTTCACTGTCGGCTTCAGTGAGGCGGTAAGCTACAATGACATTTCGTTTCTGCTAATAGAGCTCAAGATTTTGCGTTTGACGTCTCATGAAAGCTGATTATGGTGGCTACATGAGATGCTATCAGCGTCACCTGGTCGATATAGACTCCGGATGGGGCACAAAACACACACAAAAAAAGGCTAATGTTTCAAATGGTTAACATTGCCATGTGAAATACCTTTCCCCTATATGATATTGGGCCATTTCTGAAGGCGGTTTGGCACCGGGATTCCAACAACATAAATCTATCTTAAAATGACTAAAATCTGGACGAAGATTCTGAAATATAGAGTTTTGCTTCACGGTTATGCATCAGCACATGTTGACCGCAGGGGTTCCCTCAAGAAAGAAATGCTCTAGACAAGTCATGCCTGTGTAGCTCATGACTGCACTTATTAGGGAAAAAAAAAGGGGGGGGGGGGGGGTGATGCAACGAAGACAGTCACGTGCGGGCCGTGGCCGGTTCACTGGCGAGAAATTCTTAAATATTAGGTTAGAATTTCTTGCTAAACTACCCGGTTCTTGGCCAATCCCCCCAGCGTGGGTGTGTGCCACGGTCCAAAAGATCTACTCTACTCTATTCACTGGCGAGAGGTCCGCGGGCCGCGTGTTTGAGACCCTTGGTCTAAGCCGACGGCGGAAATGTGTGACCGGAGTGCGACAGCTCCTTTCGTAATGCGCGTGCGCCATGTTATATCTCAAATATAAAGAACGCGTTTTTTTTTTTTTTAGAACCATTGCTCACGATCAAAATTAGCTCTGGCGTCGCAAACGGCAATAATATATGCGACAACAGGGTTTGCCGGAACAAATTTTTGAACGTATCACGCATCATTAGTATTGATAAAAAAATGTAGACATAGTATGCAGATTTGATGTGCGCAATAAATAATTTGGAACAATACTTTTCACGGTGATGGGCCAAAAACGATAAGAACCGCTTACATGCCTACTTCGTCATTCTCTTTTGTGTGGTTGTGTGTAATTTACGAACTTCGCATATTTCGTGTAAAGCGAGACAAGTGACCGGCAAGGTCCATTTCTTCTGTCACATTTTTTCTAACCTTGTGGACTTCTGGTGTTTCGTACGATGTGTGGACGTGCAAGACGGCTTTAGTCCACTCTAGTGAACAACCAATCAAGAAATCGCTCATTCGCTTGGCCAAAACAGCCAGATGGCTTTTTTGCACAAATAATAATAATAATAATAATAATAATAATAATAATAATAATAATAATAATAATAATAATAATAATAATAATAATAATAATAATAACTATCATTATCATGAGGGGCGCGGAAGTATACTTGCCATGGCCGCCGTCCTATCTAGTTACGCCACTGGGACGACCTTCGTCGAGTGGCCGATGTATTCCCTCATAGGGTCAAGGAGGGCACATCCGTAACGGTATCGGATACGTGAAAAAATGTTCCAAAAGCCAGGGGAGTTCATCTTCAACTTTTTTGATCACTGGCTTTACTCAACAGAAAGATATGACAAAACATAGACGCTGCGCCACCTATACGGGTGGCATCGTCAGTACACAAATGACACCAGATGAGAGAAAAGATGATACTTATATCTTGCCGCAAACATCCGGCAGAGGGCCACGATTACTATTGCATGCTGACTGATTACGATGAATGAACCATGATTCCACAAATTTTCTTGGGCCCCATCGTTGTTCCCGCGCCAGCGTCGTCGCATGATCGAGATCAAACACGTGTCCCTTTCGTCATGCAGTGGCCAACTAATTCAGGTTTTAGCTCGTGTGGCATGTGTGGCCTTCGTAACGTCCCTTGCGTGTTCCTTGAGGCGGATACGACGTCGTCGCCCCGTCTCGCCGATGTAGGTGGCATCACAGTCCACGGAGTCGACCTTGTATATAACTCCGCTTTGTTCGTTCGAAAGGGGATGAACTTTGCTATAGCCCCGCAAGTGATTCCAAAACGTGACATTGTTGTACAGACTGAGGAGTGTTTCCGTCACTTGAAAGACACCACGGCTGTAAGCCTTGCTCGTAGCCGCATTGTGAACACATTGGCTAATTCCCAAACGCCTCGGTCGAATCTCACTTTCAGTGAACGTGCTGCGCTAAAAGACCTTAGGTCTTATCCATGTGTCGTGGTCCTGGGAGCCGATAAGGGTAAAGCCATCGTTGTAATGTACCGAAAGGATTATGAAAGAAAAATGCAACTGATTTTTGATGATCCTTTGCACTTTCAAAAGATGCAGCAGGATCCCACTTTATGTTGTGACAGGCAGTTGGTTGAGTATTTGCGCAGGCTAAAAACGAAAGGAATGATTGACCAGTCGTTATACCGTCGTCTTTTTTTCGTCTGACGGGGCGACACCGAGAGCGTACGGACTGCCGAAAGTTCACAAAGATGGCTGCCCCCCTGCGGCCTATTGTTTCTTTTGTTGGATCCCCGACATACAACTTGTCAAAATTTTTAGTTGAAATCTTGAAGCCACTTGCGGAAGGAAACACGCTCGCGGTTAAGAATTCCAAAGAATTTGTTACAGCGATACGACAGCAGTAGCTTGGTGATGAGGATGTCATGGTATCTCTTGATGTCGTGTCTTTATTCACCAATGTGCCAATAAAATTGGCCACAGATATAATCGAGAAGCGACTGCAAGATGATTGTACCTTGTCAAGCCGCACTTCTCTGACTGTAGATGACGTCATGATTTTGCTCAGGTTCTATTTGAAGCAAACATATTTCACTTTTGCGGGAATTGTATACCACCAAATAGAAGGTGTCCCGATGGGCAGTCCCGTGTCGGTAATCGTGGCAGATCTGGTAATGCAACACGTGGAAACTACATTTTTGTCGACCTTCCCCCCCCCCCCCCCCCCCCGTGAAAATGTACTTTCGCTATGTTGAGGACACTTTCGTCATTGTAGAAAAGAAAAATCTGCAGGCTATGCATCTGGCGCTCAATAACGTTCATCCAGCCATCCAATTCACTTGTGAAATGGAGGATGGGGGGCACGTTGTCTTTTCTAGATGTTCTCGTACGTCGGAGCGAGGGCGGTTCATTCGAGACAGCCGTATACCCCAAATCTTGCGATAGCGGCACTGTGCTGAGTTTCGACTCGCACCACCCTGCGGAAAACAAGTATGCTGTTGTCCATACACTTCTGTCACGCTGCGACGTGCTACCGTCAACGCAGGTCCCTGAGGAAGCGTGAAGAAACAAATGTTGCCAGTCTCTGGAATAAACGGAGCTACCCTCAGCGGTTTGTTGACGATACGCGACCGCATGCAAAGGACCTCGCGAGAGTAGTACAAATAAGGCAACATCTTTTGTGTGTATCCCATATGTTCGCGGTGTGTCAGAAGCAGTGCGTAGAACCTTGCGGCCTTTGGGTGTTCCTACTGATTTTTAAGCCCATGCGCACCCTGGCAAATGTGTTCCCAAAACCAAAGGACCGCACCTCCCCCCCCCCCCCCCGGACGAACAAAGCGGAGTTATATACAAGGTCGACTCCGTGGGTGGACTGTGATGCCACTTAGATCGGCGAGACGGGGCGACGACGTCGTACCCGCCTCAAGGAACACGCAAGGGACGTTACGAAGGCCACTTTTCCGATTCCATGGCACGCGTCTCTGTAGCGGCCGCTCCTCGGGCAGATGACGGACGGCGACAACAGATATAAGAACTGATGTTTAATGTCATAACCATCCGTAAAAAGGCGGTGCTGCCACACGGTGCAACACCAGAGTGAGACAAAGGGAAAAAAGAGAGAGGGAACACAAAGTTTGAGTGCTCGGCACAAGGTTGGCGGATGACGCTGCGAAAACGAAACCGCAACTGCAGCGGCCTGGAAACATGGTTCCAACACACTCCCCGCCTGGTATCACATGATACCACTCTATAAGCTATAGCTATAAGCTACAAGGAATACAGTGCATTAGTCCTCGTGTGCTATGAGGAGAACAGTTTCGGTCACTGGTCGGGAGAATGTCTTCACTACACCACCGGTTGCCGTTTTCACTTCAACCTTTCGCACTTTCCCATCCGCACTGGGAAACGTTTTCACTACACGTGCCATAGGCCACTCATTGCGACGGACGTTCTTGTCCTTGAGGAGCACTAGGTCACCACACCTGCTGTTCCGCCTGGGTAACTGCCACTTGCGGCGACTCTGCAGCGTGGTCAGGAAGTCACGCCGCCAACGGCTCCAGAAACAATCGGCGAGCCATTGGACTTGGCGCCACTGACGTGTGTGCAAATCCTTGCAGTCAAAGAGCCCCGGTGACAGGGTGTTCGCACCTGTCTTTTGGGTTAGGAGCATCGCAGGTGTGAGAATGTCCCAGCACTCGACGTCTGTGGAGACTGGAACGAGAGGTCTCGCATTTATGATGGCTGTAACTTCAGCTAGAAATGTAGTGAGTACTTCGTGGGTGAGGCGGCCGGGAGAGTGTTCTAACAACATGGAGTCTAAGATGCGGCGGGCGATGCCGATCATTCTTTCCCACACTCCACCCATGTGCGAAGCGTGCGGAGGGTTAAATACCCAAGTACACCCCAAGCCTGATAGAAACGTGTTGACTCTTTCGGAGTCTTGGTCACCCACATTCAGCTGCAGTTCTCAGCAGGCGCCAACAAAATTTGTGCCACAGTCAGAGCGTAACTGCTTTGCCGGGCCCCTGATGGCAAAGAATCTTCTCAAGGCATTTATAAAACTTGAGGCGTCCATGGATTCCATGATTTCGAGGTGCACTGCTCGAACGCTCATGCACGTGAACAATACAGCCCAACGCTTGTTGTGAGCTTCACCGCCTCTAATGCGACGTGCAGTCACCTGCCATGGTCCGAAAACATCGAGACCCAACGTACGTAAAGGGAGGCTCTGTGCTGAGCCGCTCTGTGGGCAGGTCTGCCATTTTTTGTTCTTGTTGCTTTCCCCTTAGCTTGCAGCACGTAACACATTTCTGAATGTACGAGGAGATCCGTCGTTTAGCCCCAATGATCCAAAAGCCGGCGGCTCGTATCGCGCCCTCGGTAAAATGTCGACCTTGATGCTTCACCTCCTCGTGGTAGTGCCTTATAATGAGCATGGCCACATGATGGTTTCCGGGGATGATAATGGGTTTCAACTCGTCTTGGTTCCACTGGGCTCTGTTTAGGCGACCACCAATCTTCAGCAACCCATTGGGATCAATCCATGGATCGAGCTTCCGCAATGGGCTCAATTTTGCGATGCGCTTCCCCTGATCCAAGCATTTTAATTCTTCAGAGAATCCCTCGCGCTGCACAGAGCGGATTACGACTGCCTTTGCTCGAGCTAGGTGCTCTGCAGATGTTCGCGTCGGACTCAATGAACCATTGTCCTGAACAGACCTGCGGCTATGAAAGTTGCTCGCTGCACGTATGAGAACTGCCACCGCACGTGTCAAACACATCCAACTTGAGAAGCGTTCGAACCTCCTGGCGTCGAGTCCTTGCACGCTCACAGTGGTTGCAAGGCTGGTTGCTTGAGGCCTCACGTCAGCATCTTGGTCAGGACCAACGAGTTCATACCTTCCCTGTAAGATCTCTAAACACTCTTCGCGGCGGCGTAGGAATTCTGGGCCAGTTAGCCATACTGACTCTTGAAGCTTCGATGCGGTCAAGAACCTTGTGCCAAGATCTGCAGGATTTATATTTGTCGGGACATAATGCCACTGATCTGGCCGAGTCGATCGCCTAATCCGTTGCACTCGGTTGCTGACGTACACATAGAATCTCCTCGTCTCGTTGTGTATATAGCCGAGGACGACCTTGCTGTCACAGTAGAAATCTACAGAGTCCAATGTAACATCCATTTCTCTTTGGATGAGCTCTGCCAGCTCTACTGCCAAGACAGCGCCGCAGAGCTCGAGCCTAGGAGCAGTGTGCTCAGGACGTGGCGCCAATTTAGATTTAGCCATTACAAACTCTACATGGCACGCATCGTTGTTGTCAGTGATCTTCAGGTATGCCACGGCGGCTACTGCCTTGTTTGAGGCATCCGAAAAGATGTGCGCTTCCCTCCGACTTGCCGTAGATAGCGAAGCGGGTACATACATACGAGGCACATGGAAATTCTCAAGCGCCTTCAAGGAATCCTTCCACTCTTCCCACTCCGGTCGCTTCTCATCGGGAAGAGGGGCATCCCAGTCACAAGTCTCTGTGACAAGCTCACGGAGAAGAGACCTTCCTTTGATGGTGACGGGAGCCGCGAATCCTAGAGGGTCGTACAAGCTATTCACGGTTGATAAGACGCCACGCCGGGCGAATGGCCTCTCTTGTTTTGGAACCCGGAAGGTGAATACATCTCGTCTCAGATCCCACCAGACTCCCAGACTGCGTTGGATGGGGGGTACATCTGTGCCCAGGTCGAGATCCTTCAGGTCCTTTGCTCGGTCGTCCCTTGCAAACGCCTCCATCACTGCAGGGCTGTTAGAAGCGAACTTGTGAAGTCTAAGGTTCGAAGCTCCCAACATTCCTTGCGTGCGTCTCAACAGGCTGATAGCTTCTCGCTCCGTGGGAAGGGACTTAAGGGCCATCGTCAACCACGGCCGGACTGGAGGAGCGGCACTCTCTTACGGCCTGCGCTTCGTGTCTAGTTCCCACCTTTCACCACCGCAAGTTCGCGGCGCTGCGGCCCAACCCTCGCCAGTACAGCTGCAGGGAGGAGCGGCGCCCGCGCACTTGAAATATTCCGCGGCAGATCAAAAACACGTGCGGCACGCGTGGTCGGCTGACTCGGTCAGAAGCGACGCGTCGACTGAGAAAAAGGAGGAGTGAGAGGGAAGAGGGTCGGGTCGAAGCTCCCCCCACGCGGCGATCCCTGCAACGAGCAGTCAAGAATCTGCCCTATTGTTCCCTCCTTGGGTGCGCAGGCCGTAAGAGAGTGCGCGCGTGCCGCTCCTCCAGTCCGGCCGTGCGTCAACATAAAAATCTCTTTCCACAAACTGCCTGGCGTCCGGGCCGGAATTCCTCTTCCCCTTCCTGAGCTGTCCTCTGAAGAGCATAGTTTGCAACAGCCGGTGATGGACTGTTACCAAAAACGTGCACCGTCATCCGGTACTCTACGACCTCGTTTTGAATGTCGTTGTTGCGGAACCACAGGAACCGCAAGTAGTTTCTATGATCTTCGCGCACGCTAAAGCAGTAAAACATCTGTTGTATGTCTGCTGTCACTGCGATGAGGTCTTTTCTGAAGCGGATAAGCACACCCAACAGACTATTTGTCAAGTCTGGGCCAGTGAGCAGAACGCTGTTCAACGACGTGTTCTCGTACTGTGCGCTGGAATCAAACACGACTCTAGTTTCGCCTGGCTTCTGCGGATGGCACACGCCAAAGATAGGAAGGTACCAGCACTCTTCTCCCTGTGCAAGGGGCGGAGCTTCTTCCGCGTGGCCATTTTCGAACAATTTTTTCATGAATGCCACGAAAGACTTCAATGCTTCTGGTTTCTTCTGAAGCGTGCGTTTCAAGGCGGCTAGACGAGTTTGAGCTAGTTTCTTGTTGTTAGGAAGTCGCTGTCTCGGGGAACGAAAAGGGAGGGGCGCTACCCAGTTGCCCGATTCATTTTTGAAGGACTCCGTGTCCATGATTTTCAAAAACTTCCTGTCCTCCATAGAAAGAGAAGGTTGGTTGTCTTCCTTAGTGACCTCGAATAACGTGTCCGGTGCTGTCATCATGGCAGTCTTGCATGTATGATGAGCGAAGAACAAGTTGGGAAGGTTGTGTCCGCTTTGACTCAGCAGAGAGGTTTTCTTTGACACGGAAGTGGCTGGAGCAAGGCTTTATGAAAGAAGGGCGACCGTTTACGAGGATGTTGGTCTTGAAGTTGTTGACATAGTCGAATGTGCGCTGGCGGTCAATGCAGACATCGCCCACAATTACCCAGCCAAGATCGAGTTTTTGGGCAAACGGTGAATCACTCGGACCATTTCGTTGCTAGCGGACTTTATGAACTCGCAAAATGTCTCTGTCGAGCAGAAGAAGAATTTCTGCATTTCGGTCAAGGCTGGGGATTTGTTCAGCTATAGCCTTGAGGTGAGCGTGATTCCGTGCTGCCTCGGGCGTAGGGATCTCACTCCTGTTGTCTGGTAGCTTGTTGCACTCTATGAGAGGTGGGAGTGGTAACTTCTCCCCTCCGTTGACACCCTCAACAAAGAAACCAGACGCTCTTCTCCCCGAAGTCTCTTCGACTCCCGAGCACGTCTTCAATGTGTAGGCAACAGACTGACCATTCAGCCCAAAGACATCGAAGAATTCTGATCGAGCCAGGGATCTGTTGCTCTGGTCATCTAGGATGGCATACATTCTCACTTTCCTTTGAGGCTCGCTTGTGTGGCTCACGTCTACTAAGCAGATCTTTGAGCAGGACCTGCCAGCACAGCCACGTCCACAGACTTCTGTGCACGTTGACGAGACCTTAGGCGACTGCAGTTCAGAGTTCGGCTCGTCGATTTTAGCAACTTGCTTGGAGTCGGAAGGCACGCTGGAAGGACTCCCCTGGTGGAGTGCTGTAGCGTGCTTGCCACTGCCACAGTCCGCGCAAGTGACAACGACCTTACAGTCCTTCGCGAAATGGTCTGTAGCCGTGCAACACTTGAAGCACAAGCCGAACTGCTTCAGAAGAGATTTGCGCTCATCCAGTGGTTTTTCCCTAAATGCTCGACACTTTTGTAAAGGGTGCGGCTTCTTGTGTAAAGGGCAATACTTGGACGAGCTCGTCATCTTCTTGCGCGCCGCGGGAGATGTTTCTGAGCTGAGCTCTACATCCGTGACATGAGCCGAGATGGGTGCCTTCCGGTTTCCTTCATGTTTTGAAACCGCACAGTTCGCAGAAGTGAGCGTGAAGCTCGGGTCATTTCTCATTTTGGCTTGGCCGCGGACAAACTCGGCGAAGAAAGTGAACGGAGGAAAGGCCACACCGCGGTCTTGTTTGTACCTGGAGCCCTTGGCAATCCACGCTTCCTGCAGACGAGGTGGCAGCTTTTCCACAATGGGCGATATCCCTCTGGCGGTATCTAAGTAACTGAGCCCAGTGAGGTGAGGATCAGCCTTTGCACACTCCAGTTCCAGCAGTAAGTCTCCCAGCTCCCGGAGCTTATGCGTGTCCTTATCTGAGAACTTGGGAAAGTTTGCGACCCTTTTAAAAAGGGCATCCTCGATCACTTCTGGCCGGCCGTAACATTCCTCTAGCCTTTCCCAAACGAGGCGAAGACCAGCTTCCGGGTTGGCGACATGGACCGAGCGGAGCCTTTTCGCGTAGCCCGATGATTCCACCCCGAGCCACTTCACTAGAAGATCAAGTTCTTCGTTTGCGTTTAAGTCAAGATTTCGTGTCATTCCTTGGAATGTTGACCTCCACGATCGGTAATTTTCAGGACGATCGTCGAACTGCTCGAGCACCGAGCTGACGAGGTCTCGACGCACTAGATATTTCGCCATAGCGTCCATCTCGGGGGGCGGCACTGGCTCCTGCCGGCGGAGGTGCGAGCCAATGTGCGGTGAAGCTTGGCTTCCTGGGTCGTACCGACCATGGGGGGTTCAAATGTTCAGTAGCGATATCGAAGCGCTCACCGCCGTGTTGCTCTATGGGCGTAGGGGACAAGCCGGATTGTGACGGTGTCAGGTTGAGCGCGTTGTCTGGTATGCGTCCAGTACGGACCTCGTGCACCTCTCCAACCGTTGGCAAATTGAGCCGCTGTGGCTGCTCTGCGGTTTGCGGGTGGGAGCCTGCTTGCGCTGGACCTTGGTTGATCGCGAAGGCAAGCGTGCGTTGAGCGCGTTCTCCAGTTGCGTCAGTAGCAGCTGGGAAACAGCGACGCTCCCCGCCTTGCTGTCCCGGAGGTCCCGAGTGCGGCCCGCTTTGCACTGTAGCTTGTTGAAGCACAAATTCGAGAGTGCGTTGAGCGCGGTCTTCGGACCCTTGCGAAGCGGCCCGACAGATGTGATGCTCTTCGCTTTCTTGTGCGACAGCTTCCAGTACGTCAGCCTGCGCTTCCGCAGCCGCTGCCTCTCCCTCCGAGTGCAACACCTCTAACTCGGCGTCCAGCTTTGCCTTTTCTAGTTTTACCGCTGCTTCCTTTTTTATGAACGCCGCCCGCGTACGCGCCGCTGCGGCTTCGGCTCTTGCTTTGGCAGCGAGCGTGCTCGCTGTGGTCGCACTTGAGCGCCCGGAACGCGTAGAACGCGACGAGTGTCCCGAACATGAGAGGTTCGTCTGCCCTTCTCTCGCATCGTGCTCGAAGAGGGGAGCGGTCTGGGCTTACTTGAGACGAGCCGGGCTCAAGGTCCGATGGCTCCATTTCGACGACTCCGATGCGGGGCCTCCTCTGTTTGGACCGTGAAGGGTGATGGCGAGGCTTAACGGCGTGCGCGTCGTCCTGGCGTAGCAGAGTTGACGATCATCGCCTTTTTACTATTCCGATTCCATGGCACGCGTCTCTGTAGCGGCCACTCCTCGGGCAGATGACGGACGGCGACAACAGATATAAGAACTGATGTTTAATGTCATAACCATCCGTAAAAAGGCGGTGCTGCCACACGGTGCAACACCAGAGTGAGACAAAGGGAAAAGAGAGAGAGGGAACACAAAGTTTGAGTGCTCGGCACAAGGTTGGCGGATGACGCTGCGAAAACGAAACCGCAACTGCAGCGGCCTGGAAACATGGTTCCAACACAGCCACACATGCCACACGAGCTAAAACAGAAATTAGTTGACCACTGCATGACGAAAGGACACGTGTTTGATCTCGATAATGCGACGACGCTGGCGCGGGAACGATGGGACCCAAGAAAATTTGTGGAATCATGGTTCATTCATCGTAATCAGTCAGCATGCAATAGTAATCGTGGCCATGTTTACGGCAAGATATAAGTATCATGTATTCTCTCATCTGGTGCCATTTGTGTAGTGACGATGACACCCGTATAGGTGGCGAAACGTCTATGTTTTGTTATATCTTTCTGTTGAGTAAAGCCAGTGATCAAAAAAGTTGAAGATGAACTCCCCTGGCTTTTGGAACATTTTTTTCAATTAAAAGGAACTTTGATAAGCGTCATCGATTAGAGATCCCCGATGTGCAGCCTGGAAGCATGGTTCTTGTGCGCAAAGGAGTCGACTCGAAGTCTCCATTTACTGGTCCCTACTTCGTCACGAAGATCGCGAAGCAACAAGGTATACTGAAGACGGTATATTACCAGGGACCTCGGGGCAAGGTCGAAGAGGCGTCTCTCTCAAAGGTACTTCCATACCGTCTCCGGAGAGATGGAAACTGGAGCCTGGGAGGATGTAGTGATCCAAGGTAATTGGCTGGAGAAGCCGGCAAAGAGCAGGCTAGTGGAAGAAGAGGAAGATCGGACACACACACACACACACACACACACACATATATATATATATATATATATATATATATATATATATATATATATATATATATATATTGTAAGGATGACAACGCCGAAGCGGCGCGGGCACGCGCTAAGCGACTGCTAGGAGAAGTAAGACGAGGAGAACGAAGTCGGAGAATAGAACAGCCGGCCTAGGGAACAGGCGTTGTATCTATGTCTATGTGTCGTTCCTTGACAATGGCGCAGTCTACGACTAGCGAACCGTCAGTGCGTCTTCGAGGCTCATCGGCGCTGCGGATCTTCCATCCAAGGAACGCCTCCAATCATGCAGCCCGTGTCTCTCCTACTGCCGGAAGCACCTGTGCAACCACTCAAGGACGGCGTCCAGGCCTCCTCGGTGGCCAAGGGCAGGCATATCGCGGCGCGCCAAGACAGCGCACGGCCTCCTGTTGCCCGGGAACGCTGTTCAAGCTTCCCGTGGCGACAACCTCTCACTCAGGGACTTCATCGGCACCTGAGCTGCCGAGGGGGGCTGTTCAAGCTCCCCCCTGACAAAAATCCGGCTGCTGTGACCACCAGGACCACCCCATACTCTACGGACGCGATTCCTGGCACGGCGGGTGCCTCACCCGACAACTGCGCGGAGTGTGCGGAGCTCTCGCGTGTAGTCACGCAACTATCGCAGCGTCTCGACCGTTTGTCGCCGCTGAACTCCGAGTTCTCGCCTGCCGTTTCACCATCGGTGGCAGCTATTTGGGTAGTACCGGAGTTCCATGGCTTCCAAGACGACGTCTTCGGGTGAATTGAGACCGTCAACGCACTCGGCACCCTCCTTGCCTGGCCGGAAGACCGAAAATGGCTATTTGCCATCGACCGCCTTGGCGGTGCGGCCAAGGCATGGCACGCTACGAAGGAATCAAACAATCCTGGTCAGAATGGTGTACAAAGTTGACAAGTCTCTTTCAGCCCCTTTCCCACACTTGCGACCTCATTCCTGCCGACCCATTTTCTACCGCGGATGGGAGATGTGAGCCTCAGCACCTCGACAGTGCACCTCGGCTATCTGCCACCCTGCCTTCTCTTGTGGAACGAGATAGGGAGGGGCATGATGTAGCTGTGCCCTTTACCAACGTGCCCACTCCCATACTTCGAGCTCACGTGGGGCGCCAGCTCGATGTCTCATCGCAATCCTCCAGCCCGACTACAGACAACAAGACCAGCCTCGAGCCTGAGCAGTTGGCGATGCCGCCTCGAAGCTCGACACCACCTGGATACGCGGAGTCGTTGTCCCTTGTCCTGCCGGACGAGCCACGAATTGACGCACTCTACCAGTCTAAGGATGCCTGTGAAACCACGGCTTACGCTCTGCCTGCACCGGCACCACCTGTCATGGCACCCGATGCCCCACCCAAACCGCCCCTAGAGCCATCGGACGTCCGCCACTTGCAAACTGGCGAGTCCCTCAATGAAGCCGAGTAGTCTGCCAAAGTTGTCGTCGAAGATCGGTCACTAGAGCCCAAATCTAGCGGTGGTTTGGATGGTGACCTAAGCTTTCCCCACCTGGGCTGCTCTGCGGGACGAGACATTAGGGTGGACGGAAACCCGACCTTGCAACTAAAGCCTGCCAATGAACTCACGGTGGTTGCTGAGCTTACCTTCCCTCAACTTGAAATTTCACGGTCGTCAACCTTACAGTGCAAAAGACTTCCGACAGCACGTTCAGGAGGGTGACGGGACGATCGTCGGAGGCACCGTCGTCCCGCGCCGACTGCTTACTGCTACGCACTCGTTGCGCCTTCTGCAGTGCACTTTGAGCGGCAGCGTGGCCGAGACCAGTGGCCGCAACGAGGCAGCAAATGTCGGCCACCTGAGTGTTCGACGCGTCGAGACACGGCGTGGCGTACACAAGAAAGACCACACAGGCACAGCCAGAACCGCCCGCCAGAGACGTTTTCTATAACTGTGGCGCCCCTGTGTCAAGGACCTGTGGACCAATGTCGTCTGCACTACCAATGTCGTCCGCTGGGAAGCATTTCGGCAGCTCACCATGCAACGTCGCTGCGTGGCCGATCGTCCGGAACGCAACAGCCAAGGCCGACCGCCAGAGGTATCGTTGGCACGTCAGCAAGCCAAGTCACTGCGTGGTCCTAACCGGCCTATGCGAGGCAGCCAAAGCCGCCCGCCACAGATAATTTCGGTAGCTAGTCATGCTACATTGCAGTCGCGGCCGAGTGTAAGGATGACAACGCCGAAGCGGCGCGGGCACGCGCTAAGCGATCGCGAGGAAAGGAAGACGAGGAGAACGAAGTCGGAGAATAGAAGAGCCGGCCTAGTGAACAGGCGTTGTATCTATGTCTATGTGTCGTTCCTTGACAATATATATATATATATATATATATATATATATATATATATATATATATATATATATATATATATATATATATATATATATATATATATATATATATATATTTATTTATTTATTTATTCTCCGGATGACAACTCTAAAGAGGCGCGGGCACGCGCTAAGCGACTGCGAAGATGAGAAAGACGAAGGCAGATAAAGGGTCGATCCCCCCAAAGTCGGTATGTGCCACAGGATAGAGGCAACAAACGAAAACAAAGAAACAATCGGCCCAGCGTACAGGCGTTGTCTCTTGCCTCTTCATTACAATGGCACAGTCGTCGGAAACGAAGCCTTGAGGCGGAACCCCCCCTGTGCTCGTCCGTCTTAGGCCTTGCGGAGCCGCCAATCCAGGAACGCCGCCCTCGCTTGCTAGGGCATGGAAACCGCAAGCCAGCCGCCGCAGGAAGCACCGTTCGGCAAAGACGGCGTCCAAGCCTCCTCGTCACCCGCTTACCTGCCGGCGCTACAAGCACCGTCTGGGGAAGGCGTCCAGGCCTCCTCGGCAACTCGACGGTACTCTCACGGCGCTTCCAATCACTGTGTCGACCACACTTCCATGATTCATGACATCGCCTCGCTGATTACTGCGACGACAACGGTATTGCGCGGCCGCCGTCAATGCTGCGAGGATCATTCGCGTAGCGGCACACTTGTCCCAACAACTTCAGACCTTGGCGCCTTCGAACTGCGGGGTCTCAACCTCCGCCTTAAGTAGCGGGGCCCCCGTATTCTCCGCGGCCATCGCCCCTGGCCCCTCGGGTTCCTTGGTCTCCCCGCTCTACCCACCCACGGACGTCACGCGGGCGACATCCTTGCTCGCTAAGGAGCCTGACCGTTTCGCCACGCGAACTACCGGGTCCTTGCACATCGGCATTACCATCTACGGTTGCATCGGTACAACCGGAGTTCCGAGTATTCCAGGACAATGCCGTCCTGTGGATCGAAACAGTAAACGCTCTCAGCACCCGCTATGCCTGGCCGGAGCGTCGAAAGTGGCTGGTGGCCATCGACCACCTTCGCGATGCTGCCAAAGTCTGGCACAATTACGAAGGCGTCATAACAGCAATCCTGGCCTGAATGGTGTGCCAGGTTGATTTATGTATTTCGCCCGCTTTTTAGGAGCGACCCTCCTTAGGCCGGCACCCCGCCGTCGCCGTTGAAGCTCCCTGGCACGGTGCCAGCTGTGGCGTCTCTCCCTCACGCGGGAGGATAATGAGCTTTATGAGCGCTGGAACGCGGATGGCGTCTGCACGATGCGCAAAGCGCGAGAATACGACCGCATGCGACACGGAGGCCGATTAGTCTCCCTCTCCCTCTTTCTTCAACTCTGCCGTCTACCCTCAAACCGGCGAACGCGCGAAACCATCGCTTCACCCTGTATATAGTTGCTGTCGTCCGCCCAATGGTTGGTCCGTTGCCTGGACAATGAAACGCCACGCGCGCCGAACGCCGCGTGCGTCCCATTCCTAAGGAGCTTCGCTCATCGGTTGTATTCGTACACGGAACAACTGCTACTTTTCATGCCTCCGACCCTGTCCCTGCCGACCTAGGCTCTACCACGAATGGGGGGCTGTGAGGTGCACACCACCTCGACGGTGCAGCTCGGGCGTCCACCAACCTGGCCTGCCTCGGAGATCGAGCTCGCGAGGCGCAGAGCCTCCCTGGTACAGCAGTGCCCTGTAGCTTCCCCACGGATAACTTCGCAGAGCTCCCTGCGGCAGTCATCGACACTAGCCGCCAGGTGTACTCCTCTCCACAGGTGTCAGGCTCCCCGTCGATACCTACCACAGAACTAGCCTTGACAGAGACCGAGACCATCTCGAAGCCACAGCAGCCGGCGAGTCGACCTCCAAGCTGGTCAGCGCTAGAGTGCCTGGAGGCGTCGGTCTACTGTGTGAAGATGTCAGCTCCCTCCAAACCAGCTGGAGACGAAGCAGTAGCCACCACTCCCGGTTCGGTGCACAGTCAGGTGCCCTGTCATCCCCGGCCATCACCGCAGCCATTGGCCGAGTGTGCGGACGCTCGCCACTTGCCAAGTGCAGCCTCCTTAAAAGATTCTGAAGTGGTCATCGCGCCTGAGGACATTGTCATGGAAGACCTGCCGGTGAAACCCACGTTTTGCACCTGATTACAAGGCTTCTGACCGAGACGGCTTGACAGCACATCGCACATTGTCAAAAGCCACCAGCTCGACCACCCGTACGACATCGGCAATGCCGCAAGAGCACGACTTGCCTCACAAACCAGTATGTGAACTCTACCCTGCTCAGAAGAGGAAACAAAATATTTTGGGGTATGTGCGACTGTCCGTTCCTCAGAGCACTGGACGCCCGTTACTCAGAAATGCGGTGCGTTCCATGCGACTTCTGCTATGGGAGAGCGTCGATGAGATTTGGTCCGTCAGCTGCAAAGCTGAGGAGACGCGCGAGGCGACAGAGCAGATGGTCTATCTGTGGTCACGGCACATCAGTGCAGTCATCTACCGTGCATCGCGAGTCTCCTACAGTGGGTCCAGAGGTGCGACGAGACAGGCGACAACGGCGGCTACGACCTTCCCTAAGCAGCCAGTGCCGACCGCCAGAAGCATCAGCCCTCCAACATATCCAGACACAGCTGATCCGATGCCTGGAAAGACCTCCAAGAAGCAGTCAATTTCGACCGCCAGAGACATTTCCGCAGCTGGTCACTACGTCGCAGTCGTGGCCGATGACAACGCTAAAGAGGCGCGGGCACGCGCTAAGCTACTGCGAAGATGAAAAAGACGAGGGCAGATAAAGAACCGGCCCAGCGGACGGGCGTTGTCTCTTGTCTGTTGATTACAATATATATATATATATATATATATATATATATATATATATATATATATATATATATATATATATATATATATATATATATATAAAGGAAGGCGCGTGAAATCAGTTGCATATTGCTGACAGCCGCCTTGTGCACTATAGACAAATTATTGTTTAGTAATTCATTTGTTAATTATGATTATTTAACTAAACTGCCAAATATTGACTTTAGGCACTTTGGCCAAGAAATGGGAGTTGCAAAGTTCGGGAGAGTCTTCAGAGAACCCCCCACTGCATTATTTGCGATAAAGGAAGTTTCACGTGTACCATTTTTTCCGAGCTGCAAAGAAAGCCCGTGAAATACCAAAAAAACAACAAAACACGTGACTCGTGCGGGCGAAACCGTTGCAGCAGTAGGCCGATAAGTTCGCCCGCGTCAGCCGTGATGGTGCAAGTTGTACGGCGAGCGCGGGCCAAGAACTCAGGCCGAGCTGGTCGTCGAGACCCATGCTATTTATGCGAGCGCTACGTGTGTGTCGATGGTGAACAGCCACATTTCTACGACGTGAATGTTGAGGCCACTGCGCGAGGTCTGTAATTATGTTACCAGTAAAAAGCCGGCAGATCCCACGCACTGTGGGAATCGATGTAATGCGAAGCAGCCATGAAGGAGCAAATCATGCTTTACATAATTTGCATGTCATGTTTTACATGTTACGACGTGTCATTTGTGTTCGTCATACAGTCACGTCGCGATATACCAATTTTGGTGTATGTCAAGCTAGCGAACTGGACGCAAGCGCACCATGAGCGTGGCATGTAAATGGCATTGTAGATGACATGCATGCCAAGATTTTCATGTTACCACCTGCCACTTATGTTCGTTATACAGTCATGTCACTCAATACCAAATTTAGTGTATATCAAGCTAACGAAACGGCCGCGAGCGCGCCATGAGCGTGGAATGCAAGTCATCTCGCTCATGACATGTCATGATTTCCATATTACGGCTTGTCATTTATGTTCGTCATACAGTCACGTCGCGATATACCAACTTTGGTGTATGTCAAGCTAGCGAACTGGACGCAAGCGCACCATGAGCGTGGCATGTAAATGGCATTGTAGATGACATGCATGCCAAGATTTTCATGTTACCACCTGCCACTTATGTTCGTTATACAGTCATGTCACTCAATACCAAATTTAGTGTATATCAAGCTAACGAAACGGCCGCGAGCGCGCCATGAGCGTGGAATGCAAGTCATCTCGCTCATGACATGTCATGATTTCCATATTACGGCTTGTCATTTATGTTCGTCATACAGTCACGTCGCGATATACCAACTTTGGTGTATGTCAAGCTAGCGAACTGGACGCAAGCGCACCATGAGCGTGGCATGTAAATGGCATTGTAGATGACATGCATGCCAAGATTTTCATGTTACCACCTGCCACTTATGTTCGTTATACAGTCATGTCACTCAATACCAAATTTAGTGTATATCAAGCTAACGAAACGGCCGCGAGCGCGCCATGAGCGTGGAATGCAAGTCATGTCGCTCATGACATGTCATGAATTCCATATTACGGCTTTTCATTTGTGTTCGTCATACAGTCACGTCGCGATATACCAATTTTGGTGTATGTCAAGCTAGCGAACTGGACGCAAGCGCACCATGAGCGTGGCATGTAAATGGCATTGTAGATGACATGCATGCCAAGATTTTCATGTTACCACCTGCCACTTATGTTCGTTATACAGTCATGCCACTCAATACCAAATTTGGTGTATATCAAGCTAACGAAACGGCCGCGAGCACGCCATGAGCGTGGCCTGCAAGTCATGTCGCACATGACAAGTCATGATTTCCATATTACCACTTGTCATTTGTGTTCGTCATAGAGTCGTGTCACTCAATACCAAATTTGGTGTATCTCAAGCTAACGAAACGGCCGCGAGCGCGCCATGAGCGTGGCATGTAAATCATACTTTTCATGACAACTTAGTCATGATTTTCATGATATGACCAGCCATTTATGTTCGTCATACAGTCATGTCACTCAATACCAAATTTGGTGTATATCAAGCTAACGAAACCGGCCGCGAGCGCGCCATGAGCGTGGCATGCAAGTCATGTCGCACATGACAAGTCATGATTTCCGTATTACCACTTGTCATTTATGTTCGTCATACAATCATTTCACTCAATACCAAATTTGGTGTATATCAAGCTAACCAAACGGCCGCGAGCGCGCCATGAGCGTGGAATGCAAGTCATGTCGCACATGACAAGTCATGATTTCCATATTACCACTTGTCATTTATGTTCGTCATACAATCATTTCACTCAATACCAAATTTGGTGTATATCAAGCTAACCAAACGGCCGCGAGCGCGCCATGAGCGTGGAATGCAAGTCATGTCGCACATGACAAGTCATGATTTCCATATTACGACTTGTCATTTATGTTCGTCATACAGTCATGTCACTGAATACCAAATTTGGTGTATATCAAGCTAACCAAACGGCCGCGAGCGTGCTATGAGCGTGGAATGCAAGTCATGTCGATCATGAAGTCATGATTTTCATATTACCACTTGTCATTTATGTTCGCCATACAGTAATGTCACTCAACCCCAAATTTGGTGTATATCAAGCTAACGAAACGGCCGCGAGCGCGCCATGAACGTGGGATGTAAATCATTATTTTCATGACAAGTTAGTCATGATTTTCATGATATGACCAGCTATTTATGTTCGTCATACAGTCATGTTATGTCATAAAAAATTTGGTACAAATCCCATTAACGATACGGCCAGGAGAGCACAAAGTCGTAGGCGGCTAGATAGATAGATAGATAGATAGATAGATAGATAGATAGATAGATAGATAGATAGATAGATAGATAGATAGATAGATAGATAGATAGATAGATAGATAGATAGATAGATAGATAGATAGATTGATAGATAGATAGATAGATACGCTCAAACTCGCCGAAGTTCGCTAAGAAATGCTTCGCATTTAAAACACACCATCATTGTGGCAGTGTCTGCTCAAAGCTGTCAGAAAACGACCAAACTTTGGCGCGTACTTGTGTCGCTCCATTTGTGACGGCTTGGATGTCAATTTTCTTTATCGTTTCAAATTAATATTGAGCTCAGCGTGAATAGCCTAAATTCACGTCGTTCCTCTTGAGTTGCTTTTGCCGAGGCTTGCTTCGGATGACAGCATTCGATCGTAAGTTTAATGCCACCTTCGATGTTTTTACAGTTAACATTGCCTAATGCGCGCAAGAAAATGTTTAATATCGATTGCGAGCATGCATGTTTCCTGCAGCGACGAATTTGGTTTGGGATAATATCGATGCCTGATCATGCACCGTGTGCGCTGATTTTAATGTCGCTTTGTCTGTTTTCAGAGCTCGCTTTCAAAGCGGCTGCTGTATATCGCCCATGGCTCATGCAAGGACATAATACGTAATTCCTGGTGTTTTACGTACCAAAAGTGCAGTATCATTATGAGGCGCGCCGTAGCAGGGGACTTGGGATTAATTAACGGGGCTCCCGTCAGGGGAACTGAAACGTCTTTTTTCGTATTCCATTTCATGGCCTGGTGCCCCTCTTTTTAATTTTTATTATTTATTCTCTTCCCTGGTCTTTCGCCACTCGCCACACTAGATAGGCGCCGTGGTTTGAAGATACAAGAAATGCTGAACATAGCAGAAGAAACAGCAGCGCTGATGGCATTGAAGGTGGCAGTGACATCACAGAGATTTGTGGTCACGCGATCGTAGTTTTTTATGAGCAGGTCGGGTATGGCTGCGAAGTTATCTTCAAAATGGAAACTGCCACCGGTCGTTCCTTACAAGCTTCTAACTAGGTATTTGGCTCGCGCTGGGGCAAATGGGTTTCTTTACCATGATTAACGATTGAGGAGCCCCTGATTACGGGGAAAAAAACAGAGCTTCATAAATTTTGTGTCAACACTAGTGCATGGGGTAGCATAGGCTTTCGCCGGTGATCTGCTGAGCGTTGCATAAAGGGACGCTAGCGATGTTGTCAACATTCGAGGTCGGCGTCTTTCTAAGATACGATCCCCGCGCAGAATATGCGAGCAGGAGCATCTCGAAGGCGACGGCGGGGTGGCGACGAATGGCGCCAGCATTTTCTTGTATTTCTGCGTTCACTTCATTGCAGCCATGGCTCGCTGCGCCTTGAACTGTTCAGACCGCAATAAAAAACATGAAGTAGGTTTGCCACGTTAGGGCATATTACAGCGTTACCATTTACTGTGCAGGCCGCAAGAACCGCCAGGTGCGCAGTCACGACATGAACGAGCACTCCAGTCGCAGCCACAGCATACTGACCATCAGCTTGGCTTCCGAGGTACACGACCCAGACGACCCGAACACGTTCATCCGGCGCCAGGGAAAGCTGTCCCTCGTCGACCTCGCCGGCTCCGAGAAGACCAAGAAGACGCGCAGCCGAGGAAGCACGTTCGTCGAGGCGAACAACATCAACAAGTCCCTTCTCGTCCTCGGTACCAGCTCCGTTTCTTTTTGAAGCTGCTAATGCATTCTGGTCGCAATTTGGGATAGGACAACACGGTTCTGAAATATCCGATTGCAAAAGCAGCACAATCTAGTGTAAGATTGGTGCCACAAATAGCGTCCCTGAGTTGGTTCATCTTAAGTTAAGCTTGAAAGATATCGTTCTGATGAACGCATCAATGTTGCCCCCCGCATATATGAGTCTGTTTCTGTGGAACAGGGCTCCAAACTGCCAGGAAAAGATTCCTGGCGCCGCAATATGCATATGGGGAAGGAGCGAAGCTGTATTCGCGTTTCCGCTGCAGGCGCCTGTCTGCACGTTTCTGAGGCAGACAGTGAAGGCGTTCTTCCTCGGGGTCGTTTGACGCATTCCCCGCTTTTGCACGCTTTCGCTATCTCTGTTGGCATTGCTGCTGTCGACGCCTCTCAGTTCTGTTTTATTTTTGTTCTAGCGCGAACGCACTGCACTGTCTCGGCGTCTCGCCTTTTCCGCTTTCTCGCAGTGCTCTACCAGAGAACACCTCAAAAATGTCAGAGAAACTGCACCTTTGACAGCGCAGCGAAAATAAAGATAGCGGTGGCGTTGCGAACGAAGTTACTCTAAGTTACACGACCAAGACACGCTGCTGCTAGAACTATCAGCATCATTGTATACGCTCGATCAATATGGCTGTAATGTTCCCAGATTTTTACAGCGAAAGCTGTTACGAGATCACAACAGGGGCCGTTTTTACGCCGTAGTTGTGCGCCGCCGCCGCCGCCGGTGTCCGTAACCACTATCGCAAGAAGTAAGAAACTAACTACATAAAAAATACCTATGACAGAACTGGAATGTAACCCGGGCCCTCTGCGTGGCAGCCCAGCCAATGCCACCTAGAAAAACCGGCAGATCCCACGCACTGTGGGAATCGATGCAATGCGAAGCAGCCAGCATGGAGCAAATAATGCTGTATATAATATGCATGTCATGATTTACATGTTAAGATCTGTCATTTATGTTCGTCATACAGTCATGTCGCGCAATACCAATTTTCGTGTATATCAAGCTAGCGAACTGGACGCAAGCGCACCATGACCGTGCCCGTGGCATGTAAATGGAATTGTAGATGAAAGGCATGCCAAGATATCCATTTTACCACCTGCACTTATGTTCAATATACAGTCACATTCCGCACTACAAACTTGGTTTTATATCGAGCTAGCGAAACGGCCGTGAGCGCGCCATGAGCGCGGCATGCAAGTCATGTTGCACATGACATGTCATGACTTCCATATTACCACTTGTCATTTATGCTCGTCATACAATCAAGTCGCTCAAAAGGACACTTTGTACATTCCAAAGTGTGTAGGGCGAAAGCTTGTGGCCATTCGACTGACTATGCCATGTCTTTTTTTTTTACACTCTCATCGGGATGGCGCACAAACGGAATGTGTGCGTGCTTTCTCTTTTTCATTTCTTTTTTACCTCGAATCGCAGCGAGACACGAGACCAATCTGCCTCCGTTTAGCATGCGTTCGTATTCTCGCGCTTTGCGCATCGTGCAGACGCCATCCGCGTTCCAGCGCTTAAATTGGCGGACACTTTGTAAATTCCCAAGTGTGTTCCTCGAACGCCTGTGCCCACTTAGACGGGGTCGGTCAGAATCGAACGCGATGCGCGCGTCTCCCTCCTTGCATGATTGGACATGCTGGGCACAGCGACGCTACGCAAGCAAAGCGCGAGCGTTGTTGAGTCCAACGCGACCAGCGTCCGTTTGCGCGCCCCGGCACCCGCCTGGCACCGTGCCAGGACACGGATGGACAGACGGACGGATGGACGAGAGCATGACACATTGAAGGTTTTCGCCTTAAAAATTTGGTTTATATCAAGCTAGCGAAACGGCCACGAGAGTGTCACGAGCGTGGTATGCAAGTCATGTTGCACGTGACGTGTCATGATTTCCATATGATCACTTGCCATTTACGCTCTTCATACAATCACGTCGCTTCTTACCAAATTTGGTGTATATCAAGCTGGCGAAACGGCCACGAGTGTGCCATGAGCGTGGCATGCAAGTCATGTTGCACACGGCATGTCATGATTTCCATATTACCATTTGTCATTTATGCTCGTCATACAGTCACGTCACTCAATACCAAATTTGGTGTATATCAAGCTAGCGAAACGGCCCCGAGAGTGTCATGAGCGTGGCATGCAAGTCATGTTGCACATGACATGTCATGATTTCCATATTACCGCTTGTCATTTATGCTCGTGATATAATCCCGTAGCTTAATACCAAATTTGGTGTATATCAAGCTAGCGAAACGGCCACGAGAGTGTCATGAGCGTGGCATGCAAGTCATGTTGCACATAACATGTCATCATTAGAGACCGGATTATAGGCAAATGCCTATTTTTTTCCTTGCGTTCCTATCGCGCCACTTTGATATATGAGCATGAATTCGGGGTAATAGAGGGCTTTTAAAGTGTTTTTATAGTGCCTATAAATGCCTATTTTTGGGGTTTGTGCCTAAATGTTTATAAGTGCCCATAAATGCCTATTTTCAAAATTGGTGCCTATGTGAACGCTATTTAGCCTCAAATTTTGCTTTCGAGTACAGTTTGAGACCGTAATTCATGTTACCGGGCAAAATTGACGTTTCGGAACTTTATGGGGTGCAACAACCTAGTTCCCTAGTTCAACAAACATCCGAGAAGCAACCGGTAGCAGCAGTGAAATGGGACGCGCCGGCCACCTTACCCCACCGCACTGACATGGCGCGAGCGGTTGTAACAGGGGAGAGGAAAAAGACGCTATTTCTGCAGCCCTAAATGGGAGCACGTCCCAGCTTGTACAGTGGAATGGGGAGAGGAAAATAAAGGCGGGAAGAGGAGAGGGGAAGAAGAGGAGGGTGGCGTCTATGGCCGAGGACATGGCGGGGGGGCTTTTACCGCCGGTTTTCCAGTCCAGTGTTCCCATGTAATTGAAGCACCTCCTTGAAGACTTGTGCGTGGTGGGGGGGCAGAAAACAGGAGATGCCTGGGAGCAGCAGCAAGAATATGGAGAGCGAATGCAAAACCATGGAGTGCCGTCAGGGGGGAATGTAGAAAGTAGGTAAAAGAAAAATCAGATGTGCACATGGCTTTTGTTTCGTTTGTAATTTACTCTTAAAAGGCGCTTCACCAGGTCACATGAGAAATTTTAGTCAGATACTGGAAGTGTTCGCGTGCCCAATGAAGCGCTTTGTACCACAAGAACTTTTTAATTGGTTCATTACGAGCCGCGAAAGCATGATGCCGGTTAGTGAGCCTGAAACCTTTGCCACTCGCAAGCCAAATTCCTTCCCTGCCCTCTTCGGTATCAGAAAAACTCGGAGCCGAAAGATCACACGACGTTGACGCATCAACACGCCATGCGCACGCAAGATTACACTATGTGCACATGACATGCCCAAGCCAGGTCGTGCGCACAAGCGGTGTTGTATCGTTTCGGCGTTCGCTCTGTAGTGTACTGCCTATTTCTGTGGGATGGATCCGTCTATGCGTTTGGAGAGGCTGGCATGGATCCTGTATCCTTATCACGACACAGCGCGTCGCACAGCTGGAACTGCTGTAAGGAACGATGCACCAAAAACATGCTAAGCGTTGTCAGAGCTGGCGCCGGCACGACGCGGGAACGGCGAGAACACGAACACAAAAGAAATATAGGCAGCTAAGTCTCGCAACGCTCTCGATTCGAAGAAAAAACTAAAGAAAAACGCGTACACATTCAATTTGTATGTTTTAATATTTCTAATAACCTTCAGTTTAACATTTCTATTAACTTTCATTCTTCTGTTCAAGCAACAGATTGCACAAATTACACACGTAGCCTCGAATAATTCTCGCAGTTTCATGTACTACTGTGAAATACACAGGACCATTCCTTGTTGAACTTCACCTCCCCCACATTGGTGCGCGCGCCCGTGAGTTAAAGGGCACGAGGCATTCAGTCTGACATTTCAACCTCCTTCCGTGGAGCGTAGCGTTGCAAATCTTGGCAGACGTGATCGTTAGCGCAGTGCATGCATTACACTTCTAGCTCGAAACGCTCAAACCTGGTAAGGCGCCCTTTATGGTGTTCACACAAAGAGGAGAAATAGACCCTGCGCTATTAGACCCGGCCAATACGAGGCTAACATACCCTTCTGGCCTTTTAGCGGTCTGGCTATTGAATCCTGCGCTGCCCTTCCCAGCCATGCCGAAAAGAAGCAGACCCAGGGGCGTGTTTATTCGATGGTGGACACTGAACTTACCACTATTGTACAATAAAAGGAGAGACCGTGTTCTGGAAACCGTGCCCGAAAAGGGACCATTGCATGGCTATGTTAAGCCATTAACGCTTTTGTACAATCATAAAATAAAATATTTGTTTGCTTTCCTGTCGTAGACCAGGTCGCACACGTCCTTATTCGAAAATTTGAGTTTTTGTAAAAATTTATTGTGCCTATGTGTACGATTTTGGGGGGCCTAAAACTGTGTTTTTCCTGCCTATTTTTGGCGCCTAAAACACGATTTTTAGTGCCTAAAAATCCGGCCTCTAGTCATCATTTCCATACTACCACTAAACATTTATGCTCGTCATACAATCACGTCACTCCATAGCAAATTTGGCATATATCAAGCTAGCGAAACGGCCGCGAGCGTGCGATGAGCGTGGCATGTAAGTCATGTAGCACATGACATGTCATGGTTTCCATATGACCACTTGCCATTTATATTTGTCATACAGTCACGTCACGCAATACCAAATTTGGTGTACATCAAGCTATCGAAACGGCCGTCAGCGCGCCATGAGCGTAGCATGTAAATCATGTTGTACATGACATGCAGGTCATGATTGTCATATTACCACCTGTCATTACTGTTGGTCATGCAGAAATCTCTCATCGTACCAACTGTTGGATATATCAACTTGAGAAAACGGCCTCAGGAGCACTATGGCCATGGCGTGTAAATCATACTTTTCATGACAAGTTAGTCATGGTTTTCATGATATGAGCAGTCATTCATGTTTGTCATACAGTCATGTTATACCATACCAATTTTGGTATAAATCCAATTAACGATACGGCCAGGAGAGCACAATGTCGTAGGCGGCTAGATAGATAGATAGATAGATAGATAGATAGATAGATAGATAGATAGATAGATAGATAGATAGATAGATAGATAGATAGATAGATAGATAGATAGATAGATAGATAGATAGATAGATACGCTCAACATCGCCGAAGTTCGCCAAGAAATGCTTCGCATTTAAAAATATCAGGCCTGCTCACTGCCTCTGTGACGTCACGCGTCTTCACCAAGCGAGCGCGCACGGGAGGCTGTGAAGCCATTGCCACCATCGTCTTCCGTGAAAAGATAAAACGTTCGGAGCGAGTTTTACATGTGCAAAAGTCTAATTTTGCCTTTTGCGTCGGGATTGGCGCTGGTTTAAGGAATGTATTAGGGTAGGTACTCACTAGCGGCAAAAACGCGAGCGACACGCCGCGTGCGGCAAGCGTGCTCGCGGAAGGCGCGTGCGTTCGTGTTTCCATTCGCGTTTTACGCTACAAGGCCGCGATACGTGGAATCGAATTGTATAAGGCTACGTACTCACTAGCAGCAAAAACGCGCGCGACACACCCCGTGCAGCAAGCGCTCGCGGCAGGCGCGTGTGTTCGCGCTCTCATTGGCCTTTTACGCGGACGCGGCAGCAAGTCTTGAAGTCTTATACAACTCGAGACTCCAAGTATCACTGCC
Source organism: Rhipicephalus appendiculatus (assembly GCA_030522465.1). Taxonomy (NCBI): domain Eukaryota; kingdom Metazoa; phylum Arthropoda; class Arachnida; order Ixodida; family Ixodidae; genus Rhipicephalus; species Rhipicephalus appendiculatus. The sequence continues at coordinate 720,432 of JALIZH010032910.1, read as the reverse complement.
TTGTGGCGTAAAACGCGAATGGAAACACGAACGCACGCGCCTGCCGCGAGCACGCTTGCCGCACGCGGCGTGTCGCTCGCGTTTTTGCCGCTAGTGAGTACCTACCCTTAAAGGGGAACTCCGGTGCATTTTCGACCATATTGAGATAATGCCGTTTTCAAATAGTATTAACAGTCCTGTATTAACAGTCATGTAGGCTGGTTCGTTTTACTGGGAGACTCATCAATAATTTTAAATAAGCAATAAACAATCAGTCAAAACCGAAACCGAAACAGTGAGCTGCGCCGTGCTGGGTATGCGATGACGTCACGAAATCCGCTGCATGCCGCCACGGCTGGCCAGGGTGTAAACATAGAACACGTGCTTCTGCTATCGCGCGAAAAGCAAGCTGGCGATGTCATCCGAAGCTGAATCAAGCTGTGCCAGCCCGTCTGAACTTACCAGTGACGAGAACAGCGATGAGTGCAGCTGCTATCTGTGCGCGGAAGCATTGCGTTTTGATTTCGACCCGCCGGCGCATCGAGCAGCTGACGTGCCCCGCATTGATCTCGTCGTTGCTCAGTATTGTGCGGGCTTACTGTAGGACCCGATGTCAACAACTAACGCGTTATGCAGTTGACAAAACCCAACAAATATGCTCGCGTCGTGGTTGCCTCGTAGAAGAGAGCGCGCGCTGCATCCGCCTGCTGGGCGAGATGGGGTAGGCACGTTACGTCACATACCAGGGTGGCCCGCGTTTACAGACGTGTTTCGGAATCGGTTACCAATTTTTGAAACTCGTTTTCTAAAAAGCTAAGCGAGTTAGGGCTGTATAATTTGGCGTATATCATCAGGGTTCCGAAGAGAACATATGCTTAAAGTTTTATAGAGATCGGTGAATGTCAAAAAATCGCCGGAGTTCCCCTTTAAGCTTTAATAAATTTTTTGGTGATTTATCTGTAAGCCATGTGTTATTTCACTTAAAAATGAAAGATCGTACGCTATCGAACGTGCGACCGATTAATAAGAGCATTGATGGCCCAACAATGTGACGAAAGTAATACAGTATATTTTATTCAATCTACATTCTTTATTTACACACACACATGGCACACTGTCCAGAACATGCACAGAAACTGTTCGTATTCATTTGCTAAACTTCTGCAGTTTTCTCTGCCGAGTTCGCGCTTTTCTACTGTAGTGCCGATTCTCGGATCGGTGTACTTGGTAGTCGTCCTTAAGTATTCCGGCTTGAAATGCAGCTCACACACCTTACAACCATTTAAGCGGGCGATTTATCGCAAGCTTTCTGCTCCACATGCCCCTTATGGACTAAGGTACAAAACAGGGAGATCTTTGTGTCTACAGGCATCCAAATGCGGCTGAATAGCAGAAGTACATATTTCAAGAAAAAAAACTTCCCCATCTCCTGCTAAAGGGAACCATGTATGGATGCGAAGCAGCGGGGGGGGATGGCTGGCTTGAGCAGGAGAAACGACGCCGCTCCCGATTCGCGCCAGCGGCCCGGTCGCTCATCGCGGCGCTGCACAGGAGAGAATGAGGCGCGCGCGCGCTCCGTTATTTTCATACCGCGGAACTACCGTGGCGCCCCCCAGCGGAATATGCAGCTGTCGCACCACCTGTCGTGCGCGCCTCTCCGTAGAGTAGACGATTCCTAGAGGAGAGAAAGGGTGCGAGCGTAGGAGAGGAGCTGTGGGACGATCGAAGGAGGGACGGACAAACCCCCCGCAAGCACATGCAAGCAAGATCAAGGAATGGAGTCAACGTGGGCGACAGACGGCCACCGGTAGAGCGCGTTATTCTTTGCTTGCACCCGCCACCTGCCTAGTCATTGCTAAGCAGCCACTTTGTGATCTCTGCCATGACTCTCATGACTGTGATGATGGTTGACGGCCTTATTGTACTACAGTGTCTGGTTCGCATAGTGGCTGCTTTCCGACTTCATGAAAGTGACCGGACGCGGGATGCGGGAAGGACGGACACAGCCCCGAGCATAAGATGCTTCGCATCTAATAAATTAGGCAAAGGTGCTGGCGGTGCTGGCGATACTGGCGCCTAATTACACTTCCACAAGAAAAATGGTAGGACCAGTGGTAAGAAATACTACGTCGTACATAACAGATGCACGACGCCACGCACCGGCCCTCCATCCCTTTTCCCAGCATAGTAATCGGAGGTGTTACGACAAGCCAACGGCGCTAGGCGCAAATTGCGAAATGTTTACTGACCCTGAAGGAAAAACGCCTGTTCTGATAATATATTGCCACGCGCGTTTATTGCTTCATTTTGATGTGTTCGGGATGCGAGCAGCATAACGTCAAACGCATCTCTCGCTCCGCTTGTGAAATCGGTTGAGCGGAACGTGCAGATGCGTCATTTCACCGTCATTTTTCAGCCAAGCAGACCGCGTCTCGGCAAACGCGCTCGTCAAAATGGTGAAATATATGCAGTTCCCAGCACTATCTCGGGAGACGGTATACGTTGTTGCGGGGCTGAGCGTCAGCGACACTAAGCTAAAGGTGTCTAATGTCAAGACTTGCGCTAACGAGTCAGAAGCATCATTTTACTTGAAGAACCGAACATGTTAGAGCTGTTGAAACAAATCAAAAGCGTACCTTCGAATCACGCAGAGAACGCATGTCGATGTCATCCCGACGAACGGCTCGTTCCCATTTCGCAATCTGGTCGTCCTTGGAGAATGAAAACACTTGGACCTCCGGTACAAAGCGGTGACAGTTGTGCCTGCAGCACTGCCCCATTGGGAAAGTTGCAGGTGTACACTACGCGGCGAACATTCAGTGAACAAAACATCACCCCGCAGCACTTCACAGACGCAGATCTTCATGCAGTCGCCTAAACAAACACCAGCACACCACGACAGGCTTAGCAATCCTGCTCTCTCGAACGGCGGGAGCATACATGCGCACGTCTACTCGGCAGCAGACAAGGGGCAAAACTGAGTGACGTCAGAGGCCATGCCCGGAGCAGGCCTGAATTTTTTTCCTAGATGGCATTGGCCCAGCGCTCTTACCACTGACCTACGCCGGTGCTTGAAAGTGCGTTGCAAACTGACCCTATGCAGGCTTCATGTTCGGCTAAGGAAATCGCGTTAACATGTGTAGTAAAGCGTTTTAGAACAGTAAAGTAACAACCAGGCGTCATGCAATGCGAATTGCGTAACGAGTGGGTCGTTCAATGCTGCAACCCATTACAAGACCGTCAGGCATAATTCTTCATCGTCGTCTGCCACAGCATCAACAAATAATGCGTTTTAATTGTGTAGCGGTTACGCGCTTTTCCGAAGAATTACGAATATTGGCGTGGCGGACACTTGCCCACTACACAAAAATTATGATGACTTATGGCGTAGTGTGCACCATGCAAGTGTTTGTAGTAGTTGCCCCAAGAGTATTTGAAAAGGCACTAGAAAACGCCGTTCTTCCAGCTTTCGCTGTGACTGTGCTGAGCGTTCCGTGTAGGCCTGGCGGTTTTTTTCCCCTCTGCTTTAAGTTGTGATAAAATAGGGTAGTGGGCTGGCTAATGGCCGTGCACTGACGCACTTTAAATCTCACTCTGGTTTACACAGCGGAACCACCACTGTCCCCCCACGTAAACGACCACGTTCTTGCCCTCAGCGCGAACGCTCATTTGCTAACGCTTCCAGCCCAAACTGATCATGTGCAAAGCCTGTTCAGAGGGCCATCTTCGTTTGTTTTTTTTAACAGCGGAGCTGTCCGAGCTTTTGGTTCCGCCGCGTAGCATTAACACCACCCCGCGTTCAAAGACGAGGGAGTTGTTTTCTCCTCGCCTTCGCTACCCTTCCAACAGGCGATATATCCTCCTCGCGACTTATTTCTTAAAAGCACCTGAACAATTTCAGCACTAAGCGCTACAGCTTATCAGGATTTCGCGCTGCTCGGCTACACGTTGTTATCGCAGCTTGCGCAGTCGGAAAGACACAAAATGAACTGAAATCAGTTGATCGCGCACGATAGTAATGCGAGACAAGGAAGAACGGATGGGCGGCTGCATGGCAAAGCAGTGCAGGGAACTATTCACATTTGATATTTCGCGCATATAGACCAATCGAGAGCATGTATACTATGTACGCCACGGGAATCACTGTCTGCATCACGAAAGTGTGCAAGAAAGACGAGAAACGTCAGGAGAAAATAATGCGCTCGTTTTTTAGATGCGAAGCATCTTATGCTCGGGGCTATCTATGTCCGTCCCCCCGTCCCGCGTCCCGCCACTTTAATGAAGTAAGGAAGCACCCATTATGCGAACCAGAACACTGTAGTAAGTATCAAGGCCGTCAAGCCTATCACAGTCATCAGAGTCATGGCCGAGAGCACAGAGAGGCTGCTTAGCAATAGCTAGGCAGGTGGTGTCTGTCGCCCAGGTTGACCCCATTCCTTGAGTCATGGCCGAGAGCACAGAGAGGCTGCTTAGCAATGGCTAGGCAGGTGGTGACTGCCGCCCAGGTTTTCCCCATTCCTTAATATTGCTTGCATGTGTTTGGAGGGGGCTTAGTCCGTCCCTCCTTTTCGCGTCCCACACCACCACAGCGCATGCGCGTCCCCTCCCCCCTCTCTCTTCTACGCTCACCCCCCTTTCTCTCCTCTAGGAATCCTCTACTCTACGGAGCGGCCCCCGCGCCCCACAGCGCATTCGCGTCCCCTCCCCTATGCTCTCCTACGCTCATCCCCATTCCTCTACTCTAGGAAGTCATCTACTCTACGGAGCGGCGCCCGCGTCCCACATCCCCACAGCGCATGCGCGTCCTCTCCCCCCTCTCTCCTCTAGGAATCCTCTACTCTACGGAGCGGCTCCCGCGTCCAACACCCCCCACAGCGCATGCACGTCCCCTCCCCCCTCTCTCTCCTCTCCTACGGGCCCCCCCGTCCTTTCCTCTAGGAATCCTCTACGGAGCGGCGCGCACGACAGGTGGTGTGACAGCTGCATACTCCGCTGGGGGGCGCCACGGTAGTTCCGCGGTATGAAAATGACGGAGCTCGCGCGCCTCATTCTCTCTCCTGTGCAGCGCCGCGATGAGCGCCCGGACAGCGCCTCCTCTATTTTTCAGTGCCTGGGCGAAGGAGCGGCGCGCAATGGGAACCGGCCGTCGGCGTTAGTGCGGCTCTTCGCCGCCAGGCGCCACCACTCGAGTAGACCCGCCGTCGCGTCTTCGCTCGCAGAAACGAATGCCGCGGCTGAATTCGAAGCTGCTATATGGTGCAGTTTTCGGCTGTATTCGAGCTGTTTGAAGTATAATGAAACTTGTAGACGGAAATCGTGAAGCACTTGTCGTTCTGCGCAACTATTCTATTTGAATGGCATATGAGTCGTTCGTGGTGTCGTCTGCTAGGCCGTTACCACAGAGCGCGCGCCAGGCATGAGCGGAAGATTGTTTTGTCACCATTATGTTCGCTTGACTGAGAGTTGGTTTTCGACTGTCTGAAATTTTGGAATCAGCGTTTGCCGGGAGCTAATACTGAAAGCTAGGGCGCCTGCTTGGGCATGGGGCAGCCTGCTCAGCCTTGTGCACGCATTCATTGTGACACTACAGGATGATTGCCGGTTGTTTCGCCGGTAGCGCATGTGGTGTCCACAGGCTCCGGTTGTTCCAGCTTCGGAACCTAATGTCAGCACTGCACATAGCAGCGATTGCGAGGGAGCGATCGTACGGGTACATTCATTCGTTGACTGTTCGGGCCAGTAGCGTAGCCAGAAATTTTTTTCGGGGGGGGGGGGGGGGGGGGTTCAACCGTACTGTATGTATGTTCGTGCGTGCGTTTGTATGTGTGCGTACATATATACGCAAGCAAAACTGAAAAATTTCGGGGGGGGGGGGGGAGGGTTTGAACCCCCCCAACCACCCCCCCCCCCCTTGGCTACGCCACTGGTTCGGGCGCAGCACGGTCACGTGTATTGATACTTGCCATGCTTGGTTCAGCTGTTGCCTTGGGGTGCAAACGTGAAGGGTAGTCTGCAAAGACCGACGCTACTGCATCCTTCTTGAGCCGCCGCTTCTGATATTCTACGAAATCTTCGGGTCGTAATGACGGCTAAATATTCTGGTGTAGTTTGAAGATGTATTAGGAGTCCAATTATTCCGCCTAAGAACTGCAAGCCACCTTTCCCGAACAGCAGCGGCAGCGGGAATTTCATAGAACGACAGCCGAACAGTGTTAAGCCTTAGATGCCTCACGAAACGCGTAAATTGACCGTCGGCGGCGTCCAGTGGCATCTCGCGTTGGCGACGTCAACACGAGTGATGTAAGGAATCATCATTACGTGATAACGTCATCATTTGACGTCACAGATTATAATTTTTTGCGACATCGTGATGTCACATAGCGTGACGTCGTCATATTACATCTTCGCTTGATATAAATGAGCCGATCACGGAGGCAGTGCATAACCTGCTGAAGTGCAGAAAGCTAGCAGTGGCAACGATGCTTGAGGCAGTGAGAAAACCACGTTAGGTGCGGAAGTATCTCAGAGGAAAGCAGGAGATGTTCAATACATTAAAGAGTTTTAGAATACCGTACGTAAAGCTTGCGGACGTTGCGGGTGTCCCTTTACGGGAGCCCGCAAGAGGTAAGCGTATGACGCATGCGCAGTGGCGCTAAGCGCTAACGCAAAGCTTTGCGTATGCTAGCTATTCTAAAACCCCGTATTGACTACGAAGAAAAATAAGAAGCTGGCTTTCGCCTTCCAGTCGTAATAGCTGAATGCACAAGGGACCCTGAGAGCTTTTTTTTTTATACGTAAAGGGAAATAAGAAAAAGACAATCATGATTTCTTTTCGTTCATTTCGCAGAGTGGTACACAACAGCATGACATACTGAAGCATGCAAAGACGTGGTTGCAATAGCCTGAAATAGGAAATAAAACGCGAATACTATCAAACTCGAAAGAAAATATCGAATTCAACAGCACGGTCTGACAGACTGCCTGCGGAATACGTATAGTGGGCTAGGAAAGGAAACGCGGACATGCGGCATCGACATTCTTTGCTGTTTCGTATTTATTTTTGAGCGGTTGTAGCCTGGATGATTGATAAAAATACAGTGTCATCCACGGTACAGACAAAGGCCATCTAGCTTCTTTTTATTGCCACCACGGTCAGAGCGTGATGAAAATAGCGCGGTAGCGCGCCGCTATTTTCGCGTTTCTTTCCATCACTCCCTGCACCTCTGAAAACCTGCGAGAAGCAAGAATGCAATTAAACTCGGATGCAAACAGACAATCGCGAGCTTCGTAACACACGCGGCCGTTCAGCGCCAGCTTCCCGTAGTCTACTCGCACAGCGCCGCCACGCGGCAGCGGCGAGCGGAGGCGGAGCGCGCGCTCGACCGCCCGAGGAGAGCGTTCGCCCAGGCACTGAAAAAATAGAGGAGGCGCTGGCCCGGACCGCTGCCGTGAAATGAGAGCGGCGACGTTCCTCCCGCTAAAGCTAATTATCTCCCCGCTGCTTCGCATCCACACATGCTTCCCTTTAACGGACGATGGGGAATTTTTTACAGCGAAAGCTGTATATGGCTAGGAGAAACGAAAAACCGCTCGGCATCTGTGTCACGAGCGGTCTCCATTGGCTGTGCTATCAGTTACGTCTTCTGAGCGTCGGACCAAAGCTCGCGCGCCATTGGCGCGCGAGCTTGGGTACGACGCTTGCAAGGTCAAACGCTTGCAGCCACGGCGCGCCCTCTGGCGCGCCGAAGAAACGGCGTTTCGGGCAGAACATCGTCGACGTGATTGCGGGAGCGCGTTCGCCGGGGGGCGAACGCCCGCTTTCGGCCGAGAGTTTCTCCAGCGGCACTTTGGCTTCGGCTCCGACGTCTGTGACCGCCTGCGGTTCGACCACAACCTGGTAACGATAATTGCGGAAGGCTTCAGTGCAGCGTCGGGTTGAACCCACTGCTAAACACCGGGGCCGCACATTTCAGCTTCGCTGGTTAACCATTCGTACGGAGTGCTTAGGCGGTGATTTTTTATGCCTTGTTTATCACTAAGGATGCGACAACCGCTTTGGCCGTCGAAAGCACTCTGAACGGTCTAGCGCAAAAAAAAGCAACAAACGAAGGGCACCGTTCTCGGTATTATACGATATCACGAATCGATAATAAGTTCACAGTATAATAGGAGCCGATCCGGGTGAGTGCGCTTTATTTAGATGCGAAGCATCTTATGCTCGGGCTATGTCCGTCCCGCGTCCGTCCCGCATCCCGCGTCCGGCCAATTTCATGAAGTAGGGAAGCACCCACTGTGCGAACCAGAACACTGCAGTACAATATAAGGCCGTCAACCACCACTACAGTCACCAGAGTCCTGGCGGAGAGCACAGAGAGGCTGCCTAGCAATGGCTAGGCAGGTGGTGTCTGTCGCCCAGGTTGACCCCATTCCTTGATCTTGCTTGCATGTGTTTGGAGGGGGCTTAGTCCGTCCCTCCTTCCCGCGTCCCACAGCGCATGCGCGTCCCCTCCCCCCTCTCTCTCTCCTACGCTCACCCCCCTATCTCTCCTCTAGGAATCCTCTACTCTACGGAGCGGCTACCGCGTCCCACACCCCCCACAGCGCATGCACGTCCCCTCCTCCTCTCCTACGGTCCCATCGTCCTCTCCTCTAGGAATCCTCTACGGAACGGCGCGCCCGACAGGTGGAGTGACAGCTGCATACTCCGCTGGGGGGCGCCACGGTAGTTCCGCGGTATGAAAATGACGAAGCGCGCGCGCCTCATTCTCTCTCCTGTGCAGCGCCGCGATGAGCGCCCGGACCGCTGCAGTGAAATAAGAGCGGCGACGTTCCTCCCGCTCAAGCTGATTATCTCCCCGCTGCTTCGCATCCACACATGGTTCCCTTTAGCGGGAGATGGGGAATTTTTTTTCTTTTTGGCGCACACAGTTGACTGCGCTTCTGGTGGCCAAAGAAATTATCGCGAGCGCAGCTATAATCAAGGACGGAAACTCCAAGGCGAACACATTAGTGGCGCCGGGCCTGCTTCGAACTTGGCCCGTTTCGAACTGCAGATGTCGCTCGTGCTGTTCCGAGTGCGACACTTCATCGTTCTAGACATGTGTGTTGATCACTGTACATTCAAACTTACTACCGTTAGCACTGATGATATTTTCTTGTACCATCAATAGTTCGATAGTGGCTCAACTATCGATAGTACCATCGATAGTTCTGCATCACGACTTGAGACGCAATGTTGCCTGCCAACAATACCAATGAGGACGACCCGTGACATCAGTGAATACATAGAAAGGGCAGAAGAGGCACGACAGTTGGCAAGGAACCGCATCATTCAAAAGCAGGATGCCGACGCGCACCGTTATAATCTAAAACGAAGAGACGTACAGTACCACCGTGGAGACCGAAGTGTGGGTGTGGACGCCTGTACGTGCACGTGGCCTATCAGAAAAGCTTATGCGGCGCTGTTTTGGCCCTCACAGGGTTCTTCGTCGGATAGGTACCTTAAACTACGAGGTGATCCCAGAAGGTCAAGTGTGCACAACACGACGCAGGAATCTCCCGGAAGTCGTACATGTTATACGACTGAAACCATATTACGAAAGGAACTGATCAACCGAACTGACTCACGTCCTCAAACACCACGAGCAGCCCTACCCTTTGAAAGCTGTCGACCATCTGTACGCATCGGGACGATGCGTGCTAGGAGTTCGACGTTCGCAGAAAACACACTGCGTTTGTAAAAGCAGCCGCACAAGTGACAAGCAAAGCGCGCCACCATGCTACGCCACGTACCGTCACGAGACTCCGTGTGCGTGGAATATGAGACCGACGAAGTTCGGAATAGCTAGGAAGGGACATTCTTGCCAGCAATTCAGTTTCCGAGTTCTGGGGCACAGGTTCACCCCAAAATAAACACTTTTTATAGTAGCAGGCGCTATATTCATTGGTAACAATACGAACATCGGTGAGGTTAGAATATCTTGACCTCTTGTAAACATCTTTGCATTAAAAGTAGCAAAATACCTACTCTCGATTGATTTGATCTGTTAAGATGCAGCCAGAAGGACTCGCATACTGCTCCGTTTAACAAATTGAGAATCTGTGGCGGGCGATTTGGCGTTGTATTTTTGCCTCTGTTTTCAAGTGGCACCGCTGGTACTTTGCTGCGAATGCACGGTGTGTAACTTCACGGGAATATTAAAAAGCTCTACCTATCGTATTTTCGTAATGTTGAGACGAATGGAGCTTGCCAGGCCACGGCGGCCGCATTGGATGGGGGGCGAAATGCAACAACACCAGTGCACTGAGAATTAGGTACATATAAAAGTACCCTAGGTGGCAAAAATCATTCCCCCCGGCTAGGACATTCCTCATATTCATATTGCGGTATTCGCTCGTAAACCCCCCGAACTTTTGTATTTTTTCGGCTGATACCGCCGCGAGCTGCATGTTTTGAGCTGCTTTTTTCCCCCCCTCCCGGGTGCTCATTTTAAAACAGAAAGCCCGTTCAGGCAGGTATTTATGCATGCTGAGTGCTAAAAGTAAATGCGTGAAAGCAAAGCGACCGTCGCGGAAGCTTAGAAAGCTGAAACACCGAGGCTGTCCCACACATAGCCCCAGCGATAGCAGCGTTCGCATACTCTCAAGCACAGCTGCGCCTCTGGCGGCGGCCGCTGCCTGCATATGAAACTGAAGCCGCAGTTTCGTGACCATAAGAAGAATTGAATGAATCTGCGTGTACCTAGGATTGATGCAAGCAATGCAGGAGAGACGTGTATTCTTTTATTTCATTGGTAGAGTAACGGCTGTGCCGACATTTTTCTTTTTTAGCGCTCAGCGTGCGCGCGATGCGCCGTGTGTGTCGCGTTGTCTGTATAAGTTTGCGCACTACCTGTTTGTCATGAATACACTTCACAAACAGTCTTGCTTTATTGAACTCCTTAGACTGTACACAAATAATCGATTTTTTTCAGCTTCGACATACTTGGTAAGCATACGCGTTCTTAGTTTTGCACGGCACTTATAGCACTCATCAATTCAGCCAGCAATATGAAGAATTGATACTAATGAAACGGCGCCACAAGGGAAGACACGAAAAAAAGGGAACACGAAGCACAAGCGCCGTGTTCCATTTTCTGAAGTATGCTTTCAGAAGCACTGAAATCTACAAAAAAGAAACAACAACCCTTGAATCAACAATCACCTTTTGTTATGCCGTATATTCATTGTCTATCACACAACATCAAGAAAGTAGCAGAAAGGCACGGGATTCGCGTCGTGTTTTCAGCACCATGCAAACTCAAGAAAGTGTGCCCTATGCTAACTAAAGAAAAAGAAGGGCACGGCGAGTGCAAAAAGAATCACAAGTCTGAGTACACTAAATGCGTGTCAAATGTGTTATGAAATTCCGTTATCATGTGGCCGGTCGTATATCGGTCACACGACCTCTCTGTAGGTCGTGATCGGTCAAACCGGACGCTGCTTCAATGAACGTGCGCAGGAACACAGGCGATCCATGCGCACTGGCTCAGGCAGTAATCTTGCCTTACACTGCCGGAACTGCGACAGCTGTTTTGCGCAGCTAGAAAAAACAAAATTCATTTCCAAGGCAAGGACAGAAAGAGAGATCGTCGAGGCATTCTTCATAGCAAAAAGAGGTGTGTTAGTTCACCCTCATTATCGTTATCACGTTGGGAAATAGATTTCTTAGAAGGGCATATTGGGATATTTCCGAGATTGTAACGCGAACGTGGTCATGCCACATTTCTGCGGACTCTAAGGTTATCGATGCAATTTGCTCCTTGTCCAAGTTTAGAAATGTTGTACCTTCATGAAATAAACACAGTTGGAAGTCTGCGCTTTGTGTGTGCGCGTTCTATGTGTCTTACGTGTTGTCGTCTTCGCTCAGTTGAAACATGTCTTTAAAAAATCGATTAACCAACTAGCCCAACAACATGCTTTACTTCAGCATTGAGAGTTAGGATGGAATTATGCACGCGTGCAGTATGGCTCTCTCGTCCACGGGATTCTGTTTTGGCGTGCGAAACTCAACACAAAATGCACTTCTAATGACAGCTGTGCACAGCAGGTAATTACTAACACTCGCACTCACCTTTATGAAAAATCCAAAGTAATGGTAACCACCGCCACAGCGCTAACAACACAGTTGTTGCACGACTGCAAGTTGACACGCCAGGCGAATACCGTGACGTATCTGAAGCAGAGTAGTAAGTAGGTACAGCATACTAAAATATTACTTAACACGTAGTATGAGTAGGGTTCTTTTCCATTATCAGCGCGGTGTAGCGTTCTACTGATGTAATCGAGCTGCCGCGACGCCAAGAGCCCTGGCATCACTCACGAAAGAACACCGTATGGAGCGAGGCCATCTTGTCTTGTTTCTTCGCACGACCCTCGTCGTAGCGTACGTATGCACAGCTGAGACGGCCGTTAACGCATCAGAAGCACTGTCATTGAAGGCCTAGCAGTCGAATTAATCCATGGCGCATCGTCATACCAACGCAGGCGATGGTCATACTTGTGGTCAAAGCTTAAATAGAATGTTAACAGATGTTAGCGTCAAACCACTCACGCGACGACGGCTTCTGTCGCCGTCGATTCTGGCCTGCATGCTGCGCCATCCCAGAGTAATAATAAAAATAAAGAAATCAGAGAGGGAAATTTTATCTGTAGCCGCTGTCGAGAGATGGCGCAGCCTTCAAAATGTCGTCGGAATGGTGTGCATGGTTCGTGGTCGTCACTTTCATGGAAACTTAATCAACTCTGTAATTATCAGGTTCATTATTATGCAACTTATGATTAGAGAGAGAGAGAAGAAATATAGGAAAGGTAGGGAGGTTAACTAGACTATGTCCAGTTTGCTACCCTTCACATGGGGAGGGGGGATAAGGGAGTAAAAGAGAGAGGGAAATAGAGAGAGAAAGAGGGTCACAGTGCAGGGTTTCACAGGCGGTCGCTCAGTGATGTTGCCTTCAGGTACTGCAGGAGGGCTCGTGTGGCTTTCTGCGCTGATGCATTGTGAGACCACGCTCCCAAAATCTTTTCTTGAGTGAAGGGCCGATCGTCGAGTCTCCTTAAAGACACCCTGGAGAGAGCTTGTTCATATTGGGGACAGTGGCACAAGAGATGGTCAATACTCTCTACACCGTCGCAGTTATCACACTTAGATGAGTCAGACATGCCAATGCGATAGCTGAAAGCGTTGGCAAAGGCTACACCAACCCACAGCCGACAGAGCATTGTTGCGTCATGTCGCGAAATCTTGGATGGCAGTTGTAGTTGGATTCAAGGTTAAATCTGATTTTGCCTAAGGAAGGAAGGAAAGAGGTCGGGAAGGCAGGGATATTAACCAATCTAGTAGGACCGGTATGCTACCCTGAACTGGGGAAAGGGGTGGGGGGAGATTTAAAGATGGAGAGAGCCCGCACACACAAAGTCTCACTTCACAGTCATCACAGCCATAAGTCTATAATCGCCGGTGCAAGTCTGTTGCCTTTAAGAAGTTTAGCACTGCCTTCGTCGCCTTCACCCGCGATGACCTCTCTGGTGCATAGCTCGGCACACTCACTCATGAGTGCACTCAACTTACACTCACTCACACTCATTTGAACGTGGTGAGCTGAGTATGAGTGAGTACTCATGCGTGTGAGTGGACGTGAGTGAGAACTCATGAGTGTGAGTGGTCGTGAGTGTGAACGTGAGTGAGTATGAGTACTCATGAGTGTGAGTGGACGTGAGTGTGAACGTGAGTGAGTGCGAAGGCTGAAAAAATTGTGGTGAGTGAGTTTGAGTGAGTACTCCCTTAAAGTGCCGACCTATGGAGCTCGGCACACTCACTCATGAGTGCACTCAACTCACACTCACTCACACTCATTGAACGTGGTGAGTTGAGTATGAGTGAGTACTCATGAGTGTGAGTGGACGTGAGTGTGAACGTGAGTGAGTACTCATGAGTGTGAGTGGTCGTGAGTGTGAACGTGAGTGAGTACTCATGAGTGTGAGTGGACGTGAGTGTGAACGTGAGTGAGTGTGAAGGCTGAAAAAAATGTGGTGAGTGAGTTTGAGTGAGTACTCCCTTAAAGTGCCGACCTATGCTCTGGTGACTTTCCAGAATGGTTTCTACCGTCATCGGTCTCTGGTCTATGCGAGCTAGAGCGGCTGGTAGTGATGTTCTCTGCGCATTATAGCGAGGACAGTCACAGAAGATGTGCTGTAATGTTTCCTCGCTACCACAGTTGTCGCGAAAAGGGTTGTCAGCCATTCCGATTCTATAGGAGAATGACTTCGTGAAAGCCACTCTCAGCCATAAACGGCAAAGCAGAGTGGCATCATCTCGGCGTAGTCCAGTAGGTGTCTGAAGACGTAAAGCGTTCGGACACTGGTGGTGTTGGTTGCGCAGTGTACTTGTTGTGTTCCAAGTGGAGAAAGTGTGCAGAAGCTCCGTGTGCAGAAGCTCCGCCCACGTATCTCCGCCCACGTGTGCGTAGCTCCGCCCACGTGTGCAGAAGCTCCGCCCACGTATCTTTGGTTGTGTTGCCACACAAAGTCGTCGCCAGGTATACAGCGCGCTACAGGTCCGACGTGGATCATACGACTGAAGGCTGCGCGCACAGATTACACGGCATACATAGGTCAATCCTGTCGCATTTCTTGTTGTAGCAGATGTTCACATGTTTCACCGCACTAGCAGAGTGCACATTCGGAGGTAGTCATCCTGTCGTTGCATGGCAGTCCTGGAAAAACAAGTTATGACATCACCATTGATAAGCATACTCATAATCAATGGATATTAAGTTTTGCAAAGGTAAACGTACAAACATAGTGAACAAGTAAACAGCAGTTTTTTATACATAGATGTAAACGTACCTTATAATGCATGTTGCATCACTTGGGGTAGCTTTTTTTTGCCAGGCATGTCATGTAGTAGGTGCCTTCCCATTGCATACAGCTGTTCCCTTGTCAGGCCGGGAGGCTATGGCAGAAAATGAAAACAATATTTCTGATTATAGAGACGGTTACTTCATCACACTAAAGTGAAAGTACACTTATAATTATGTGAAACATTTGTTGCGCTAAATGTGTGGTAAAAAAAACCTAAACTGCCAACGTGGCTTCTCAAATGCGACTGCGGCGAACTATAGTATGTTTTTTGCTCTGATGTGCTGGCTAGCTACGAAGATACATGCGAGGCGTTACTGATCTATTTGCCTTCTTTTATTGCAGCGGCCTGGTTTGTGTTATCAAACGATAAACATCCGGAATGCACTTCTATTGCCTCAGCAACTCGCTCCCACTTGAAGCCACGCCGCAAGGAACGCACGTTTTCTCGGCGACAGAATATGACACGTTGAAAAATTTAACATTGCAATGCGTTGCTTCCGTGCGACGCCCAACGAAGTCATTGGTACAATACTGAAGCAATGGATTTTTACTCACCGGTCCGTATATTCTCGGGCTTGAAACGGGTGTTGATCCGGAGAAAGCTTCAACGGTTCCTTCGTTCCCCCGAAGTCAGCTGAATGCGCTTCGCGAAAGCATTCGAACGAGTCAAAATGAACAGAACGAAAGCGAATGTGTCGGCTGGCAGTGGCTCGAAACATTTACAGCGAAACGCAACAGCGCGAGGCCCATCCGAATGCAACGCGAACCGTTAGCTGCCGTTAGCCGCTGTATATTTTAAAATGAGGATAATGATGTCGATAGGCTGCTGACAACTACGAGTCAGCTGGAGCAAAAACAATTACAAAAGAATATTGACTCGGTACATGGCACGGCAGAACTACTTCGTATAAACAGCGATTTGTTTTATTTGGGTGTAGCATTACACAAAGAAGTAGTCCTCGGTTTTTTGAAGAACATCTGGAATTGAAAATTTGGCCCCGACCAGGGCGCCCCTACAGGAAAGTGCAATAGCGCGAATGGCGGCGCACATGCGGCCATAACGCGGAGGTTAGTAGATCCACTCCCGGTGTTTGAAGCCGGAACGCGCCGCGGTTGATTTTTTCGCCCTCTGCGGCGGTTTGTAGAACTTGAGAGTCTCCGGGGCCTGACGGGCCGGCTTGCCAAGGCTGGCTGCGTGACGTCATGCTCCCTCCTTTGTTTTTCTTCCTCAATGCTTGCACTGACACCTGGATATCATGCAGCTTCCTGATACTACAAAGTAATGCCCGAGTATTCGATATTGACTGGAATTTGTTCTATCCGAGAGCAGCAATATGAATAATGTAGCAGCAGTGGTCAGCAAAGTATACGAATGAAGTCATTCTTGCGAGCGTTTCCAGTGCAAGCGCCATGTTACGTGAGAAAGGGAAGCGCTGGAGTATCTCTGACTGAAGCAGGAATGGTAAATTACTGGTGCCTTTTCGGAGGCCGGCGGTTTGTACTGCGATAAAGGCGTGCGGATCACTAAAGCGCGATTCCTTTAAAACTAAGCACTTCCAGGACATGACGTATGCACTACGAGGTTTCCGGGATGATATTTCAAAAGTCTACAATGAGTTGGCATCTGCATTTAGTATCCCTTTAAGCGCTCACATAAGTACTGTGATGCATTTACTGGTTGATTTATTTACACATCCAGGTAACTGCATCTCATGCCTGGCGGACCCTAAAAGGCGAACGGGCCATATCCCATACAGGGACAGCACCCTTACTAAGCTGCTGGCCGACAGTCTTGGTGGCACTGGAATGGCTCTAATCGTGAGTATCTGTTCGTGAAAATAAGGCTGTCTGCGACGTGCGCATCGGCATATTTCTTTCTCTCGCAAGAAAACACAAACATCGCAGCCGCCGAAAGATCGGTCGATCGAATTTCCACTCCACCAGAGCGCGAAAGGCTTAGAGAGCCACTTGAAGGACATTCCAAGCGAACGTTAGCTTCGCCGTCTTGTCCCGTCCAATGGACCTTTCCTGAAAGTCGCACGCGCCACCATGCGTCGGCACAGCGCATCATGGGGAAAAAAGAGCGTCGTCTGCTTCAACCAAGCTTTCAGGCTTGTCTATAACGCACGTCGCTTCACACGCCATCTCCGGACATCATCATGCGGTTATCACTCGTTCTTAAATCATACTGGCCGTCGAAGGGAGTACACCACGTTGTACCTGTCAAGGCATGCCATGCGGCGCAACAGAAGTTAGCAGCAAAAAAGTCACAGTTCCGCCACAAGGCGAAGAAATGAATTCGATAGCAACAAATTGGAATGTCATGCGATGAATGGCAAGCAGATCGAAACGTACAGCGCGCTGCTAACGCACACATCACGCACGAAAACAACACGCACAGGACGACAGCGAATCAACAACGTTCACAGCTCGACACTTAACGCGCTGCTCAAACAAAAACGACGCACGAAACGTATTCACGGGTACAGACGAGCGCGAACTAACAAGTGTCACAGATGTTACTTCGCTGTGTTTGAAAAGCGTGCTCTTTTAGATGCGAAGCAGCTCTTTGACTAGCCTGTGTAACGCTGTCCCTCCGTGCGTCCGTATGAACGCGCCGCAACGCGCTCCCCTCGCCGCAGGTGTTGGAGCGGTGCCAAGTAGGTCACGGCGTTGACGTCACGCTCCCCTCGCAGTGCGCGCTGACGTCACTCTCTCCCTCGCCTGCCGCGCGCTCGCCGCAGCGCCCGCAGCTGCCGCCTCGTCCGTTCGCCCGCAACACCTGCCGCTACCGCCGCTCGCTACACCGCCGACTCGTCGGTTCACGCGCAAAAAATTAACACCATCTTCTCAAAGGGAACCCTGCTGGGATGCGAAGCAGCAGCGTTGCACACGGGTGGCGTCACGGGTTGAACGGCGCTGACGCAGTTGCTGCGGTGAGCGCTGGAAGATTCGCTTGAAGCGATGGCTGGCGTAGGTCTTGTCGTTTCTTCAGAGTGGACACGGGCGCTGGACCGGAGCTGGCGCGTTAGCGCCGTTCAACCAGTGACGCCACCCGTGCGCAACGCTGCTGCTTCGCATCCCATCAGGGTTCCCTTTAGGAAGATGGCGTTAATTTTTTTCGCAAATGGGAGGACTGCAGCGAGCGAAATGACCTTCGTGCGCTCCGTAATTACAACGCAATCGTTCCGGCGAAAGCCCAAGACGTACAATTCTCCCCCCACAGCGAGATAAGCGCGCGCGCGCACGGGCGTCTACCCCCCACGGGGAAAAGTTCGCGTGGGAGATGAGCGCGTGCGTCACGACAAGCGGGGGCCGAGGTCAAGTCCCGCCGAGCGCGTCCTTGGCGCCATCTCGGTGGTAATGCTGAAAACACGCTGAGAACACGCTGTATATAAATAGCTCACCGTTTGAGCGTTGAAGGACGTGCGCTTTCGTGGCTCAGCGGTTAGCGCCGCGCGCTGCGGAGCGAGAGGTCCCTCGTTCGGTGCCGCGTGTCGGAAACAATTTTCTGTATAATTTTTCTTTGTGGCTTTTATAAATATATAGATACATATACACACACGGGACATGACGGCAAAGGCGACGCCGACGGCAAAGGCGACGCCGACGGCAAAAGCCAGCCAAGAGTGTCCATATAATTGCTATAGGAATAAAATATAAACAATTACTTCGCTGACAGGTCACGCCTTTCATTGAGTGGCGCAAGTCCGTACCTGCGGAAAACCGCTTGGTCTTACCACGTCAGCGCAGAGCGGGCTGGTAATCTGAACGGTCGTGCAGAGCTCTGTAGTGCGCGTGTTTTTGAAAGCCCACGTTTTCTCTAAGCGTTCATTGTTGAACTTCGGCTAAATGTCTTACAGTGTAAAAAAGGGGGGGGAGGGAACTAGACACTTTCTTTTCTTTTTTTAGGGGCGAAGCACCTTAAGACCGAGCCTTGTCGGCGTGCGGCGTTGTCCGTGCTCACAGCACAGCTCTTTGTAAAACAGTTCTTGGAATGTCCGCTAGATGGCGGTACTTTTGTATGATGAATATATTTAGGGCGAAGCTCCTTATGGCATCACCTCGGCGGTCCAACATCCTGAGTAGCCAGTAGGCACTGGATTTCGACCTCCAAGGTAGTGCCTGTGTGAGATGTCTCCTGTGCGTGATTAAACAATAAAAAAACATTCACAACGTACATGTAAAATTAAAGTGAGCTGCGAATCGCCATGACTCTCATCGACCCTTTAGTATAAATGCGCCCGATCTCACGTCGTTGATGATGTACTGCGCAGAATTCGCGGAAGATTACCGGTTTACCGACGCACCCCCGAAGCTTCGCCCACTCATCATCATTCACTCCGTGGATATGGTGTCGTCATCTCCAGTTCTCGTCTCGTTTCCGAGAGGGCGCTGTCCTATAGACATGCGTACAATATGGCGGTTGGGTGAAGGTACGCTAGATGGCGTTGGCGGTGCAGCTGCTCTCCGATTGCGCGGACCGCCGTACGAGTGCGCTTGCCGGATCGTGCTGCTTGGCGGACCATGGACGACGACCGGTCGTTGAAGTTTGAATAAAATTTCACACACAATATCGCTTTGATTACTGCTGGGCGAAACCACTGAAGATTTCACGGTGTAACCATGATTGCTTCAGTCACCATAACTCTCATCGACCCTTTAGTATAAACGCGCCCGATCTCACGTCGGTGATGATGTACCGGGCAGAATTCACGGAAGATTCACGGTTTACCGATGAACCTCCGCAGCTTCGCCCACTCATCATCATTCACTCCGTGGATATGCTGTGATTTTTTTTTCTACATGGTATCGCAGTTTCTCAATCGAAATGCGCTAGCGGTGGTTATAAGTTTCCGCATCATTTCTAGGCCACGTGTATACGTATGTCTCTGAGGCTTGTGTTGCGGTGCGCCACCACGGCTGCCGTTTTGATGCAACACATTAACATAAGTCACATACGTGTCATTGTTTTGTGCACGAAATGTGGTACTAATGATCCTTGCTTTCTCGGGTACGTGGCCAACGAAAGCAGAGTTTGAATTTCGGTCGTCAGCGTGCTAGTTTTGACTGCGATTCGCGGGCACCTCCTTTCAGGCGTGTATTATTTACTTCTCGTACAATATTCGAGAGCTTTAGCGCCGGCGACACCAAGCAGTTGGGTCTCCACGCTGTTGCGTTCTTTTGTTCTCTACCCGCTACTTTCTGGTCGCTAGCCGCAGGAGCCAAAGATAGTACAAAAGAACGCAATAGCTTGCGTACGCAAGCCTCTTGAAGGCCCCAGCAGAAAAAACGGTTGTAAAAGAAATTGCAAGGGTGTATGCACGCGCATCGTCATCGCCGCCTTTTGCCTTTTTAAGGCGAAAGCCTTTTACGTCTCATGCTCACGTCCGTCCGTCCGTTCATCCAACCCTCCGTCCGTGCCCAGTCATGATACATACCCATAATTGTGTCGCTGGTTTCATTTCGGAAACTTGAACGTCCCGTTAAATTTCGTTTGGTAATCTGACATCGCTGCTCAGCCAAACATAATCTTATTAACAGTAACGACGAACCTTTCATTCATAATATGCGTAATGCTTATATTCGCCGACAATGAGTACTTGTGGTTTGAGCGGAAACCAGCTAGCGCGACTGTCTTTCACAGGAGAAGGCCAGGCGCACCGGCAAGCGATTCCACGGCAAACGGTTTGGAGAAGCGCCTCGAGAATGTGGATTCCCTCGATACCAAACGTTATACCGAACCCTATACATGCACAAAAAAAAGACATGGCATAGTCAGTCGAATGGCCACAGGCTTTCACCGAACACACTTTGGAATTTACAAAGTGTCCTTCAATTTTTCGCTCTCATTTGTAGCAATGCTATACGTTCCACATTGAGTATAAAGTGAGACTCAGCGAACCTTTGATTTATTGCACAATACCTTTACTGTTTTAAGGGGAGATGCGATTCGGAAAAACAGTTGCGTTAATCTGTAGCCTAGCACAATGAAATTTTCGCTGTATATATAGGCTTTTGTGCTGACTTCAAATATGTAATTAGTTTTATAGTAAGTTGCACAGTTTTCGGTTTGTGCCAGGACAATGTGTAAAGTATAGTTCGTTTTGGACAAACTTTTGGTGCCACTAAACTTTTACGGTTCTGAGCCACTAATGGCTCATATTGCTCCACATTAACTCTACAATGCAAATAACTATCAAGAAAGTGCGTATAAAACATTTTGATGGTCAAGAAAAATTGTAATGCGAGAATTCTTAGAATCCGCAGCCCATACTAATTGCCTACTTTAGGTTCGTAGTAATTATACAGGCGATATCAAGCTTTGAAAGAAATACTTGCACCCTTCACATGTTAAGGAATATGTGGGCAAAATTTTATCCCGATCGGGCTAACAGAAGTACCAAAAGCACGATGCCCAAACTCAAGAAGTTGCCCAAAAATGGATCTTGGAGAAAAACGCATTTTAAAGATATAAGTGAAAGCTCATCTATGCGGAAAAGATATGTTATTTAAGATGATTTATTCCATCATGAGAGCTTGGCAATCATGGTCATTTTGAGCATGTGGCTTTAGTGAACCCGTCATGCGAAATGCAATGGCAAGCAGCCAGGTGACAACTTCCCGGGGACTCTAGAAAATGAGCACTTTTTAGCTTTTTAGTAGCCACCTTGTGCTCTTTAAAAGCGATTTTAACCTACTTCGAGTTTAATTACAACCTTCCGGTTTTTTTTTTTTGTCGCGAAAGTAGAGAAATTAAGCTTGTGAAAGCAAATAAAAACGAAAAGTATGTTATTTTGGGAAAAAACTTGCGTTTTTCGACTCGCATCTCCCCTTAAGCCGAACCTCAAACCAATAGATGTGTTAAGTTTGCCGCGTAATATTACTAGATTAGCTCCCGAAGATGAGCGCTCGCACTGCATTTCAGACTGCGTTGCTAGTATGAAAAGATCTAATATGCATTTCAACTGTCCTGACCCTATCCGGCCTCTGGTTAATTACTGTGTGGAGAAGAAACTCAGGCCAGTAATTTCAGATGAGGATGGGTATTTCGTAATTATTCTGGACAGTATGTTCTCAGAAAAAGCATTAACAGTCATAAACAAGAACTTTAGGACGGTAACACTTACACCATCGGTAGTTAGGCAACGTCAATGGCTTGAAAAATTACAGGCCGATCAACTTCTATCCGTTGTCCACAAGCTATTTACAAAAATAATAGGTAATAGAATTAAGACGACATTAGAGTTCAATCAACCAAAGGACCAAGCAGGATTTCGTACAGGTTACTCAACGATAGACTATATTCATAGTATCAATCAGGTGATAGAGAAATGCGCGGAATACAACCAACCCCTATACATAGCCTGATAGGCGTGGGCAGGGTTCCCCTTCAGGGGGGGGGGGGAACCTGCCCCCCCTCCCTATTATGTCAATGTATGGGGCTGACTTTGCGCCCCCCCCCCCCCCCTGAGTCGCAGCGCCGCCCTCTCCCTATTATGTCTACGTATAGGTCTGACTTTGCACGCCCCCAGGCGAGGGGGGGCAGGGGGGGTTAGCCCCCCCTGCCCCCCCTCGTGCGCACGCCTATGCATAGCCTTCATAGATTACGAGAAGGCATTTGATTCGGTCGAAATATCAGCAGTCATGCAGGCACTGCTGCGGGATCAGGGCATCGAAGAAGCCTATATAAACATACTGGAAGAAATCTACAGCGGATCCACAGCCACCATAGACTTCCATAAAGAAAGCGACAGAATCCCAATAAGGAAGGGTGTAAGGCAGGGAGACACGATCTCTCCAATGCTATTCACCGCGTGTTTACAGGAGGTTTTCAGGGCCCTAGATAGGGGAAGAGTAAGGGATAAGAGTTAATGGAGAGTAACCTGCGATTCGCTGATGACATTGAATTGATGAGTGACTCAGGGGACGAATTACGGCTCATGATTACTGAACTGGACACGGAAAGCAGAGAGTAGGTCTGAAAATTATTATGCATAAAACTAAAGTAATGTGCAACAGTCTCGGCAGAGAACAGCGCTTTGCGATAGGTGTCAAGACACTGCAAGTGGTAAAGGATTATTGTGAGCGTGACAAGTCGAGGGCCGCAGGCAGACGAATGTCGGCGGCATCGCAGCACAGGCGAAGAGATTGGAGCTCCTCAAGTCGCTGGCAAATGGTGATGACGTCCCTGAGTGGTGGCAGGACTTTGCGCGGCGAGGGCGTTTAAGGCGACGTTGTTTATGCGTTTAATAAAGTGGCGTATCTGGTCGTTCGGTAGACATGGTGGGGTTAACACGCTTGCACAATGCAAGGACCTCCTCAATGTACGAGGTGTATGATTCACCCGGTATCTGTATGCGCTCAGCGAACTGTAGGGGCACCGAAAATGTGACGAAGCTGCTGCGCGAAAGTGTCCCAGTCGGGAAGGTCTGGTTGGTGGTTACAGAACCAAGTTTTAGCCACACCAGACAGGTAGAGGGGGACGTTTCGCAACTTCTGTGGGTTGTCCCACCTGTTCAAGTCGCTGACAAGGTCGTAGTTTTGGATCCAGTCTTCTACATCATCCCCTCGTAGTCCAAAGAACACAGGTGGATCACGCAGACGGTTGTTGGTGGGCAGAGCGGGCGGCGAAGGATTTTCTAGGGCGGTCATCGCAGGGGGTGTTACTCGACGACCCGAGCGGAGCTCCAGCGAGAACGGGCGAGAGGACTTGGGGATCGAAAAGCACCGCCCACCACTTATGAGGAACCGCTTTATTCAGCCGGGCTCGAGTTAGATCACATTGATGATGATATCTTCAGATGACAAAGATGTACAAGTGGTGATGATATGTAAAGAGAATGAAGAGCCATTCACTTGTCGTGCTCACAATATGTCTACTTAGGACAAGTAGTAACCGCGGAGCCGAAGCATGAGAGTGAAATAACTAGAAGAATAAGGATGGGGTGGAAACCATTCGGCAAGCATTCTCAAATCATGAATGGTGGTCTACCACTATCCCTCAAGAGGAAGGTATATAACAGCTGCATTTTACCGGTACTTACCTGCGGAGCAGAAACCTGGTGGCTTACAAAGATGGTTCAACCTAAATTGAGGATGACGCAGCGAGCGATGGAAAGTAAAATGATAGGTTTAACCTTAAGAGATAGGAAGAGAGCAGAGTGGGTCAGGGAACAAACGGGGGGTTAAGGATATCATAGTTGAAATCTAGAAGAATAAATGGACATCGGCCGGGCACGTAGCGCGTAGTCAGGGTAACCGCTGGTCATTAATGGTAACTGACTGGACTCCAAGAGAAGGCAAATGCGTGAGAGGGAGACAGAAAACTAGGTGGGCAGATGAGATTAAGAAGTTTGCAGGTATAACGTGGCAGCAGAAAGCACAGGACCGGGTTGATTGGCGGAACATGGGAGAGGCCTTTGCCCTGCAGTGGGCGTAGTCAGGCTGATGATGATGATGAGTTAGGCAACGTGTTGTCGACCTTTTGTTAAAACATAACCTAGAGAGAATAGCTTGTAATCATTGCTTTTAAATTGCGCGGAAAGACGGTCACGAAAGAAAGGCGATAAAGACAGGACGACGCGCCACTGACAAGTGAAATATTTTATTCAGAACGCACATTTATATAACGCAATCCCAGTAATCCCCCCGCCCTGACGACTGATAACAGACGGTTGCCTAGAGCACCACATCATCTGGTAGCACGTGTCGTTGCAGGAACCCTCTCTCTTTTAGGGGCGAAGCTCCTTATGCCGTGGGTCGTGCGTCCCTTGTTTGTAGTAGCCACCTGCGTGATGACGATGACGATCGCGATGCCATACAACACATGGCATCGCGATATGGTCTCACATGTACATCGTTCCAAGAGATGGCAAACGCGTGAGGGGGAGAAAGAAAATTAGGTGGGTAGATGAGATTAAGAAGTTTGCAGGTATAACGTGGCAGCAGAAAGCACAGGACCGGGTTGATTGGCGAAACATGGGAGAGGCCTTTGTCCTGCAGTGGGCGTAGACAGGCTGATGATGATGATGTACATCGTTTGATCACATGCAACCAACCACCATCACGTCTTTGCCGTGGGTCGTACCCACTATGCGTCATAACGATGACGCTGATGACGATGGCGATCGCGATGCCATACAGCACATGGCATCACGATATGGTCTCACATGCATATCGTTTGACCACATGCAACCAACCACCATCACGTCTTTGATGATGCGCCTCCGGAGCTTCGCCCACTCATCATCATTCACTCCGCGGATATGCTGTGATTTTTTTCATGCAAACTGATAGAGGGATGGCTTATGCACCTCGTACCTTCTTGGCTGATGTGAAAGGCCTGAGTGATTTCCTTCTGAGTTTTCCCTAGGTGCTTGTAAACCTCTGTGGTCTTTTCAAACAAAGGCCTGCATCCGCTCTCCGCACAGTCTTTGCAATGCATGGCTAAGTGTGTGTGGGGCCTTCCAATCAAGGAACTGTGGTGTTCCCTCAAGCGTGTGTTCAGGCATCTTCCGGTCTGCCCGACGTAGACCATCCCGCATGTTAGGGGCAGTCTATATACGACGCCTACTGCGCAAGGCACAAAAGTATTGTGTGTCTCACACTGCATACCTTGCGATTTCGCAAGGTGTAGGGCCTGCCAATCAGTTCCTTGCAAATGAGTGATAGCTTTAGCGCACGGGTTAAGCGTCTTTTAGATGAAGGAAAGAATTGTAAATTTAAGGGCTCGTTTTCTTTGTTAGACACAATAATAAAGAGAACTAACAGACAATGTCTTTTAGATATAGGTTATCCTCTTGTTGCAGTGAGTGCACTGTCGCTGAACGTTTAAAGAAATTCGTTAAGTCCCAGCACGGTTGCAGAAAGTGCTATGTAGGAAGAAACGTATCGTAGGTATACCGTCCATTCGTTGCGTATCTCACAGGCTAAAGAAAGTAGATACGGCGTTAATGTTGTTTTTACGGCAGCCAATGGGCTAGCTAAGATTTGTGCCGCAGTGCAGAGAAGACAAGAAGCGGACCGATATGTGTTTCGTAAAGCACACCAACAAATTCACTGATTGCCGTACGAGTGTAGTTTATCAGGTTCCTTTCAGCTGCGGCCGCTCCTACGTTGGACAGACGGGACGCTGCATTAACCAGAGATTATTGGAACATAAGAGATCGCTCACCGGAGACTCACCTTCTAATCTTTCTTCACATTGCTGAGAATATAAATGCACGCGACGAATGCGCAGACCGGCACAGGAATGAAGAAACGCGTCCAATGATTGAGGCACGGCATAACAATAACAGTGGTAGCGCATGTGTGAGCCAACCGTCGATTGCATAAAGATGAAATCAAATGCCTTAACACTTATCTTTCACGTAGACCCCCCACGCGTGCCAGCTTCGTATATTGCATGGGCATGCGTAGATAAGTTTTCGCGCCTCCGCCGTTGCGCGCATCTTCAGTTGTGGTGTCCTGACTTCCTTCTTGTGTCCATGTTTGCACGCCCTGTCTTTTTAGAATCTTTCATCTCTCTATTTCTTTTTCTGTCTATATTCATTCTTCTCTTTCTTTGTCAATCTTTCTCTGTACTTGTTCTCTCACCCATCCAAGGTGAGCGTCGTCTCCAAATCGAAATAAAGTTCTTTGCCTGCCCAGTTATGGCCTCCCACGTCGGACTAATCAGCGAAGTGCGAGAGCGCGCGCCGGGGAGCGAAGAGTTTATGCGTAGCACGCGCAGCTGTGCCAGGCGCGTGGCGACGCGAGATTGCAATATAAGGTAGAAGCCGTTCATGATGACCGCAGTCTCTTGTCGAGGGGGGCTTTGCCAAGCTTAATGTGAACTCTTAATTGTGTGCAGATAGCCTGCGTTTCTCCGAGCGCTTCCAACGCCCACGAGACAATCAACACTCTGCGGTACGCATCCAGAGCCAAGAAAGTCAAGACGAAACCAATGGTTCGAATGGTAAGAAAATTCGGCACGTACCGTGGGAATCGATGTTCTGCGAAGCACGCGGAGGGATTTTTTCCTTTTTTTTTGACCGAAACGTCACGAAATGACGCTAAAGCTATGCATACATGTTGTGCGCACAAACGTATGTTAAACAGTCGTACATTTTTTATACAACCACTTGTTTACAGCTGTGTAACGACGCAAACATCAACATGGGCATTAACAACACCAGAAGCGGTAAGCTGATATGTAGCGCATGTGCTTGCGAGGATGGTAGCCCTGGATAGTGCTACGTAGACCAACTTAAGTGGATGGCGCTTAGGTATACAGTTGACGTTAACCCGACGTGACGCTTGTATCATAGAAGCACATATGTAGTGTGTACAAAATTAGATAGCCAGCACTGCAACCACAACTGACGCTTCAATTACATCACGCCTGCATAGGGTCTTTTTCTAAAGCAGTTTCGAGAACTAGCGTGGCTCTGTGGTAGAATACTTGATTGCCACGCAGAATGCTTGGGTTCGATTCCTGCTGGGACCCTGATATTTATTCGTTGCATTCGTCGGGTTAACGCTGTCCCATGTCAGCTAGGTTTGCTTAACGCTCTAGCATATAAATTACCAATGGCTGTTCTCGCCGTTCCTGGGCAGCCATAAGCTGTCAATCCCCTGTGGCGCATACCCACATACCGTGGCCCGTGGTATACAGGTATGTGCCACACGTGTCTAGAGGAAAGGGTTTGACGACGTACGTGACGGGATTGTCACGTTATGCATGTCATGATCAGCCAGACATATTCGTCATAACCTCTTACCCTCCCATACTAATCTTGGTTTACACCAAATTAATCACGAGAGCACCCTGGCAATCACGAGAGCACCCTGTAGTAGGCGGCTAGATAGACAGAAGCACTCAAAGTGCCTGCAGTTCACTGAGAAATGCTTTGCATTTAAAAACTCCCGCAGAACCTGGCACAAGTATTTGAGGAATGAGCTGCTAGGGAGCTGAGAAAACTCTCAGCAAACAGGCCTTGAACTTGCGGCGTCGATTGAATTAACCATTTGCAAAAATCTGCAAGGCGGCTTTCCTGCAAGGTTGTTTTCCAACCAAACACTCTCGTTCACAGGCTGCATTTCTCGCTGATTCGTGTTTTTGCTTTCCCACCACCCCCCTTCTTTACGAGCGACAGGTGCCTCGTTCACAATGCGATCCTAGGCTGAGGGTTCGTACGAGGCGGTACATTGTTGGGGAAAAAAGTCGTTTTGTCGTGCTCGCGTGCCTTCACTGGAATTAGGAGCGGTAAAAGCACAGTGGGCCTGGAAAGCAGTCTTTGCACGAGTGTTTTTGGTTGGAAAACAGCCTTGCAGGAAAGCCGCCCTTTTTTGCAAATGGTCAATTAGATGGTCGAACGACAGCTGCCATATGACCCGAATGGTTGCGCATTTTCATATCAAATTTAATTACAAAATTCACGCGCGTCACCCCTCCACGTGAATAAGAGAGGGCCGCTATGCAGGATAGACCGAAACTCGGGATCTTACCGAGCTCTGGCGACACCCCCTTTCGAACGAGCTAACAGTACGAAAGGTCCATCCCTTAGCGCGCGCTGCGAGCTATTAGTTACGATGGAACGCGGCGTCGCGTCAAGGGCGGTCGACCAAGTTGGGTGGTGTCTTCAAACCAGAGAAATCTCGTTTCATTTCTTTGTCGTTCCACTGAGCGCAGAAGTGCACCCCTGCAGAGAAACTCTTACCAACGATATTTTTTAGAGGTATATGTGATGTCCGCATTCAGTATCCTTTAGAATAATGAGCACCGTAGCCTCTGAGGTCAGTTGCGCCTTGCAACACCGCGGCCGGAGCGAATCGCCGAGGGTATAATCATCGTGGTCGGCCTGTACATTCTAAGCCTCTTCTTCATCGGCTGCTCGCTCCCTGAGCACGCGCGCCCGGCTGATTAGTTAACTGGCTGGGCGATATACCTAGCTAAGCCAGGACACGCTACGACCAACTTAATTGAGCCAGGTCATGCTAAGACCAAGCTAATTAAGCCGTGTAAAACTACGACCGAACTAACGAAGGTCACGCTAATTAACACGAAGCTAATCAAGAGAACGCTGAATAAAACAAAGCTGGAGCTAATTAGGTGCTTACTCACTAATATCGTGCTAACTAGGATCGCGCTAAATAAGAATGTGTTAATTAGCTCCCTACTCATCCAGACCTTACTAATTGTGCCCAAGGTAATTATTGACGTATTAATTAAAACCTTACCATTCGAGACGTAACTGTTCGATATCACGTTAATTAAGCTCTAGTTAATTAGTACCATCAATATTGAGACCGAACTGACGCGGTCTTCACTCCGAAGCATACCGAGCACACTGAGTACACGAGCAACGTAAAAATGCAGCTAAAGTGGTTGCTTGGGCGTGTTGGTACGTCATATTGGAGGGAAACAGCGCGAAAGACGAAAGACCAGGCAGAGAAAGACACAAACAACTTACAACAACAGTTTATTCGTCAAACCACGCATTATATACCTGCGCAGTTGAAAACGAAAAGAAGAAACAAAATATGACAAGTCGAAGATAAATGAACTATCAGCATCATCAGCGAAAAGCATGCTCATTGCGCGTGCAGTCATTCTCGTAGAAAAACAACCTCCTTATCTGACAAGGCAACAGAAGGCCTGCTCATCTATGCATGTGCGGTTGTGAAGCGTCATCGGGACCAGCTTACATACATGTGAAATACTGGAGGCCCTGGAAATAGCTAGGCTGGTGACGCATGCGTGAGCAGGCCTTCTGTTGCCTTGTCAGATAAGGAGGTTGTTTTTCTATCAGAATGACTGCACGTGCAAGGAGCATGCTTTTCGCTGATGATGCTGATAGTTCATTTATCTTCGACTTGTCATATTTTGTTTCTTCTTTTCGTTTTCAACTGCGCAGGTATATAATGCGTGGTTTGACGAATAAACTTTTGTTGTAAGTCAGCGCTATTGTTTGTGTCTTTCGTTGCCTCGTCTTTCGTCTTTCGCGCTGTTTCCCTCCAACAACGTAAAAAGCTGGAAGAAGCTATAGGTGATCACAAGCTCATCTGATGACTACAGCCTTGCACAAGTAGTGCAAGCTGACCAAATTATTTTATATGCGTAGTTTCCCCCCGCACGAAACTCTTGACAGTCACACCGGCACTATTACAGTCACGAGTTGAAATGAGGCCTTCTCAGAATCAACGATTTTTACCCGAGTTCGCGCGTCAATCAGTTTGATTGACAGACGCCCGCGGCAGAGATCGGGTCCGTCCACTGAGTTCGCTCTTGCTGAGAAGTAGTGCTCACGCCGCAACGCCAGCGAGCGGCACGATTCACCTGTCATTGTAGACTATGCACACACGAGCGAAGAAGTAACGGTTATATCATCACGTGGCTTCGATGTCTCGCATTCACCGCGCTCACGACGCACCACTCACACCCATGAAGCAAGTGTCCCATGAAGCAAGTGGCATTTGCGGCGAGAAATGTTACTATTTACATGTTTGTGGAGACATTTTGTCTGCCGATTCGAGCGGAAAAATTTTCACACGTGTGATGTAAGTAGCAGTAACGTGCCCATGTAGAGTTCGGCAACTTTCTTTGCGTGGAATATAAATGTGGGTGTTCAAAGCACCACACAAAATGATATGCTCATCGAGAAGGATGTGCTCACAAGGCTTCCATTAAAAGCAATTTCTTTTCTCAAGACAAGCTACAAACCGACAGAACCAGTAGTTTTGGCTTTGCATGGACGTGCTTCAAATGTGAGTATTCAGCTTGCAGTCGACACTATTTCAACAGCTTCTATAGAGCTTTTC
The DNA here is from genome assembly GCA_030522465.1 of Rhipicephalus appendiculatus. Taxonomy (NCBI): domain Eukaryota; kingdom Metazoa; phylum Arthropoda; class Arachnida; order Ixodida; family Ixodidae; genus Rhipicephalus; species Rhipicephalus appendiculatus. The sequence continues at coordinate 689,748 of JALIZH010032910.1, read as the reverse complement.
GGTACTATTTCATTAACTAGGCTCTCTCTGCTCCTGTCAATGAATGAATTAAAAAACACCCAAGTGGCATCCTAGGTCGTAAGTTTAAGTCAACGAGCGTATGCACATGCAGTCTATCATCATGTATTCCAGTCCCAAAGTACACATGTCTAGCTAGTCGCCCACAATCTTAACATGATTCCTCATTTGTCATCAACAATCAACGAACAGTACGGAGTCTCTGTGCAGCGTTGTGCTAGCTTTATCGATACAGTGACTCGGCTGTGAATCCAGCCTTTCCTTTCATGGAACTGTATGCCGTCCTCGTATCGTGCGCTTTGCTGATACTTGGAGCGTACATACTCATAAGCTGACGGAGAATAGAAGTGCAGCGTTAACGCAAACGCCCGCTGATCGGATGGATACGTGCCTTTCTGGTCTTTTCGTGCCCTGTGGAGGAGTTGCTGTATGTATGAGGGAAGACTGCTGCGAACAACGCGCTGCCCTCCTCAGACATTAGCTTTTGATTCTTGGTCTCCTTTATAATAGCTTGAGGATAAAGCCGCGCTCTTTTGGTTCAGTCTGCAATTTTACTGCGGTAGAATCTTGAGCTGTTTTCATCTCCCCTTACGAAACGTAAGAGCTGCCGTGACACAACTGTCACATCTTCAACAACTTTTTCAAATCAAATACATATAACGCCAGGAATACCCCGGGGCCTCGGTCACTTCCTTTGCAGCTGGAACGAGCATTGCACAGTTGAGACCTACTGGTTTTACTCGCTGCACTGCAAATACCAATAATGAAAGACTGTGCATTGCCCAAACGACGTTAATAACCTCGTAGTAGCGAGTTACGCTTTTAAAGAACACAACGAGAAACCGATGACGAAACGTAGGGTGTCGCCTATTTAATTTCAACGAATAGGTAACGGACCGGTGCGTCCTTTTCCTATTCGCGCACCGCTCCAGTGGTATCAACAGGCACAAGGATGTGTATCACTGGGTTTTGCAAGTGTTTTAGAAATGCGTTAAGCCCAGCCGGACAACTTGCGGGTCGCAGCCCTGTCCGGTCGAAACAATTCGGCCAGAAGTGCCTCTAACATATGCGATCGCCGTCTTTTGGCTTTCAGTCTTCCCGTCATCTTGAGGACACAAATGTTCAACAGCACGCCCCGACGTGCTTCGAACATTCGGGTCCTTAAGAAACCTGTTAGGAAAAAAGAATGACCGTGAGATGCAAAGACAGGTTGCGAGCTGTCAACATGTGTTCCGGTAGAAGTTTTCATCAAGCTTGAAATGTGCTACTCACAACTGAAACCAAGAGCACCCTTTCCCTTGATTTATGTAGCCGTAAGCAACGCACGATATATCCATTACGACGTCCGCACGCCACAACGCCAAAGAACATCTTTGCAGCCGCAGTGACCGCAGTGGCTAGCGTTGCGGAAGGCGCGCTTTCTGCCTATGGCAAGATCGAGGCGCGCCACCTGAGGGGCGCCTCCTCCACTACAGCAAATTATTCTTTAACCTCCTTGAGCGAAACGAGCTGCTAGAGCTGCGTGTGCGCCCCTATTCGCCTCGTGTGCGACCGATGGCGGCGCTGCGAACGGCGCTCCGGTGACGCAAGGGCGGGGATTCGGCTTTTGTCGTCTGCTACGCTCTGGCTAAAACAGAAGCTTTTTCGTTATAGTTCGCTCGCGTCGCACGGCGTTCCTCGACTACTAGCTGCATTTTCTTCTTATGATATATGATATTTTTTTAGATGACTGCTAGCATTACATGAGTTTAAGAAACGTTAACATTTAACATATATCCTGTATACCGACAGCCATCGCGGTCAGGTTCATGCCCCCGAGTTCGTAGCGTCGCTCACTGGGCTGGATGGCGTTGAAATAGCTTACGTGAAAGCGCGAACGCCCCCCGCCAAGTGAGTTAAAGAGAGTCTCCGCTGCTTCGAAATCGCAGGGCGCGATCAATTTTGCGGCCTTATTCGCAAAAATCAGCGTTGTGTAAACAGACTTGAGATAACGAAAATTCACGCTCCACTCCCAATTGTAGTCATGTGAACTTCTGCAGACACGACAGCCGACAAAATGAAATCGATAAGTTCATCGACCAGCGGGTTATTGCGGACCTCTAGCATAGATTGGGCGAGCTGAATGCAAATAAGATCGCTCGGAATGAAACGCCAGCAGTGGCGCGCGTGGTACAGTTCGACTCTTATGATTAGAGATAGATACGTTCATGAGCCGCATTCATGTTTTCGATCGCGCAGTGCTGCCTACTCGACTGTGCGAGCCTGCCAATGGTAATGACAGGATGGCGCGCACTATAATTTCTAATGCTTGGGCAACGCGATCCGCTGCAGTGTTCGCGTTTCACTTGACACCGATAGTACAGCTTCGTAAACATTAGGAAAAATCGGCGAATGTGTCCAGGAAGAGGAGAAAGAGAGCTCTTTCCACCATTATTTTGGCCCCTGTGGCTGATTATTGTGATTGTTTACCGTGCTATAACAAGATTGAATATTTTAAGGTGGGAGCCTTAGATTCCACATAAATTGCGAAAATTGACCGTCGGAGTCCCGCGTCGCCAGCGCCAACACGAGTGATGCGAAAATTCATCACATGATCACGTCATCATGACATCCCAGACCGACAAAATTTGTGACGTCATAACGTCATGTCACATGATTACGTCATCACATGACATCGTCGCTTTGCATTGCCTCCGTGATTGGTGGGCCGATCTCGGAGGCGATGCAAAACCAGGTGATGTGTAGAAAGCTTCAATGCAAAACCACGTTACGTCCAGAAAGCATTCGGAGGGGGGGCGGCGAAGGAACAATACATCGACTCAAGAAAAAGATGGCTTTCGCCTTCGAGACAACTTGGGCAAATGCATAAGGAACTCGAGTCTCTTTAGTACAGTGATCGCACCAAGCCACATCAGGAGTCGAACCGTTGAGACTGATTTACAGTATTTTATTGCAAATACTTCTTTCGATGCGAAAGCTTTATATTAATCAACGTTAGTATGATTACACTAATTCTGTCCAGCATATTTTCAGACCACCGTGAACGAGTGAAGAAATGTCGATTTATTAACGTAAGGATTAAAATATGTTGCAAAAAAAATAGAACAAAAAAAGCCGGCAGATCCCACGCACTGTGGGAATCGATGTAATGCGAAGCAGCCAGGAAGGAGCAAATCATGCTTTACATTATTTGCATGTCATGTTTTACATGTTACGACCTGTCATTTATGTTCATCATACAGTCACGTCACGCAATACCAAATTTGGTGCACATCAAGCTAACGAAACGGCCGCGAGCGCGCCATGAGCGTGTAATGCAAGTCATGTCGCTCATGGCGTGTCATGATTTCCATATTACGGCTTGTCATTTATGTTCGTCATACAGTCATGTCACTCAATACCAAATTTGGTGTATCTCAAGCTAACGAAACGGCCGCGAGCGCGCCATGGGCGTGGCATGCAAGTCATGTCGCACATGACAAGTCATGATTTCCATATTACCACTTGTCATTTATGTTATTCATAGTCATGTCACTCAATACCAAATTTGGTGTATATCAAGCTAACGAAACGGCCGCGAGCGCGCCATGAGCGTGGAATGCAAGTCATGTCGCACATGACATGTCATGATTTACATATTACGACTTGTCATTTATGTTCGCCATAGAGTCATGTCACTCAATCCCAAATTTGGTGTATGTCAAGCTAACGAAACGGCCGCGAGCGCGCCATGAGCGTGGCATGTAAATGATACTTTTCATGACAAGTTAGTCATGATTTTCATGATATGACCAGCCATTTATGTTCGTCATACAGTCATGTTATGCCATAACCAAATTTGGTATAAATCCCATTAACGATACGGCCAGGAGAGCACAAAGTCGTAGGCGGCTAGATAGATAGATAGATAGATAGATAGATAGATAGATAGATAGATAGATAGATAGATAGATAGATAGATAGATAGATAGATAGATAGATAGATAGATAGATAGATAGATAGATAGATAGATACGCTCAAAGTCGCCGAAGTTCGCTAAGAAATGCTTCGCATTTAAAACAAAGGAAAATCACTCCGGACAACCTACCGATATTTCATATCCCCGTCGTGCATCCCCTTTAGACTCACCCTGTTTATTTCGTGTTTCAATTTAAAGTACTTACGACGCGCTTACACAGCAGCTGCTAAAAATGTGTATGGGTCATTCCATGCCAACTGTCCCAGAGTTGGCGCTCGACCATCGCAGATTTTGCCGATAAAATTTACACCTGTTTCTTATACTACATGTAGTACTGTGGCCAAACATTTTTGCTCGAAAAAATTTTTCAAGACCGTGGCGCCCCCCTCAAAGTTCGCTTGCTTCTGCTAAACTGTGCATAATAGAAAAATGTATATAAAATCTATATTTGTATGTAGAGCTTCGAAATGACGCTTGAGCTACTACAGAGGTTTTCTTCAGTTGTGCTACTTAACCATTCCGAAATTTTTGTGTTTCCCTGCCAGCTAGGCCTTTTCAAAAACAACAAAAATCTTCGAAAGTTCGCCATTTTTTTCTTATGATATCTGGAATTCTGCCTAAGCATTTTTAATAATACTGTGGTTTTTAGGAAAGTGTATTTTTGTACAAAAATGTTTAGGGGTGAATTAGACTTCAAATCTTCTCGAAAAAAATTCTGAAATCGGAAAAAATAGGCAATTTGTCCCACATTTGACCATATTTTTCGTACTGATGCCGTCCAAGTAAAAATCCTCTTGATGCGGCGTTTGATAGATAACTTTATGGCTAACTAATGAAGAAAGCCTAATCACATCATTTTTTGTTTTAAGGAAGAAAATAGTTTTTTGAAGTTGATCTTCAGAACGTGCCCTGCATTCCTTCTGTTGCCACTTCGCCACAAAGCACGTGGTCGCCCTTGCAGCTGACTTGTCGCAGGAAGCGGCAAGGTGCTAGATGTATGTCAGTGGCTCGTGAGTGGTCGAAAGTCCTTGTTGCTTTGATGTCAAGGCTTGGAGTATTGAGTTCGCTTTACGATGTGAGCTTGCTTGGCGTGCCCATTGGGAAGTATGGACACCGTACAGCAGCTTGCGGTATCGTTGGCACATTTTGCTACAGGGAAGTCTGCGCGACTAGTATACGCAATAAAAAGTGTACCAAATATGCGCTATTTATTTCGGTCAGTGTATACTAGTTGTGCAGAGGGCCCTGTGACGGCCCTGTAGCACAATGTACCAACGATACCGCAAGCTGCTTTACGGTGTCCATACTTCCCAATGGGCACGCCAAGCAAGCTCACATCGTAAAGCGAACTCAATACTCCAAGCCTTGACATCAAAGCAACAAGACTTTCGACCACTCACGAGCCACTGACATACATCTAGCACCTTGCCGCTTCCTGCAGCAAGAGTCAGCTGCAAGGGCGACCACGTGCTTTGCGGGGAAGTGGCAACAAAAGGAATGCAGGGCACATTCCGAGGACCAAATTCAAAAATTATTTTCTTCCTTAAAACAAAAAATGATTCGATTAGACTTTCTTGATTACTTAGCCATAAAGTGGTCTATCAAACGCCGCATCAAGAGGATTTTTACTTGGACCGCATCAGTACGAAAAATACGGTCATATATGGGACAAAATCGCCTATTTTTTCCGATTTCAGAATTTTTTCCGGGAAGATTTGAAGCCTAATTCACCCCTAAACATTTTTGTACAAAATTACACTTTCCTGAAAACCACAATATTATTTAAAATGCTTAGACAGAATTCTAGATATTATAGGGAAAAAATGGCGAACTTTGAAGATTTTCGTTCTTTTTGAAAAGGCCTAGCTGGCAGGGAAGAACTAAAATTTCGGAATGGTTAAGTAGCACAACTGAACAAAACCTCTGTAGTAGCTCAAGCGTCATTTAGAAGCTCTACATACAAATATAGATTTTATATACATTTTTCTATTATACACAGTTTAGCAGAAGCAAGCGAACTTTGAGGGGGGCGCCATGGTCTTGAAAAATTTTTTCGACCAAAAATGTTTGGCCACAGTACTACATGTGGTATACTAAACAGGTGTAAATTTTATCGGCAAAATCTGCGATGGTCGAGCGCCACCTCTGGGACAGTTGGCATGGAATGACCCGTATTTAATCAAACGTTGTTGCCGGTAACGCCACTTAATTCATTTGAATGACATCACACGTCGTTTGTCATGCTCCGAACATATGAATTGAATCGAAGGAGCAGGCTTGGCAACCGAACACGCGCAGCACGCGGTATACATTTATTGCGCTTTAACGCAGACATGGAAGCTGAAGCCCGAACGCTGAAGTCAGTTATCGAAAACGGGCGGGAAAGTCATTTTGAGTGCGCCACGGCCATAGAACAGTCGCGAAAATAAATCGTCGCCATGTAAGCGCATGTACACATTGATGGCTAGCAGACGACACCAGGAGCAATCGACACAGAACGCGCTCCTGACGGCAACTCCGCTATATTTCGCTGGGCATTTTGCTTGAACATTCAGTACAAATTGCTTTATGAACTTGAAATTGTTTCAATAAGTCGAGCAGGATAGACAGGCCGGCAGCGTCGAGCAGCCGTCACGTAGCGAACGCGCGCGCGAAGAGCTGCATCCGAGGTCCTCTCCCTGACGTCACACGCGAGAGGGCGCCACTCCAAGATCTCGAGGCGAATCGCCTTCCAGAGTGGAAATTTCCACGCTGCAGGTTGTGGGGATGCTGTCACCTCCTGCAAGGTCGTTTGCGCCTCGTCTCGCGGAGAAGCCGAAGCTCGGGTTGACAGCAGCCGAGCGGAAGGTGGCGTTGTGCTCGCGCGGGTGATTATTGCCACGCGCGTTTCTAATTTTCACAGTTGCTGTATGCGGTTTTCGCCCACAAAGACTGTGAGCAACGCTCATCGCACACCGCGCCTTTTTGTTCGAGAAGCTTCGCGATTGTTGTAGATCATTTTGTTAAGATTGCGCGCAAAGCGCGAACACTCGAGCTTATTCCAGAGCTTGCGCGACAACCAGCGATAAGGCTGGAATATTCGATGCCACATTTATAAATGCCGACGCGCTTCACCGCTCGTCAGTTGATCGACGGCCGACGCTCTGTTTCGCCGCTATCAGTGCCAGCGTGTATTGCTGTAATCTTACTTTCCGTTTACCGGCCACAAATTCGGCCTAATAAACAGTTTCAGCTTGGACACGTCGCCTGCTGCCTTCGTCGACGTCACAACCACGTGACATCTGGTGGAGGTGCTTTTCGTTCATGTACCGGACACCCCCGTCAAGCCGTGAACCCAGCCCAAGTCGCCAGGAAGAAACTGACACCATCCAGGAGAGTCGAGCCAGCCGGAGACTACAAGGACTGGCACCACAATACGGACTCCTACCTGACAAGCCAAAAGGCCACGGCGATGAAGACGACAGGCACGATGACGGCCGCTGCGTCCCCTGCAACGATCGTGATCCAGCCACCGAGAGAGCCACCGACTTTCCATGGATCGCCAAGCGAGGACCCCGAGACCTGGCTGGAGACGTATGAACGAGTCGCTGCTTTCAACAACTCGGACTCCGACGAAAAACTGCGCCGCGCCTACTTCTACGTGGAAGACGCCGCGAGGACGTGGTTCGAGAACCATGAATCCACGTTACAAACCTGGGATATCTTTCGGACGACGTTCCTAAGCACGTTCACCAGCGTGGTCCGCAAGGAACGAGCCGCGGCTATGCTGGAGACCCGTGTGCAGCTGCCCAATGAAAGCATCGCTATCTACACGGAGGAGATGAATCGACTGTTCCGGCACGCCGACTTCGCCATGGCTGAGGAGAAGAAGCTCCGGTTCCTGATGCGAGGTGTCAAGCAGGAGCTGTTTGCGGGACTTGTCCTCAACCCACCCAAGACAGTCGACGAATTCCTTACCGAGGCCACGACAATCGAAAAGGCACTTGAGATGCGGACAAGGCAGTACAACCGCCCCTCTTCAACAACCAACTACGCCGAAGCTCATGCCCTCAGCACCAACGACCTGCGCGAGACCATCCGAGCGATCGTGCGGGAAGAGCTGCGCAAGCTGTTACCTTCGCCGCAGCCTCAAGTGGATTCGATCGCCGACATTGTCCGCGAGGAAGTTCATCAATCGCTCGGAATTCCCGAAACACCGCAGCCTCATCCGGAGGCCATGACCTACGCCGCTGCGGTCCGCCGGCCTGTGCCCGCTCAGCGACAACGTCAAGACAGCGCATCGCCACAGTTCGGCCGCCAGACACCGCCACCACCACCGACGCCCTACCGTCCTCCTGTCGGCCAGCGCTATGCGCCGCGCTACGCGCCAAGGAAGACCGACGTCTGGCGCGCCCCTGACAACCGCCCGCTCTGCTACCACTGCGGGGAGGCCGGCCACACGTACCGCCGCTGCCAGTACCGACAGATTGGGCTACGCGGATTCGCCGTCAACGCGCCGCGTCCGCAGCCAGGCGAACGGCCTCGCGACATCGACGACTACCTCACCGGAACACAGTGGCAGCAACGACGACCTTCCCGCTCGCCGTCGCCCGGCCGCTACATGTCACCGCACCGCCGGCAGTCATCATCAGCCTGTCTACGCCCACTGCAGGACAAAGGCCTCTCCCATGTTTCGCCAATCAACCCGGTCCTGTGCTTTCTGCTGCCACGTTATACCTGCAAACTTCTTAATCTCATCTACCCACCTAATTTTCTGTCTCCCCCTCACGCGTTTGCCATTCTCTTGGAATCCAGTCAGGTTACCCTTAATGACCAGCGGTTATCCTGCCGACGTGCTACGTGCCCGGCCCATATCCATTTCTTCTTCTTGATTTCAATTATGATATCCTTAACCCCCGTTTGTTCCCTGACCCACTCTGCTCTCTTCCTGTCTCTTAAGGTTACACCTATCATTTTCCTTTCCATCGCTCGCTGCGTCGTCCGCAGTTTAAGTTGAACCCTCTTTGTAAGTCTCCAGGTTTCTGCTCCGTAGGTAAGTACCGGTAAGATGCAGCTGTTATATACCTTCCTCTTGTTATATACCTTCCGCCGGCAGTACACTGGCCCAAACCGGGGCCGGTCGCCTAGCCCGTATCAGGGAAACTAAGGGCAGCAACCGATGGAGGTGCGGTTGCTGTACGACGAAATGCCGAAGATCCTCCGCGGCCGCCGACGACGACAACGCGACGACACCTGCAGAACAAGGCGCGAAGCAGACGAAGCCCTGCCGACGAAACCTCGCGGACCGAAGAAGACCTGACGACGCAGCATGGAAGCACCGCAACACATCGACGCAGCCGTGATCCGACGCCGCGACCTAACCGTAACGCAAGGCGACGGACTAGCGACCTCGACGTTCTCATCGACGGCCACAACGTCACCGCTCTCGTCGACACTGGGCCGACTATTCCGTCGTCAGTGGGCCATTCACCACCAAGCTGAAGAAAGTAAAGACCGCTTGGAGTGGACCCGAAATCCGGACAGCTGGAGGCCACCTGATAACGTCGATTGGTGTCTGCACGGCGAGAGTCACCATCAATAACAGGACTTATCCTGCGGGCTTTGTAATCCTACAAAACTGCTCCAGGGATGTGATACTTGGAATGTACTTCCTAAGTGACCACGGCGCCGTCATCGACCTAAGGTCAGAGTCGATAACACTAACTTCAGAAAAAGCGCTGCCTACCCAGACGACGCCGCGGAACCATCCATTGAACGTCATAGAAGAGCACGTCACCGTTCCGCCTCTCTCCAGCGTCATCATTCCCGTCAGCACCGAAAAACCCACAGACTTCGAAGGCGTCATCGAGGGCGATCAGCACCTGCTTGTAAACCGTCAGATTAGCGTCGCAAGAGGCATCGCCAAGTTGCGTGAAGGGAAAGCAACAGTGATGCTCACGAACTTCAGCAACGAATACAAGCATGTGAGCAAAGGCACGACGGTCGCCTACATCGAAGAAATTGTGGAAGCCAGCGACGCCCTCGCCCTCGCCGAGTTTACCGAACGTGCTTCGACGAAGCAAGCTCACCAACTATCTTTCGACGTCAATCCGAGCCTACCGACGCATAAACAAGAACAGCTGAAAACCCTGCTCCTGCAATACAAGGACTGCTTTTCGTCGTCGTGAAGAGTTCGACAGACCCCAGTCGCACAACACCGCATCATAACAGACGAAAGCGCCAGGCCACTACGTCAGAGCCCGTACAGAGTTTCAACGCGGGAACGCGAGGCCATAAAGAACCAAGTCGACGAAATGCTGCGTGACGACATCATCCAGCCTTCAAAGAGTCCGTGGGCGTCACCCGTGGCGTTAGTGAAGAAAAAGGACGGAATCCCTACGCTTCTGCGTCGATTATCGCCGCCTGAACAAAATAACGAAGAAGGACGTGTACCCTCTCCCACGGATAGACGACACCCTGGATCGACTCCACAACGCGAGGTACTTTTCGTCGATGGACCTCAAGACCGGCTATTGGCAAATTGAGGTCGACGAGAGAGACCGAGAGAAGACCGCGTTTATAACACCAGACGGACTCTTCGAGTTCAAAGTCATGCCCTTCGGTCTTTGCTCGGCGCCTGCGACTTTCCAACGGGTTATGGATACAGTACTGGCAGGACTGAAGTGGCAGACTTGCCTGGTGTACCTGGACGACGTCATTGTGTTTGCTTCAAACTTCGACGAACACCTCCGGCGACTTGACGCAGTAGTTCAAGCAATCAAGGCCTCCGGACTCACCCTCAAGCCAGAAAAGTGCCGCTTCGCATACGAGGAACTCCTGTTCCTGGGTCACGTTATCAGCAAGTCTGGAGTTCGCCCCGACCCACGGAAAACAGCTGCCATCGCTGCCTTCCCGCCGCCCACTGACAAGAATCCCGTACGCCGATTTCTCGGCTTGTGCGCCTATTATAGACGCTTCGTCAAGGAATTTTCACGCATCGCCGAGCCACTAACTCAGCTCACGAAAAACGACGTGGAATTCAAGTGGGGAGCGGCGCAAGTCGAAGCATTTCAAGAATTGAAACGACGCCTGCAGACGCCTCCAATACTTGCGCATTTCGACGAACACGCTGACACGGAAATCCACACCGACGCAAGCAGCGTAGGACTCGGCGCCGTTCTTGTCCAGAGAACCGCCGGCGTGGAAAGGGTTATCAGTTATGCTAGCCGGTCGCTATCCAAGGCAGAAGCCAACTATTCCACAACAGAGAAGGAGTGCCTCGCCATCATCTGGGCTACGTCAAAGTTTCGCCCCTACCTCTACGGGAGGCCCTTCAAAGTTGTGAGCGACCACCACGCCTTGTGTTGGCTAGCTAACTTGAAGGACCCTTCTGGTCGCCTCGCAAGATGGAGTCTAAGGCTTCAAGAATTCGACGTTACCGTCGTTTACAAGTCCGGACGAAAACACTCTGACGCCGACTGCTTGTCTCGTGCCCCCGTCGACCCGCCGCCGCAGGATGACCAGGAGGATGACTTCTTCTTGGGAACCATAAGTGCCGACGACTTCGCCGAACGACAGCGAGCCGACCCGGAACTCAGGGGCCTTGTGGAGTATCTCAAAGGCAAGACCGCCATTGTTCCCAAGGCATTCAAGCGAGGACTCGCGTCGTTTTTCCTTGCGAAACGGCGTTGTCACAAAGAAGAATTTCTCGCCACTTCGAGCCGACTACCTTCTCGTAATGCCTGCAGCACTGCGACCAGAAGTCCTCCAGGCACTACACGACGACCCGGCGGCCGGACACCTCGGACTTTCCCGCACGCTCCCAAGGGTACAGGAAAAGTACTTCTGGCCGCGCCTTGCCACCGACGTCGCCCGCTATGTAAAGACGTGCCGAGACTGTCAGCGACGGAAGACACCGCCCACAAGACCAGCAGGCTTCCTTCAGCCGATCGAGCCTCCTCGGCGACCGTTCCAGCAGATCTGGATGGACCTCCTGGGGCCGTTCCCAACGTCGACTTGCGGAAATAAATGGATCGTCGTGGCTACCGACTACCTCACCCGCTACGCCGAAACAAAGGCCTTGCCTAAAGGCAGTGCCGCCGAGGTAGCCAAGTTCTTCGTTGAGAACATCGTCCTTCGACATGGCGCCCCAGAGGTTCTCATCACCGACAGAGGTACGGCTTTACTGCTGACCTAATTCAGGCGATCTTGAGATACAGCCAGACAAGCCACCGCCGGACCACCGCCTACCACCCACAGACCAATGGCCTCACCGAGCGTCTCAACAAGACCATCCGCCGACATGCTGGCCATGTACGTCGACATCGAGCACAAGACGTGGGATGCGATCCTTCCGTACGTGACTTTCGCGTACAACACGGCCGTACAAGAGACGACGCAGATGACGCCATACAAGCTGGTCTACGGACGGAGTCCGGCAACGACGCTTGACGCCATGTTACCAAACGTCACCTACGAAGAAAACATCGACGTCTCCGCCTACTTACAGCGCGCCGAGGAAGCCCGACAACTCGCCCGCCTGCAAATCAAGAATCAGCAGACGACCGACAGCCGCCGCTACAATCTTCGGCGACGCTTCGTGGAATACCAGCCCGGCGACCGCGTTTGGGTGTGGACGCCGATACGCCGACGTGGACTCTGTGAAAAACTTCTTCGGCGATACTTCGGGCCGTACAAAGTGCTTCGACGTCTAGGCGCTCTGGACTACGAGGTTGTCCCGGACGCCGTTACGAACTCTCAACGGCGCCGTGCGCGACCTGAAGTCGTCCATGCCGAGCGCCTCAAACCTTATTACGCGCGTTAGCGAACCTGAGGACTGCACTTATTGGTTTATTATTGTACTTTCTAGCTGTATTGTTGTTATATATTGTTGCATGCATTTTTTCCCCGTGTTCTGTTTTAAGCATCGGGACGATGCTTTTTCAGAGGGGGGGCATTGCCACGCGCGTTTCTAATTTTCACAGTTGCTGTATGCGGTTTTCGCCCACAAAGACTGTGAGCAACGCTCATCACACATCCGCGCCTTTTTGTTCGAAAAGCTTCGCGATTGTTGTAGATAATTTTGTTAAGATTGCGCGCAAAGCGCGAACACTCGAGCTTATTCCAGAGCTTGCGCGACAACCAGCGATAAGGCTGGAATATTCGATGCCACACTTATAAATGCCGACGCGCTTCACCGCTCGTCAGTTGATCGACGGCCGACGCTCTGTTCGCCGCTATCAGTGCCAGCGTGTATTGCTGTAATCTTACTTTCCGTTTACCGGCCACAAGTTTGGCCTAATAAACAGTTTCAGCTTGGACACGTCGCCTGCTGCCTTCGTCGACGTCACAACCACGTGACATTATCATCATCATCGTTAAGGTTAGCGCGATAGCGCCGCTGGGCGGCGAAGCTGGTGGGCGCACGGGAAACATGAGTCTCTTTGGCGGCTGGCGTGGACGGGCGGCGGCTCCTGCGGTGGGTCCATGGGGAAGCACCGCGCGGGTCGTCTCCCGTGGATCCTTCGTGGTGAGTCGACCGTCGGCGACTCCGCCTTCGCGTTACCTTGTGTTTGTTATTATGTTGATTGAGTGTAGTGGAATATTGTATAATGTTGTTTCAGGGGCGAAGCACCTTAAGACCGAGCCTTGTCGGCGTGCGGCGTTGTCCGTGCTCACAGCACAGCTCTTTGTAAAACAGCTTGTGCCGGCCGTACTACTATGTTTTGCCTTGCCTGAGACAGCCTAAAAAATGCTAGGGTCTTTAGAATTGCGTACCTATGTATTTTCTAATAAAGAACACACGTCCTGACACTTACATATTAATGTTGTGTCTCAGGAATGCGTAGTATTTGCTTTTAGGGGCGAAGCTCCTTAAGCCGTGGGTCGTGCGTCCTCGATGTATGTAGTTGTAGGTAGCCACCTCTCGTTTAGTTCTTGGAATGTCCGCTACATGGCGGTACTTGTATATGATGAATATATTTAGGGGCGAAGCTCCTTATGGCATCACCTCGGCTGTCCTCGGTTGTTCATGCATTCTGAGTAGCCAGTAGGCACTGGATTTCGACCTCCAAGGTAGTGCCTGTTTGAGATGTCTCCTGTGCGTGATTAAACAATAAAAAAATTCACAACCGTACATGTAAAATTAAAGTGAGCTGCGAGTCGCCATGACTCTCATCGACCCTTTAGTATAAATGCGCCCGATCTCACGTCGTTGATGATGTACTGCGCAGAATTCGCGGAAGATTACCGGTTTACCGAGGCACCTCCGAAGCTTCGCCCACTCATCATCATTCACTCCGTGGATATGGTGTCGTCATCTCCAGTTCTCGTCTCGTTTCCGAGAGGGCGCTGTCCTATGACATGCGTACAATATGGCGGTTGGGTGAAGGTACGCTAGATGGCGTTGGCGGTGCAGCTGCTCTCCGATTGCGCGGACCGCCGTACGAGTGCGCTTACCGGATCGTGCTGCTTGGCGGACCATGGACGACGACCGGTCGATGAAGTTTGAATAAAATTTCACACACCCTATCGCTTTGATTACTGCTGGGCGAAACCACTGAAGATTTCACGGTGTAACCATGATTGCTTCAGTCACCATAACTCTCATCGACCCTTTAGTATAAACGCGCCCGATCTCACGTCGGTGATGATGTACCGGGCAGAATTCACGGAAGATTCACGGTCTACCGATGAACCTCCGCAGCTTCGCCCACTCATCATCATTAACTCCGTGGATATGCTGTGTTTTTTTTTAGCTTGTTTGATTTTCGGCTAGCGAGCGCGTCTTGTAAAACTACTTAAATAAATGTACACGATGTTGGTTTGGTTCGAACGTGTCTGCTGTCTCCCTGTGCTCCGAGAGCGGCGCTCTCGTAACGAGACCCCACAAGGTGGAACGCGAGAAAAGAGGACAAACCCCCACGAACACATCTGTGGGAGGAGCAGTTGGCAAAAGGATAGCGCGACAACTTCGCTACCCTGTTGAAATATTGACTGAGTGGCGGCGCTGACGCGGTTTTCAAAACAGCCGCAAATGCCCCGCATGCGTTTGTGACGCCCTTGCAGCCGTTTTTATCAACGCTGCTATCGCGCGCTCCGCAATGTCGTCGTGTCATGACTGCCATTTTTTGCGAGCTCGGGCCATCCTGCATAGAGCACCACTGAGCATGGAAGTACAGTCGCCCAAATCTTTAGCTATCCTTCGGGAGCGGCGATCTTTTCTGTGTATCTTCGCCGTATGACTGAATTAAGTTACAAAAATGGTGAGGGTAAGTGCATGCCCACATACCACATGCCCACGAAACAATTTTTCGGCACTTCGTTCCATCACGGGGCGCTGACACACAGAAAAGTCGCCGCTCCGAAATACCGTTACTTTCCGAAATAAACAATTCAGTTGAAAGTTAGCGCTTGTCCTGTTGTCTCTTGCTCGTCCGTGTGTATTAGCGCTATGCCCCGTTTTGAATAGTTAAAGATTTGGCCGACTGTACATAATCTAAAGGCCGTCTAGAAAAATTATGGAGGCTAGCTTAACTCTGCCCTTCCACGTCGGTGTTCTTGTGTATTCCTTGGGTTATCAGGAATACACCATGGACGGCATGTAGAAAGACCAGGGGCCGCAGCGATCCCACTATACTCGCGGACAACTTTTCTTGGCACTGAAGGGAAAGCTACGGGGGCGGAGCATCTGCACATGTAACCCTACGCGAAGTAGTCCGGCTTGACAGGCGTCTCGCACCGCTGTGGAAAGTGATGGCTGCGCGCAATCAGCGTTGTATTTCGACGCAGACGCCGCTGCAGTGTTTGAGGCACTGGCAAAATGCGCGACTTTCTCACGCGTTCAAAAACGCGAAGTGACAACCTATAAAGCAAGACAAGCACAAATGTCTTATTGGGGTGCGCTCCATTGTGTCTGAAAGAGCTACATGTAAAAAATGAAAGGAGAATTTTTTATATATTACGCAGAAAAGACGGAAGAAATTGTGGGACTATATTAATTAGCGGTGAGATACGCGCGATTTGGCTCTGTAGCCTTCCCTTCAGTGCCAAGAAAAGTTGTCCGCGCGTACAGTGCCAAATTTTTGGATGAACTCGATGAATTCATGCAGGGTATGATAAGTTTATGGTAAACGTATGCAGAGAGGTAGAGCCTCTCATGTCAGAGGTCCGTGGCTGGAATCCGCGTAATTCTCCACCGTATTTCTACAAATCCGCGTGATGATGGAATCCGTATAGAGAGGCCTGGGGTCACCACTGTAGTGATGCAGAACTATCGATGGTACTATCGATACTATCGATAGTTGAGCCACTATCGAACTATCGATGGTACAAGAAACTATCGATAGCGCTATCGATAGTAAGTTTGAAAGCACAGTGGTCCACACACATGTCTAGAACGATGGAGTGTCGCACTCAGAACAGCACGAGCGACATCTGCAGTTCGAAACGGGCCAATTTTCTGAGCATGCGCGGCGCCAATGATGGGCCCGCCTTGCAGTTTCTGTCCTTGATTATCGCTGCGGCCACGATAATTGCTTTGGCCATCAGAAGCGCTGTCAACTGCGTGCGCCAAAAAGAAAAAAAAACGCAGTCGCCTGAATTGGCTCCTATTATACTGTGAACTTATTCTCGATTCGTGGTATCGTATAATACCGAATACGGTGGACTTCGTTTTAAATGCGAAGCATTTCTTAGCGAACTTCGGCGACTTTGAGCGTATCTATCTATCTATCTATCTATCTATCTATCTATCTATCTATCTATCTATCTATCTATCTATCTATCTATCTATCTATCTATCTATCTATCTATCTATCTATCTATCTATCTATCTATCTATCTATCTATCTATCTATCTATCTATCTAGCCGCCTACGACTTTGTGCTCCCCTGGCCGTATCGTTAATGGGATTTATACCAAAATTGGTATGGTATAACATGACTGTATGACAAACATGAATGACTGCTCATATCATGAAAATCATGACTAACTTGTCATGAAAAGTGTGATTTACATGCCACGCTCATGGCGCGCTCGCGGCCGTTTCGTTAGCTTGATATACACCGAAACTTGGTATTGAGTGACGTGACTGTATGACGAACATAAATGACAAGTGGTAATATGGAAATCATGAGTTGTCATGAGCGACATGACTTGCATGCTACGCTCATGGCGTGTTCGCGGCCGTTTCGTTAGCTTGAGATACACCAAATTTGGTATTGAGTGACATGACTGTATGACGAACATAAATGACAAGTGGTAATATGGAAATCATGACTTGTCATGAGCGACATGACTTGCATGCCACGCTCATGGCGCGCTCGCGGCCGTTTCGTTAGCTTGATATACACCAAACTTGGTATTGAGTGACGTGACTGTATGGCGAACATAAATGACAAGTGGTAATATGGAAATCATGAGTTGTCATGAGCGACATGACTTGCATGCTACGCTCATGGCGTGTTCGCGGCCGTTTCGTTAGCTTGAGATACACCAAATTTGGTATTGAGTGACATGACTGTATGACGAACATAAATGACAAGTGGTAATATGGAAATCATGACTTGTCATGTGCGACATGACTTGCATGCTACGCTCATGGCGCGCTCGCGGCCGTTTCGTTAGCTTGATATACACCAAACGTGGTATTGAGTGACGTGACTGTATGACGAACATAAATGACAAGTGGTAATATGGAAATCATGACTTGTCATGAGCGGCATGACTTGCATGCCACGCTCATGGCGTGCTCGCGGCCGTTTCGTTAGCTTGATATACACCAAACTTGGTATTGAGTGACATGACTGTATGACGAACATAAATGAGTGGTAATATGGAAATCATGACATGTCATGAGCGACATGACTTGCATTCCACGCTCATGGCGCGCTCGCGGCCGTATCGTTAGCTTGATATACAGCAAATTTGGTGTTGAGTGACATGACTGTATAACGAACATAAGTGGCAGGTGGTAACATGAAAATCTTGGCAGGCATGTCATCTACAACGCCAGTTACATGCCACGCTCACGTTGCGCTTGCGTCCAGTTCACTAGGCTTGATATAGACCAAAATTGGTATTATGCGACGTGACTGTTGACGAACATAAATGACAGGTCCTAGCATGTAAAACATGACATGCAAATTATGTAAAACGTTATTTGCTGCTTTCTGGCTGCTTCGCATTACATCGATTCCCACAGTGCGTGGGATCTGCCGGGTTTTTTTTGCCTTTTTTTTTTTCCTTTTAACCGTTCAGGGTGCTTTCGACGGCCAAAGCAGTTGTTGCATCCGCAGTGATTAACAAGTATCAAAAAGGCAAGGCACGCGCGCCGTTGGCACCGCGCATGCTCAGGTGTGGCATATTTACGACTGCAGATGTCGCCCATGTAGTTCTGAGTACGACGCCGTTGGCACCGCGCATGCTCAGGTGTGGCGTATTTACGACTGCAGATGTCGCCCGTGCAGTTCTGAGCACGACGCTCCTTCGTTCTAGACATGAGAGTTCACCTCTGTACAATCGATAGTATAAAATCAACCGCGCGAACTCATTGCAGCATAAACTTTATTCTCCGAATGCGTGGCGGAGCAGGAGATAAGGCGAAGCAGGAGAAGCAGGCAGAAGGGCCAGAAAGTGGGCATGCTTGCATTCCTTCAGCAGAATGATTGACCGACATTATTAAGCTCAACTGATCAGCTTTAGCAGAAAGGAAGTCGGCACATGTGGCGGAACTGCGCGGCTTCAAACTTATATTGCATTTTGTGATTTCAAAATAAAAATATCAAAAGCTAAGTTTTTAATTGTAAGGTGTAACTGGTTACTTTTGAATCCGAATTTATTTACGGTCATATTCCGGCATTTTAATTGCGGCAATAATTTATTTCTTTCGCCAGAAGAGTGCTTATAAATTAAGCTAACTGAGTACTGCCGATAGTAGGCTATCGCAAATAATTTGGCAATATCGCCGTCCAACAACCGCATAATTATTCACAACACTGCTGATTATACTATCGGCCACAATACTCCTGATGGTACTATTGATTGCACTCTCGATAATATCGATTGTTTACGGATACTCGTATTATCGATAGTTTCTTTACACTATCGATAGTTAAAAAAAACTGTCGATATTTTTTATGTTATTTGTTCTGTGTATGGGTGTCCCGTAGTGATGCAGAAATATCGGTAAATGGACTATCGATAGTATCGATAGTTTAAAAAAGAACTATCGATACTATCGATAGTCCATTTACCGATAGTTCTGCATGACTAGTCACCAGTGACCACAGCCGGTTACGCACTCCCTCACCAGAGAAGAATATGCCATCCTGTTTGGCCGCTGCCTCCCACATGAATACATCCACTAACTCTCGGTCCTCAGTAGCCAGCGGCTGCGAAGCAAATGACCACAGCGGCGGTCAGACCTGCGTCGCAGCGGCGGGTGCTACTCAGGGTTGCCGTTGAGTAGATTTGAAAAATAGCCACAATTCAAGCTAAAAGTAGCCATGCCATTCAATATTGTCGCCTGATTTGTAGTCAAATCGAACAGAAGCGGCTTTAGAAGTACAGTTTTTATTATTGGACAAGAAATAACGTCATTATGAACAAGCAAGACCATAGAAATAAGGGAGGGGAGGACACCTCGGCCGACAGGGCAGAACAGCATAGGGTATTTTCTCTGCAAATATAATTAGAAAACAGCTTCCTAATGCGCCAGAACAAAAGTTCGAAGGCAGCCAGAAAGCCAACCTGAAATTTTCGTCGCCAGACGGTTTGGCGCAAAGTAGCCATCCATAGCAACCCTGCCAAGAATCTCCGGGTCAGGAGCGATCGTCCTTGGAATCTGAGCTTAGCGACCTTTAGCGCAAGGACGTTATTTATTGAGATGAGTCCAGCAGTGCTCTTCGAGGAACCAGAGGGTGTTAAATGCGATGTAATAGGTCTGAGTGAAATTAGAAGGACACATTTGGCCTATGCACTGCTGAAAAACGGGCACGTCCTATGCTATCGTCGTTTAGCTAACAGAGGGGAACTAAGGGCGGGGCAGGCAGGCAGGCAAAGAACTTTATTTAGATCCGGAGACGACGCTCACTCCCCCCTTAGGGGGCGACATCGGCGGGCCGCACCCACGACGGGACCGGGAGATGCATCTCCTCGGCCATGTCATGGGCTCTCTGGATAGCCCTTAGCTGGTCTTCTTTCTCGTTGCTAGGGTTCCTTATCCATAAATATATAGCTGGAAACACAAAGGAATACTGTAGCATCAGTGTGTATTTTTTCTGATAGTGTGTATTTTTTCGACCTCATAATAGGTCACTCAAGTCTTGGTGGACCCCGGCATAAAACCATGCATAAAACACTTTCGTGTTAAAAAAGAAACGAAAAAGTGCTCAAGGTTATGACGTGCGCGTGAGGCATCTGTGCTATCCCTCCCTGCTTAGCTTCCAGCGTGCTCGTCGGGACGAGAGAAAACAATCGTTACTCCGCTCGTACGTGACGGATTCTCAAAATTTTTGCGGCGGTCGATTCGTGAGGCAATAAGCTCCTTTAGTGAATCCCTTCGATAGGTCACTTGAGAAAGTGTTGCAGGGCCCCTTAAATTGAGGACGACGCAGCGAGCAATGGAAATGACCTGAAGGGACAAGGACATCTTAGTCGAAATCATGATGGGAAGGGCATGTAACGCCTAGGCAAGATGACCGTCGCACATTAAGAGCGACAGACTGGATTTCAAGAGAAGTGAGGTGAGATAAAGGAGTTCGCGGGCATCCTGAACAAGCATTAGGGAGAGGCCTTTGACCTGCAGTGGGTGCAATCAGGCTGATGATCAGTTTTCATTGTTGATTAATGATGGTTAATTGACCCTTACCTTAAATAAAGTCATGATTCGTTATGCTATTTTTCCGATTCTTAACTAGAATCATCGACTAGTATTCTTAAGAGATGGCAGCGTATCAGGAGCGTTCTCAGTCTTCGCGTTACCTGGCAGGTGCGTAATCGCGACGGTGCGAAACGTTCGGCAGGATATTGCACGCTGCAAAACTTGAGGGCCTGCTGCAAACTTGGTGATGCGTCAAGTTGTACAATGGAGGGCCAAAATTCTCGCCAGACACAACGACATAACACGTTCTCAGTCGATGGCAGGAAGAATGCAATCGATCCTGATGTCGTCACCAATTTCAAACATCTCACCAGTGACGTTACCACTTCATTGGTGTTTCAATCGAGGCAGCAGAAAGGTGGAAGGGAGTCGGTGGATCAGTGGCTGCTGACCCGAAGGTCGCGGGTTCGATCCCGGCCGCATTTCGGTGGAGGCGAAATGGTAGAGGCCCGTGTACTGTGCGATGGTAGTGCACGTTAAAGAACACCAGATGGTCGAAATTTCCGGAGCCCTCCACTACGGCGTCTCTCATAATCATATCGTGGTTTTGGGACGTAAAACCCCAGATATTAATATTAAAGGTGGAAGGGATGAAATATCCGTGAACACGGGGTGTCGCTGGAGCCGAAGTTTCGACGAGCGGACTGTGACTTGAAAAGTCCGCTTGTCGAGGTTTTTCATCGTGTCGAGACAATCGAGCCATCCTCCTCATCATTCTCCAGTCGGCAGTCTGTGCCTGATTGTTGTTGTTTTTTTTTCTCTTAGTACATTCGGACATTTATACGGCATGTGTGCTGCAAATACTGGCCGCAAGCAACTTCGGGAGCCCCATCATCCGAGTCGCTGTTATTGCAGTCATGTGAAAGAGCTTCCATTTGTAAGCAGTGAATACAGTGAAGGCACGGCATAGCCTCTAGCGGAGACTCCGAGTGCACTCATTCACTTAGCAGAACTTGCTATTTGGATATAGTCCGCACGTCGTCATAATGAAGTACTTCGGCGCACATCCTCATTCACGCACACACCTTCAAATGCATATGCTTGAGCCTGTGCTTGTATGTGTCATATAGCATGAGTGATACTTTTTTATTCACAGTTTTTTTTTCTTTTCAGGACCCCCCGGGAGCTACTGATTCTCAGTCTGCGCCGAGAAGTCCGTTTACTGCGCATGGAAAACAGCTATCTGCGCCAACAGGTTTGAGTACTTTACTTTAAACCCCACACGCTTTCAAATTTCACTGATTCGCACAAGCACAGTTATAAGCACCTAAGCTTGAAGTCAAAGAGTTAGCTTCGAACGGACAACACCTTAACGTGAGAGGATGTTACAAAAACAAACACCAGCTCCGAACATTGGCGAGCGGTCACTATAGTAGACAGTTTATTCACTTCGATTTTTGTTTGTTCGTTTCTCTTGAAGCGGCAGCCGCTCAATCGAGGATATCTTAGAACGACAAAAAGACGAGCTAGTTGGTAATCATTGATGATAAACTAAAGTAAAACGCGCAAACACAGACTCAGCTCGAGGATGAACTGAAAGGGCGCACTATGGCGCAAGAGAAAACACGAAGCCCATCTGCGCCAGCGCAGCTACGGTAGCGCCACCTCTCAGTCTAGCACAAGCAGGATTATGCGCGAGAGATAACTGTCATGGCATTTAATTCCTTCATTACCTAAGTCAGTCCAAGGCAAATTCACGCATACGCCTCTGGCCATTATTGGTGTACCAGTCCTCAACGATTAGACGCGTTCCTTGTACCCGTATAACACTGTGCATTCATCAAAATCTGGCGTGCATTTACACTCTCGGCAATGTAACAAAAAGATTAGATGGTCGGCCTTCGTTAAACCATCTCTTACGCTCCATTGTTTGTTGTTGAACACAATGTAACAAAAAGATTAGATGGTCGACCTTCGTTAAACCATCTCTTACGCTCCATTGTTTGTTGTTGAACACAATGACCCGTTTGCCTACGCAAAAGCGACCGCTGCTGAAAGGAGCCTTATATATCTGCTCTGGAGTCAGTAAATCTGTCGGTATGGTGTTCGAAACGAATTTTGTGGTGTCTTCTGTTTGTTCCCCCGTCGATCGCTGTCTGCACGGCGGCGTCACCTATAGACGATTTTCCGCAGCGGCGCACGGGCGCTGCCATTGTTTGATCACGTGACCGTAACTGGCCTTCTCCCAGCCAGTTGCACCAGCCAACGCAATGGGCCAGCAAGACGGCGGTAAACGTATGGTGTACTGGAATGGGGTAGTGTGCCGTCTGGCGCCTGAGACGTGGCTCTTTTTGCGATGACGGCCTAGTCAACAGAGCCAACCGTTCTACGGTGGCGCCACCACTCGCTGGAGCTTGGAGTCATTGTATGACAGCGGATAATATACGGCCTCCGAGATGGGCTCGGCTTTCGCGGAGGCCTTGTTTAAACTTACACTAATTGGTGCACGAGTGTTTTGCCTATCTTCGCTGACACTTCGTTTCTGCGGCGTTCTCTTGTGTTGTTGGCAATGGTGAATCCTCTAGACTATGCGACAGAAAGAGGCGGTAGCCAGGGGAGCACCGTTGAGAATCTTGCGGACATCAGATACACATTAGCAGACGATCGAAAAACACCCGCATCTTTCAGCAATGGTCTTTTGCTCTTATTACCATCTGCAGAGTTCATTTATTATTTTCAGCTAGTAAATGTTTCCTTTTATCGCATTATGCAAACACAAGGCTTACATGAGCCAAAAAATTGACGGCAGATCCACGAGGTGAATGATGATGAGATTGGGCGAAGCTCCTGGAAGTAATCATCGGTTAAACCGTGAAATTTCTTCCGTTAATTCGCCCGATAAAATTGACGTGAAACGATTGATTAAATGTTTTATCAAACTTTTATTGCTGGTTTCCGTTGTCCTTTCATTATGACCGCTTTGTGGTCGGTGAAATGTAAGCTAAGTGGTTCTTGCATACGAGCACACACCGACGGCAACGAGCATCGTCAACTACAAACCTGTATCGCGATATGGTTTTGATTATAAAACCATTGCTTTAGAAAACACCTGGCGTCTTTCGTTAAGCAGCTGGCGTCTTTTCGTTTTGCTTTAGAAACATCTGGCGTCTTTTCGTTTTGCTTTTAGAAAACATCTGGCGTCTTTCGTTGGTTTATTTCATCAATCAACGGCGTTTTGAACAAAATTTTTATTGTTTAATCACGCACAGGAGAAATCTCACCAGGCACTACCTTGGAGGTAAACAATGGCTGCTACTGGGAATGAGAGACAGCAGAAGTCGGCTTTTAACACTTCTACTTCTACTAACGTTTCCTACTGGAACATGCCAATGGCTGCTAATGGGGAATGAGAGACAGAAGAATTCGGCTTTTAGTTAACGCGCACGCTGCGAATTTTTTATTGTTCAACAACGCACAGGAGAAATCTCCCACCGGCACCACCTTGGAGGTCAAAGCGTAAGACTGGTTACGCACTACGACGAGGGACGAACGGGTGCCGCTTTAAGGAGCTTCGCCCCTAAAACGAAATCTTTTACCATCTGCATTATGTACAGACGACGCTCAATACAAGCATTGAAAGCAGACGATTAGAAATGTAGTGCCGCGCACGTACGTTATGATTGTTTCGTTTCCTGACGTTACCCAGCGTGTGAAGAACTTTGAAGCCGTCATGTTACCCCGCATTTTGAGCTCTTCTTTCACGTACGAAGCGACAAAATGTGGCCTTCATGTGGAATTAAGCGACCTCAAGTAAGTGTACTTGTTCACTTCCACAATCGCACTCTGTGTGGGGGGTGCGTTTAAGACTTTTCATATTTGTCGGCGGTTAGTCACATAATGGTATGAAACCTAGAAACAAACAAAACTGTGCGAAAGGATGATGTTTATCTGCCTTAACCAGCACTATAGGCCCCGCATGACAAATTCAAGATTCGCGCCCACGGAGCAAGAAGACAGGAGGGGAAACTCCGGACCCGCGTCAGCGCGAGCGTGCGCCGCGATAATGTCACCCTAGGAGAGGAGGTTGGTGAACGTGCGCGCAGCGATCCTCGCGGCGACGCGCGGAACTATTCGTTTTCCGCCGCGGTAGGAGCGAGTGAGCGCGCGCGCTCCGACGGCGCCCGGGCGTCGTCTGCTACATCTTCCACTGGCCGCTTGCGCTTACGTTGCCATGTGCCGCCAAAAAATAGTTTTTTTGCCACAAAGGTTCGCGCTAAGAAAATAAAGCCGAGCAAGGCGTCTTAGTGCCACTCTTTCTTTCTGTTCATATTTTGTGTCGCATGCTTTTAAGAAGACAATGAAAGGAACAAACGGGCACACTTCAGAAAACAGACGACCTGAAATCGTAGCAGGCCCGTATAGAAAACCACGAATGGTTTGGCTTGGTGTTTCGTAAATTTTTTGACATAACGAAAGACGACAGCTTATTCTAGTTTATTAACATGCACCATAAAAAATGCTGATCAGAGCACGCGATACAGAACTGGTGTGCGGGGATAGAAAACTTAATCACACTTCTGCATCACGTTTAGGCAGACAGACGTGAACAGACGGAACAACGTCGGTGTTGGCTTCGAGAATCAACACGTCGTAAGTTCGGCAGTTCCTGCGTTGATGATTCGCGAAGTATGTTGACTGTGTAAGAGGTCGCTGATAGTCGACATGGGGCGCCGATGCTTTGTCTCGAACTGCAACATTGGATATGTCTTGCGCTGAAAAAGTTCGCACCTACAAAGCTCCAGCTGACGCTGAACGCTTGCACGAATGGGCGAGAGCCGGGTGGATCGCGATCTCACAGAATGCGACTACGTCTGCGAACAGCATTTGCCCAGCGAAATGGTGAGCAGGCAATATGCATCAACCCCCCGTTATTCACGCTTCTGCAGGTAGGCTTCACGGCATTTGTTTCATTATGAGCTCATACAGCACGCTAGTTTCCCACAAATAAAACTTTTGCTCTAGCATGTCAAGGTGAATAAATTGAAGAAAATAAAAGCATACGGAAAGCACGGACGGATTGGGAATAAATTAAAACGAACCGCTCTAGCGATTGTTGGCAGTTCCGTCATTGAGCGGGCCCGGGCTGTCGCAGAGGTTGTCATAGGTGTCCCGGAATAGGGACCCTCCCCGTTTTCCTTGTATTTAAATAAAAACGTTTTCATCATCATCCATGATATGCAAGTGTGGCGCTCAAGCACGAAGCAGCGGCGCGCAAGCAGACGACGAGAGACGTCTGCCGCTTCAGTGGCCGCTCTGACGCGGCAGTTCGGCCGCGGTTCTGTAGGTGGCGCTGTCACGACGTCCGCCGCCGCTCTTCGGGGTGACACTATCGCGGCGCGGAACGCCGCCGAGTTTCCCCCTCCTGTCTATTCTTACTCCGTGGCCGGGACCACAGAAAAATTCGTATCACCCCGAAATTCGTACGAGCCGTGATCCGTATCACCGGGGTTCCACTGTATATGGACACTCTCGGCTGATTTTTGCCGTAGCCGTCACGTCCCAGATATGTATATGTATTTATGTATATAAAAAGGCACAAAGAAAAATAAATTAGTAGAAAAAAATTCCAAAGCACCTGACCGGGGATGCAAACCAGCGACCCCTCGCTCCGCAGCCTGCTGCGCTAGCCAACAGCCACGCGCCATGCTTGTGCCGGCGATATCCCGGCGAGCTATTCATATGCACCATTTAGCACTTGCGGTGAGCAGATCTCGAAGGAGCTTGAGCGTGTTTTCTATCACGCAACGCTCCCACATTTTCTTTCAGATTGAAAACTGCCCTTGAGATGCGCACGAAAAAGTGGACCCACTCACGATGTAGAAGGAAAAGAACAAGCGTCAGACGCCATCGCGTGGCACGAGACGCAGAGGGGTCATTCCACGTGCCGCAGTTTAAAAGAAAAAGAAATATGTAACAGCGTCGGCTTCTGCATTGTGGATACTTGCAGCGCGTTGTTTGTTCACGCTTGTCCTGTGTATACCTATGCGTTCTTTTCGAGCGTCCTTCTTTGTGCTGCAGTGGCGTGCTGCAAGTAGCGAGCTGCTTGTCGTTCTTCGTGT
Organism: Rhipicephalus appendiculatus; assembly: GCA_030522465.1. NCBI lineage: Eukaryota > Metazoa > Arthropoda > Arachnida > Ixodida > Ixodidae > Rhipicephalus > Rhipicephalus appendiculatus. The sequence goes on along the minus strand of JALIZH010032910.1, from coordinate 662,850 downwards.
GACATTCTAATTTCTTGCTATCGCATTCATTGCTTCGCCCTAGTGGCGAAACTGTGACTTTTTCTTTCCTTCTTTCTGGCTGTTTATTTCTCTCTTTCATTCTCGCTTTCCCTTTCTTCGTCCCCCCTCTCTTTTTCTTCTTTCTTCCGCACTGCGCAATGCTCCTTCCTCCATGCCGGGAATCGGACCTCCATCCACCTGTTTAGCAGTGCAGTTCTTACAGGCAACAACAGCCGTACGCTCATATCCTGGCAACGATCAAAAGTTTTCTATCTTTCTTTTCTTTTTAAGAGTGTACCATAACGTTTGCAGCGTAGAGAAGCACAGGATGATGAAAAAAACATGGCTGATCCCCCCCCGTCATAGGAATCAGTATAACACGAAAGTGAAACGTGTACTCACAGAAGTGGTGCTTATTGTTTAGTGATATAGGAGAGCTTGTAGAATGTGCATTGGTGTTTGGCAGCTACAGCATCGTTTGACGTGGACACACCCACGTTGACGCCTAGTGGCACATCTCCATTGCGACGACTACAGCCCATGATCATGATTTAACTGTTATGGTAGCTGAAATTTTTAACGCATACCTGGACACAGCGTATCGTGAATGCCACGCAAAGATAACAACAAGCACACACTAACCACTGGTACTCGATATGGGCATCTTCAAAGCGTCGTCTATTAAGGAGAGAAAGGGCACGGTTTGCGCTTCCTACGCCCAACGTTACTAGAATAAACGTTGACCTACGCCTGCGCTCATGCATACACTACGACAGTGGGCTTCAGCAACGCGGGAGGCAGAGGTTCATAGCTGGAGCCGCGAACGCGTGCGGCGTTCCACGTCCCGCTGGGCTCAGTCTCGCTCCACCAAGGCACGACATTCGCCCGTCTACATCGTTGCCTTGCTGCAGTGCTTACTGCAGCAGTTTTATTAGTCGGTGCAATCTCACCCGAAGTAGTCGGCGGCGAAACACCATTGGTGCACGTAGACGCTGCACGACTCCGACAACCATGCCGACAACGAGCTGTCACAACACGAAGCGAAAGGCAAAGAACTTAACTGCGTCGGTGACTCCCTGATGCTAGCGCCATCTATGCTAGCGCGGCCAGGGTTCTTCACTGCTATCGAGAAGCTTTAACCATGGCCTCCAAGACTGCACGCCGGCGCGCAATCTCGAACGCCATGCTTTAACTGCGTCGTCGACGAAGCGCTCTCTATCGGTGCCAATAAGTGTCATGCCGCATTACTTCTCTTCACCGGTCACAGACGGCGGCACCGCCCCGCCTCGCCAACAGAGAGCACCGTGCGGGAGAGAATGTGTGAGAGATATAAGGCGCGCTTGTGGAGATCCTTGCAACTGCTTCGATAGCTCAGTCGGTAGAGCATCGGGCGCTTTCTTTCTGAATGTTTTTTTTCTTTCGCGTTTGGTAGTGTTAATTTTACAGCGTCATATCCGTGACGGAAATACGTCATTAAAGTCTTGGTGGACCCCGGCATAAGAGACTTTCGTGTTAAAATGCGGATTCATCGTAGGCTTCTCTATCACATTTTATTCCATTGTATGGTGCAACTTTTTACCTTTCTACCTGCTTTCGCATGACGCTCTCTCGATTGTGTTAATATCAACAAAAGTGTCGTGCTTACTAATCTCGCATTCAGTTGCTGAACGGCGGTGGGCAGCTACACTTGAGCAACGTGCTAGCCGTGGGCGGCGAACCTTCGGAAGATGGCGACGACAAGGCGCTCCTACACAAGTACATGGCTGAGAACGAGGCCCTCAGGTAAGCCACAGGTCGGCATGCCACAATGCGAAAGCAGATGGCAGAACTCGACCAAGCGTTTGGCGCTCAGGCCCACGCTTCCCCCAAATATTTGTGTGAGCAAGAGGTGACGCGGGCGCGATCCTGCTATAGGAGCTTTGCCATCGAGTAAGACTCCGAGTGGTAAATTGTGGGATTACGGATAATTAAAGGGTCATGGCAAATCGACAGCAAAAGCGCGACGGCAGATACTAGGAACTTTGGGAATCGATGTCATACGAAGGAGTCAGCGCCACACGCCGCATCGTATGGCTTTGAGACAAGCCATGCCAGTCATGACACAACATGCCATTATCATCGCACATTTGTCACACATTCATTTGCATCCTGTATGCACTGCGATAGTGAAACGAACGCAACGGTTTCATGGCGTTTGCATCATGTAAGTAGTTATCCAGGTCATCGCAGAGATGACATGCGTGCCATCAACATGCATGTCTTGACCAACCTTCAGTACGACTGCGCAACAAGAAAGACACATACAAGAGAGGAGAAGACACACCCAGCGCAAACTTTCAACTAAATTTATTGTGCCACAGGATCTGTTTAGATATAGACGATTTTCCGCGGCTGGTTTGTTTAATAAAAACTAGATGGCGCCACCACCGCACCGTGGCCGTCTCCTACCACAGCCGTCTCCATGCCGTGGCCTTTGGCAGCGCAGATCAATATGTCTCCATCCGCGTCGCGTCCTCTGCTCGGCGTCCCCATAGCGTCTTCGCGCACGCGAGTGAAAGCGGGCAGACGGCAGCGATGGAAAAATCAACATGGCGGCACCTGTCGATGCAGTTTCCTTCCGCCTCGAATTTATCAGCTCGTCGTCCTGCGCTGTGTGGCCCGTAAGTTCGCAACCTACGCATTTATTTGCTTTATATTTGCATCGCGAAGCTTCGAGAGCAATGTATTCGTCGGTATTTTGCAGTGTTTCGGAGATTCGTTCTCGGAGACAAGGCTTACCAGGCATGGCTAAATAAACACAGCTAACCTCAATAATAAAGACAGAACACACCTGATGCTTTGTCCCCAGCTTGAGATGACGCGAAGCGACAGCCGATTTCACCATATATTTATTGCTGTGAAGACAGTGAGCGAGTAGCAAGCGCGAGTTCGGATCGAAGCGGGCGGTCGCGTCTGCATGGGTCCTGCCAAGTTTGCTTCTAACCCCAGCTACTGGCACTTACGGCCGCTTCGCTAGCGCTGGCCCAATGCGTTGGTCACGTGATCAGACATGGCAGCGGCCCGTGCGCCGCTGCGGAAAATCGTCTGTACCGACGCATTACGCACATGGACGCAAAAAGGACCGCACACATGCACATACATGCGAGCACATTGAACGAAACACGAGTTGAAATATGCCACCGCCAAGAAGAAAGGTTCTTTGTAGGTGAGGGCCAGTGGAGGTGAACTTATCACCCAGATTCACGATCGCCTCAGCCTTCGGGAATGAACTGCGTTCTGCCATGGGATACAATCGTGCCAAGATTAAATGAAGGTAAACAGCCACAATCTCGATAACAAATGTCTAAAAAACCACTCGTGTGATTTCTTGCATTGTTGTGGTGTTCGCGTAGCCGGTCATTGAGGCACCGCCCGGCCGGTGCCTCAATGTCCGGCTTAACCCCTCAACGCCAACATGGGGTTAGGAGCGTAATGCCCTTAACCCCAGCAATGTTGTGGTTAAGGGCCTTCGTCTTCAGGGTTAACCAGTGGCTATAATCAAACAAATCGGTGTAGTCATACAGGCGAACGTAACGGAGGCTGCCACTGATATTTGCCATACCTGTTCGACACGGCGAATCAAGCAAAACCGTCCGGTTAATCCGCAGAACGAAGAGAAACGCCTTTCTCAGCAAAGCGAACAAATCAAAATTCAATGCAACGGCTTCCAGTCTTCGTGCAGGGTTCACCTGAATGAGCACTTAACCCGGCATGACAAGCAGCTGCCCGATGCCACAGTGCGAGGGAACTGCGGTGGAAATTCGCGTGTACAGCAAGAAGCAAAGCTTTTGCAAGGGAGAGCTCACCGAGGTTGAAGATTCAGGCAGGCAGGGCAGGCCTGACCTGGCCTGGCCCTGCCCTGCCCTGCCTGCCTGCCTACCTGCATGACGAACATAATTGACAGGCCCTAACGTGTAAATTACGACAGGCATATTATCTACAGATTGATTTGCTCCTTGCTGGCTGCTTCGCATTACATCGATTCCCACGGTGCGTGGGATCTGCCAGTTTTTAGATGCGAAGCATCTTATGGCGGGGGCTTTGTCCGTCCCTCCCTCCCGCATCCCGCGTCCGGTCACTTTCATGAAGTAAGGAAGCACCCACTATGCGAACCAGAACACTGTACTACAATAAGGTCGTCAACCACCACCACAGTCACCAGAGTCATGGCCCAGAGCACAGAGTGGCTGCTTAGCAATGGCTAGGCTGGTGGTGGGTGCAAGCAAAGAATAACACGCACTACCGGTGGTGTCTGTCGCCCAGGTTGACTTCATTCCTTGATCTTGCTTGCATGTGCTTGCGGGGGGCTTTGTCCGTCCCTCCTTCCCGCGTCCCACACCCTAACAGCGCATGCGCGTCCCCTCCCCCCTCTCTCTCATCTCTTACGCTCCCCCCTTTCTCTCCTCTAGGCATCCTCTAGTCTACCGAGCGGCGGCCGCGTCCCACACCACCACAGCGCATGCTCGTCTCCTCCCCCCTCTCTCTCCTCTCCTACGCTCACCCCCCTTTCTCTCCTCTAGGAATACTCTACGGAGCCGGCGCCCGCGTCCTACACCCCCCACAGTGCATGCGCGTCCCCTCCCCCCTCTCTGTCCTCTCCTAAGCTCACCCCCTTTCTTTCCTCTAGGAATCCTCTACTCTACGGAGCGGCCGCAGCGTCCTACACCCCCCACAGCGCATGCGCGTCCCCTCCCCTATCTCTCCTCTCCTACGCTCACCCCCTTTCTCTACTCTAGGAATCGTGTACTCTACGGAGCGGCGCCCGCGTCCCACAGCGCATGCGCGTCCTCTCCCCCCTCTCTCCTACGCTCAGCCCCTTTCTCTGCTGTAGGAATCCTCTACTCTACGGAGCGGCGCCCGCGTCCGACATCCCCACAGCGCATGCGCGTCCTCTCCCCCCTCCTACGCTCACCCGCTTTTTCTACTCTAGGAATCATCTACTCTACGGAGCGGCTCCCGCGTCCCACACCCCCCACAGCGCATGCGCGTCCCCCCATCTCTCTCCTCTCCTATGGTTCCCCCCGTTCTCGCCTCTAGGAATCCTCTACGGAGCGGCGCGCGACAGGTGGTGCGACAGCTGCATACTCCGCTGGGGGGCACCACGGTAGTTCCGCGGTATAAAAATGACGGAGCGCGCTTCATTCTCTCTCATATGCAGCGCCGGGATGAGCGCCCGGGCCGCTGCCCAGAAACGAGAGCGGCGACGTTTGTCCCGCTCAAGCTAACCATCTCCCCGCTGTTTCGCATCCACACATGGTTCCCTTTAGCGGGAGATGGCGAAGTTTTATGGGCGAAGCTCCTTATGCCGTGGGTCGTGCGTCCCTTGTTTGTAGTAGCCACCTGCGTGATGACGATGACTATCGCGATGCCATACAACACATGGCATCGCGATATGGTCTCACATGCACATCGTTTGACCACATGCAACCATCCACCATCACGTCTTTGCCGTGGGTCGTGCGTCCCTTGTAGTTTGTAGTACGTAGTAGCCACCTGCGTAAGCAGCAGTATTTCCCTGTGTGATGACGATGACGCTGCCATCACGGCACACCACATGGAATGTACCTACTATGCGTCATAACGATGACGCTGATGACGATGACGACCGCGATGCCATAAAACACATGGCATCGCGATATGGTCTCACATGCATATCGTTTGACCATATGCAACCAACCACCATCACGTCTTTGATGATGTACCTCCGGAGCTTCGCCCACTCATCATCATTCACTCCGCGGATATGCTGTGATTTTTTTTAGTGAAAGTAAGGTCTGGGGTAGTATTTCTGCTAACACAGTTGCCAATGCGTGTGGCTAGCATGCAATCAGTAACTACATTGTGAACGAAAATATACCCAGCCGAGAGGTTTCGGGGGATGATGCTCCCGGCTCAGCTTCGGTAGCCTCACTCAAACCGGAATGCTCCGGAGCATATACATTCGTTTAGAAGCACAGATAATTGGGCGAATTTGTACTGATGCATGACGGTATTTTGGAGCGCGAGAATAGACACGATACACGAGAAAGACTGAACAGGACGAGCGCTCACTTCAAACTAAAGTTTATTCACAGAAGATGGCCAACTTTTATCATAGACCAAAGGCAACAAAAAAACAGAGAAACGCATGCGTGATACCACAATCTAACAACCGAAGAACAACTATCACCTCCCAGTTATAACAAAACCAAAACCACACAACTACCTCCTGCGCATGAGGTTGACAAGACAGAGTAGCAACAAAAAAAAAGGGGGGGGGGGGGGGAACGACCGTGGTCATGCCAGGGGTGCGCATGGCTGCCGCTGGTCTGTTCCCGGCGCCAAAGACTTATCTAGATAAGCCACTTCACTGGTTAGTAGGTTAATAGACGGCTGGCTGGCGCACGTGGAAGCATTTTTGTCGATATGGAAGGCACCTACTAACCAGTGAAGTGGCTTATCTAGATAAGTCTTTGGCGCCGGGAACAGACCAGCGGCAGCCATGCACACCCTTGGCATGACCACGGTCGTTTGCCCCCCCCCCCCCCCCCCCCATTTTTGTTGCTACTCTGTCTTGTCAACCTCATGCGCAGGAGGTAGTTGTGTGGTTTTGGTTTTGTTATAACTGGGAGGTGATAGTTGTTCTTCGGTTGTTAGATTGTGGTATCACGCATGCGTTTCTCTGTTTTTTGTTGCCTTTGGTGTATGATAAAAGTTGGCCATCTTCTGTGAATAAACTTTAGTTTGAAGTGAGCGCTCGTCCTGTTCAGTCTTTCTCGTGTATCGTGTCTATTTTCGCGCTCCAAAATACCGTCATATACATTCATTTTCCACCCTTTTACTTCGGTGGGCGATGGACGGAGGGTAGCGGGACGAGTTCCCTGATTTTTCGCCGGTGGATGCTCCGTAGGTACTCCGGCGCATCACTTATGCACCGGTGGATGCTCCGCAAATGCTCCGGCGCAGTGCGGGTACAGCTCCTCATTTCCAGTGACAAAGCGTCCCCCCCGCACGACAGGGCTCTCGTTAACAATGCGTAAGCTGAGAGGCAACAATGAGGCTGGACAACCCCGCAATAACGTTTGAAAAAGCTTTTGTGGTGTTGGGACGCCTTCATTGGCAAAAAGGTCAACGACCGGGAAAGGAGGAACGTAACATGCTAAAACTTGCTAGAAGTGACGTAGGCAACCTAGCCGGGCGCCGGGCGGCCGGTCCCCACAATCCAACATGTCGCAGGCCAAGCCACCCGAATCGAAGTGCAGCGAGGATTGCGCGAACCCTTCGCCCGCGTTCGGGAAAAGGAAATCGTTCTGTGCACCTTGTGGACATCACAAGCGACTACAAGCGTCAACGAAGGTTGTCATCGACAGAAGGGAGTTGCGGGAACCTTAATTGTGTGATGGTTCCATGCAACGAAAGACACACATTGTGATCTCGCGAGTGGCGAACGATCCGGCGGTCGCTGGTGCGGCGCAAAACTGGTGAGTGAGCTGTTCTTGAATTCTCTGTGTTATTCTTTTCAAAAAGTGCTAAAATTGAGTAATTTTGTGTTCATAACCAAGTAGGTTATCAAGACCAGGCTAGCTTTGCAAGATGGCAGTAAAAAATTCAGTGGAAATATTGAAAATGCGTTGTTTGGAACACATGCTTTTCTTTCTTAATATGAATAACTTCGGTAATTTTAAGCACACCACTGTAATATTTGGAGCGCTGATTGACTCTCTGTAGATATGCATTAATAGAAAACATCATAGTTGTGGGTTGATTGGATAAAAGGTTATTAATTTTTATAAGTAAACCTAATTGGTTAAAAGATATTTTGGTCTGGTCAGTATACATAAACGGTAATATTTGTCGCTTTCCATATTAATAAGCGCCAGGTCGAGGCCTCTCATTACGTATAAATTATTTTGATTTATCATATAAACTGAATTAATAAAACAGGAATAACTGAAATCGGCGTTAATTCGTTATAAATTTAGCGAATTGGGCTAGGGAAATTGTTTGGTACAGACTTTTAGAACGCATATACGTACTCATTTTGGTGAAAAAAAAATTATTTTGATTGTATAAGTGGTATCTGAGATATTAATCTAGAAGTATAATTGACCCTTCGGCGGACGTGGTGCTTTCATGACAAAAGAGGGGGGAAAGGGGTTGACGAGACCAGTGACGAGGAATGCGAAAGGAAGGTGGGGTTGCTTTGCAGAACGTGTTGTGGGGCCAGCGATGTTTGTCTGGATGGGGAGGTTGGTTCACGCTATTTCTGCAACCCATTTGTGAGCACCGCTCACCGTGGTTGGGCGAAGGGGTATGGTAGTGAAAGAAAAAAAAAAGAAAAGAGGGCACCTTCTTGATAAACTGGCAGTCTTTTCACTGTTGTTGGGAGAGAGAACTATCGCGCTGCTGCATTTTTTTTCTGTGTTCAGTGCTGCTGCCATGGCCGTGAATGCAGTCTTTTTTTTTCTTTTTTCGAGGAGGGGGGGAAGGCGTGAGTTGAATTTCCCCGACCAAACAGGTAAAACTGTCAAAATGTTCGCCTTCATGTCCCATATCTCTCTGAGAATAAAACACTTCTTTGTATCTTTCTCTGACGAACAGTGCGCGAAGACGAGACATAGTATTGACCGGGACGATGCAACGACGCTGGCCTGTGAACAGAAGAAGGAAAAGAAAATTCCTCGAATCCTGGTGCACACGTCGTGACACCTCGGCGTGCATCACTATCTGTGGCCGCCTGCCGGACGTCTTCACGGACCTGTGTGTTGAGTAAACTGGTCCACCTCCCCTCATTTCTGTCAATGTACTATACTGATGATGCAATTGGCATAGGTGGCGTAATGCTTGTACTTTTGATTGCTAATTTATTTCGTTGAGTAGGAGTAAACTTTATTTTGTGCTCGAGCCTGTTCATTTGGAAACGATACATGCTCATGCAATAACTATTTTGAAAAATGTTCATTACGATAAGTTTCACGACAGAGCGAGCGCTGCAAATTAAAAAAAAAAAGAAATACAACGCCAACTTCTCTCAAATACTCTTTTGCAAAGCAGAATGAAGGTACGTTTTTCTTAAGAATCGGCAGCAAGTATACAAACTGTAGCCTAATATGCTGGAAGTAGGACGATGAGCACATATTAAAATGCGACTGTAATAATCATGCAGCTATAATATTTTAGAAAATTAGCAAGTTAATCGGGAGAGATATTCCTGATGCAGTCTTCGAGAGTACCAAAAGTCGCTCATTTTAGTGAAAAAAATAATGCTTTTGAATCTGTCAGCAGAAGTTGAGGTATCGATTTAGAAACATACGGAAAATTTTCGCCCGTTTTGAACTTTGTCCGCGGCACGGAGGTGTGTTTTTATCATGCAGCGGCTGGCTGACACCGGTGTACATGTGATATGCTTCTTGATATTGAGCGCTTGTCCTGTCTTTTTTGTGTAGTCCGTTTAAGAACCTGGGAGTTCTCATGGACAGGCAGACAGTATGGGATTTAATCAGTACCCGCGGGTTCAGTGTCCTCAGTTTTCGTGCCTCTGGCATGATTTGCCGTTCTCATGTATTATGTTTTTGATAAATTCTGCAGGAAACAATCAGCTGAAACCCTTGCGTCGTCAATGAATGTGATGGATGGTCCTTCGGAGATGGTTTCCCGGCGGCTACGCTTCCTTCGTTTGTTGTGCATCGTTTTACGGCATTCTGGACTTCATTTCAACGTGCTGCGCTTAAAACTTGAGTGCTGCTGATTTCATGTGATCTGTCTTCTTTTGTTCTTTTTTGGTGGCTTTTTGTATATTTGTTTCTTCTTGTCTTCTTTTCCCAAATGGTGGGTCATCAGCCACAAACTGCAGCATATTTTGAATAAATCAAGCAATAAGAACTCAAGTGTTCTCCTGAATTTTATGTGCTAGAGCTCTGTGGAAAAAATACACAGTAACTCTGCAGTGTTTGCGTGAGAATTCCTTCATCTAACCAATGCGTGACACGGTCGGCATAGAATAAACAAACAGCGGAGCAAAGAATTAAAAAAGAATACTCGTGATTCATCGCACCGCGGTTCCGTCCGGACGAAGTAAGGACATTCGTAAAATACGCCGGAGGTGCCGCGGAAAAACTCCGGATAGCCGGAGTGAAAAAGCAGCGAAAAACACTCCGGAGGTGCCCCGCAGTCCCTCCGGCCAGCCGGAGCAAAATGCCGGTAAAAAGTGCTCCGGCGGCGCCACGCAATCACTCCGGTCGGCCGGAGTGAAATATCAATGAAAAGTACTCCGGCTGTGCCACGCAATTGCTCCGGCCAGCCGGAGTAAGAACTTTGCTCCGGAGGTCCGGAGGAAAAATTAGTCCGAACAGGGGGGGGTCGCTAGAGGACAGGCGTTATACTCCCACCTGGGTGTAATTTTCTTTTACAGTGCACCTGTTTCGCTGAATGTATTGAAAGAGGCTGGTGCCTTTCCGGGTGTTTCTCCTGTAACCCCAATCTACATGCGATGCATTAAAATCACCCGTTACAACTAAGGGAGCGGAGCTTGCTATTTGGATGACCTTATCGATTGCTTCGAATACCGCAGTGAGGCCATCTCTAGGATGAGAATAAATATTTAAAGGGACCGACAACTGATTTTTCTCGACCCATTTTTTTACGGCGCGACAGAAAGGTCACCCTTCGTAGTGTTTGTAGCTGCAGTAGTTAATCCCAAAAGCGCGTAGTTATTTTACAAGCACTATTTTTCGATCTGAAAGGCTCTAAACACACATGTACCTTTCCTCCAGCAACGCTGAGAACTGATAGCGATGCCGCCAGCCCTCCTCGCGATGTGTGAAAGCTGTCGTCGTTCTGCTTTCGCAGTAGTTCCTGTAACTGTGCTTAACCACCTTTATTTCGAGATTTTCAACTATTTTTGAAAATAAAAAGCTGCTACAATGAGATGATGTGGCATTATACACCTTTCCTGTATTTATACCGCATTGTGTGCGCCTGCGCCTGTCTCATGGGTGGCTTGTCCCGGCGTCATTACTCTCTCGATGCACGAGCCAAGCCAAGTCACCGAAAACGTCACCACGCATATGCACGGCCGCGCCGAGTAGGCAGTGCGCGTCATTTCTGAGACGAAGTGTAGGTAGAAAAATTATGTCGTTCAAAAATCTTAGCGACCTGCAAACTGCGTGCACGGTTCCATGAGCACGTTGAAAATTGGCTCAAGATGCGCCGACGATCATGGTATCATTACGTCACGCGAAGGCAGCGCCGCTTTAATGCATACTACTAACGCAGGCCTATGTGTACATTTTTATGGAGTAATATCTTTTAATACAAAGAAACGAACAATATTTGAGTACCAACAAAAAGATCCTCAACCGTCTACAGCAATCAACGGTCACGTGACCGGGTACATCGATTTGTTCATGTATTTGCCACCAGAGGCGCCAATGGTCATTTTTCGCGTCTTTCGATGAAGAAACAAAAATAGAAATCCACCTCTCACGGAAAAAACAGGGTTGGTTTGAGTCAGTGTGACACACAATCTTTCCATCAGTGGAGTCATCTCAGTTCATGTTGTGGGCAGGTGTCGGTCCCTTTAAGACAAAATATGTGCCTTGTCCTGTACGACGCGGGAAAAGTTCAAGAAGAATGCAGTCAGAGTAAAGATCGGAGAGATCGTGTGGTAAATATTCCTTTGTATATGTGTGGTGGCCCACGGGGAAATAGGATGCGAATGTACAGCCTGATAGCCTAGAAGTTTGCAAGCTTTTAAAGGCGCCTGTACGGAGATGGCATCAGGGGCGGGTATAGACTGTTGTATGTATAGTGAGAGGTTGTACCTCTTGCTTTTTAATCCACGGCAGTTCCATTGCCATATGCAGAGTGAAGAGGGTAAGGATGAGGCAAGGGTGCAGGAGGGAGTTATGGCTGCCAAGGCGCTTGAGAGGCGAGGGATTGTGGTAGAGCTTCCAAAGAGGGGAGCCGAGCAACTAACATGTCTAAAAATATTCTCTTAGTGAAGCGTTCTGCGATTTGTATAAAGCCTAAATAAACCTTTTGTCTCAGTTCCCGGTGTTCTTTCCGAATTTTTTTACTCGTCCACTTAAGATCATCTTTCGATGATTCGGTAACCTCCGGTTAAGCCTCTGCGTTTTCATCGCCTCAAAATAGAGACTTTAGCTTCCAAGAGATGTGCGAGGTGCGGGTCCATCCTGGGAACGTCGAGCTCGGTTTGAATACTTGTTGTGGCCTTTTCAACATCTGCTCAGCGTATCTCGTTGAAGCTGGCATATTCACCCGTGTCCCCTTTTCTGAGCTTTCGGAAAGCATCCCAGTCTTTGAATTCCCTGACTTGGGGGGGCTCTGACCTGAAGCGTAACGCTAATGATGAAGCGATCGCTGCCCAGGTTTTCTTGCGTGTTATCCCAGGTTGTTCGCGGTGCGCTTTTGATAAAGGCGAGATCGGGGGGTTGTGTCTCCAGCCACCGACGTGCCCAGTCTCGGGGGGAAACGGGGATCGGTGATGACGGTTAGCGTTATGTCATCGACTGCCCGCGCTAGATTTGTGCCCTTAGCCGTCTGGCTGATGCACCCCCCATGCGTTGTGTGGGGCGTTGAAGTCTCCCGCAATTACTAACGGTGAATGTCTAGCGATTGTAGCGGCCTTCATAAATAGGGAGTGGAAAGACTCTCACTGATCTCATGGTGTGCTGTAAACACGCTTTGTCGAAGCCCCCCTGTTGGGGATAACCTCAACCAGAAGCGCCTCCATTCTTCCACGACCTGGCTGAATGTCATGTACAACGTATGCGAGCTTTTTGCTCGCTAGCGTAGCTATACTTCTCTTGGACTCCCCCTTTCCCGCCACCGATTTGTAACGAAGGTGGGTGTGTCGCACAGTGTTTCTGCCTGAGCCGTAATGTTCTGTTGCAGTGAAGTCTTGCGCCTTTGAAATCTTTCCACTGCCAAATTACAAGAAGCTTTTCAGAGCCTGCCATTTTGCTAATTTCCGCTTTACTGACCCTGCGGGGTCGCTCCCGCATCATCGTTAGCCGCAGCTTGTGTACGAACCGTTGGTTTGGCCTTAATAGCCATCTTATTCTCAAGTGCGACTACCTTATTTTCGATAGCTCCTACTTTACTCCCAAGTGCTCCCATGCGCAGCGCGAGCTGATTAATGCTTGGCTGATTTTCTTTGGAAATCCAAAGTAATACCCGCGCCACACGGGCAGAGAAAATGGCATTTACTTCCTAATGCCTTCAGATTTAATGCCATTTGCGCGGTGCCACATGGACAAACGAAATGGCATTCGCCCAAGTGCCATTCGTCACCAAATGCCATCGCCAGAACTCATTCGACTGACAAATGCATACTCTCGATGGCGCAGCTGCCGAAGTGCGATATACCTAAATTATATAAAATGACATCCTATTCAGCTAGAAAGAAACTTTTCGCGTCTTTTATTTACACTAAGCACTCGACGAACATCTTCAGCTGGTAGACGCTGTACTTTGAATGCGACAGGCGCCATTTTCTTTTTGCGCTGTGGATCTGAGTAGTCTGCTACGGTCGGTTGCAACGTCGTGAAACAAAGCAACGAGCTAAAGCTAACGACAGCGTAATATGCTTATTTCTACATTTAATTATTCTCCGAGGTATATCAAGCTTGTAAACGCATGTTTATTTTTTTATTACTACTCTACAATTGCTCACTACAGAATAAAATGTGATCGACATCATCAAGTCAGTTTGGACGTGTAGCAGCTCAGCCGAAAAAAATGTCATTCGGGAACTGAATGCCTTCAGTGCCGAATGTCATTTTCTCTGCCCGTGTGGCACGGGTATAACCCCTCTAGCATTTTGTTCTGCGAGCTCCAGGCATCTCCGAGTCGCTCTCATCCTCCGTTGGTGGGGGGGCCTACGGTAGCCCTTGCTGACCTCGACTTTGGCTTCCTGCGTGCTTTTATGCACGGCGTTTTTTTCGCGCCCTCGACCCCGCTGGAGATGGCCTGCGCGGCTTTCTGCTTGCGTAGCTCTAGCAATCTCCTGACGTAATTGTTCAATCACACTCTCTTCATAATGCTCCGACGATGCCGACCGCGTTACCGTTTTGGGTTTGGGAGTCTTCTCCTTGACTCGATCCGCCCATGTGAGCTCCTCCTGGAATCTCGTTGGAGCCGCCGAACGCTGCTAGAACGCGAGCTGGAACGCCGCGCAGCTGGCGTGACGGAGCGGCCTCTCGTAGGGGTGCTGGAGACGCTAGAAGAGACGCTGGAGTCACGGGACTGCATTCCTCTGGCCATCTGCGTCTTCTCAAAACGCCGCTGGCGTTGGCGTCACCTCCTTCTGACGATGTAGGGGACTTCAAATCTGTCTTTGCACGCTCGGTCTGCAGTGGGATGTGGACCTCGGCGTACCGAACACTTTGGACTGCACTGATGATCCTCCGTTGGTGATTTCTGTCCGCACGTGCTGCACCACTTGCTGTTTGGATTAGGACAAACGTCAGCACGATGTCCTAAACCTCCGCAGGCGTAGCAAACCTCCGTGAGTCTTCGGTATAGCGTGCAGCGAAACATATGCTTGCGCCGCAAGACACATAATTGGGCACCTTTATACCCTTGAACAGTACTACCACAGCCGTGGTGTTCTTGATTCTTTTGGCCTCGATGGCTCCTGGGTTACGGTGGTTCATGATTCTTGCTCGGAGCTGAGCATCACTGATATGCGCGTGGACACCCCTTATGACACCTCTGCACGTGTCATCGGGGGGAGCCGGGTACACAGAGACCCGGTACGTGCATTCGCCCAGTCGGACTTGCTGTGCGTTTACGTGGGCGCACGCATTCTTCTCGTGAGGAGTACACACCACATAGATGTTTTGAGTGCCATTGGGACAAATGGTGTACTCTGCAATTTCGGCTGGGCCGCCGCCATAGCCAGAGCCTGCTCGAAACGTATTTGACCGTGGTCACATTCAGGCACTCCCTCGGTCTGACGATGATGTGTCCCTGGGCAGTTGAGGGAGCCTCGAGGTGGCGACGATGCGCTGGTACGCGCTCCGTGGGGCGGCCGCCGTCCTTTCGTCCGCCATCTCCTTGTTGTTCTTGCGGCCATATGCCGTCATCCAGCCGGGGCTGCTTGCTTCGTCTTGAGATATTTCTTCTGCATCCACGATCTCCATCTTGGGCTAAAGCGCCCGCGGTCACAGGGTTAGGCTTAGGCCTACCCGCGCTGCCTCGCCGAGGTTAGGCTTACCCCGTAGCTGAGCCTTGGCGTGGGAGGAACTTCCCACACTCGCACAACGGGGAAAATGTCACCCACCGTGAAAAGTCCGGTGTCGGCAAGGTCCTCACAACGTGCTGCGTCGATTAACGCATAATGTATTCGGTTTCGAGAAGAGAAATCAAACAGGAGCCGAAATCAGCGCGTCCGCACTAGTCGGCGCCCCGTGGCGGTCCTCAAGCGCCAGAGTTCCCTCTATGCCCGTTCCAGACGCTGAGCGACGATGCGCTAGTAACGATAACGCCGACGATCTCACTGTTGTCATCGTGGTGCAGACTGGTGGCGACGCATGGCAGCGGCTTCACTTCGATTGTCTGTCTTGGTTCGTCTGAAATCCTGCGTCTTCGCTGTGCCGCTTCGAATGATTTGTTGTGTGCTCGTCAGCGTTTGATAATTTCGAGCGCCGATCTCGACAGCATTACGTGCTAGCATGTCGTTAAACAGTTGTGCGTGACTTACACCAGTGACGTTTTCAAGTACTGCTAGAAGCAATGTCTTTGTCACGGGGAGCTCCAACGGTCGTTTTTAGGAGCGAAGCTCCTTAGGCTGGCACCCCGCCGTCGCCGTTGAAGCTCCATGGCACGGTGTCAGCTGTGGCGTCTCCCCCTCACGCGGGAGGATAAATGAGCTTTACGTATCGTAGGATAGAGCCGGACTTTCAAGAAGAGTGTCTTCGTTGTGGCCTCGGGAGTTGCTCGCTAACTCATATGCTCTGGCAGTGCCCCGCGAATCCGGGGGCGGATTTTACACTCGTGGTGGCGGAGTTTACACAGCCCGGACCTAGGTCTGCAACTACTGGCTGTCCGGAGGGCCCGGGCCATCGCGGAGGGTCTTCACCTTCCAGTGCCGACCTGGGTGGAGCCGCCTACTGGTTGAGGGGGTCTTAGGACTTCCTTAAACTAGTGCCTCTGGCCTTTCAATAAAGTTCTTTGTATGCATGTGTACGAGCGCCGGAACGCGGATGGCGTCTGCACGATGCGCAAAGCGAGAGAATACGAACGCATGTGAAACGGAGGCAGATTAGTCTCCCTCTCCCCCTTTCTTCGACTGTGCCCTCTCCCCTCAAACCGGCGAACGCGCGATACAATCGCTTCACCCTGTCGTCCGCCCAGTGGTTGGTCCGTTGCCTGTACAATGAAACGCCGCGAGCGCCGAACGCCGCGCGCGTGCCATTTCTAAGGAGCTTCGCTCATCGGTTGTATTCGGAGACGGAACAACTGCTAGTTTTTAAAAGCATCCACGTAGGACTGTGCGTGCAATTCACGTCTCTCGGCGCGTCTCCGCGATGCATAGAACGTTGGCCTTGCACACCCAGAGGCTGTGCCAAAATAGAGCAGCTAACTGTGCTGTTCTAGGAAGCTTGACACGGGCGAGACGCACCAGCAGCACGGACGCCTGGCTGGGAACGAGACGCGCAAAGCGTCCACATGTGTGTGCGTGGGGGGTGAAAGAGCGCGAGCTCGGCGTAATGGAAGAATCGGCAACGCCAATGAAATTCTGAGCAGTGCGGACATATTTGCGTTGAATAAATTGTTTGTTGTTGTTAGCCACCGCACTGCTTATTTTTGTGGCGCCTCAACTGGCCACAACGTACCTTCCTGCTCTGTGTTTTCACCAGTCAGCACGGCCCAAGGGTGCTTCTCCAGGTGCCTTCTCGTCGCTGCTCGGACTGGTGACGATATTTAAATCGATACTTTGCATAGGATCGAAGGGTAAAATATTCGCGACTGCGCGAATCGCAGGCGATTTCTAATTTCTCACTTGTACGCTGATGACGGCGGCGACGACAATGGTGGTTACAAACACAAGACTACACGTGAAGGCCTAGCAGAAGAAATGTCAGCTGAAACGGGCATCACCGTTTCATGTGGCCACGTGATCAGATGGGGCGTGACCGTGGGTATTGACCGAGCGGTAGGCTGCGAATTGGCGGGCTTTGCACCCGTTCTGAATCGCGCTCCATACTGGTCAAGCTAACCCATCTTATACTCATATTTATTAGATGCGAAGCATATTATGCTCGGGGCTGTGTCCGTCCCTCCCGCGTCCCGCGTCCCGCGTCCGGTCACTTTCATGAAGAAGGGAAGCACCCACTATGCGTACCAGAACACTGTAGTACAATAAGGCCGTCAACCACCACCACAGTTACCAGAGTCATAGCCGAGAGCACAGAGTGGCTGCTTAGCAATGGCTAGGCATGTGGTGGGTGCAAGCGAAGAATAAGACGCACTACCGGTGGTGTCTGTCGCCCACGTTGGCTTCATTCCTTGATCTTGCTGGCATGTGCTTGCGGAGGCTTTGTCCGTCCCTCCTTCCAGCAGCGGGGAGATAATTAGCTTGAGCGGGAGGAACGTCGCCGCTCTCATTTCACGGCAGTGGTCCGGGCGCTGCACAGGACAGAGAATGAGGAGCGCGCGCGCTCCGTCATTCGAATACCGTGGAACTACCGTGGCACAACCAGCGGAGTATGCAGCTGTCACACCACCTGTCGTGCGCGCCGCTCCGTAGAGGATTCCTAGAGGAAAGGACGGGGAGGACCGTAGGAGAGGAGAGAGAGGGGAGGGGTCATGCATGCACTGGGGGGACGCGGGAGCCGCTCCGTAGAGTAGATGATTTCTAGAGGAGGGAGGGGGGAGAGGACGCGCATGCGCTGTGGGGATGTGGGACGCGGGCGCCACTCCGTAGAGTAGATGATTCCTAGAGTAGAGAAAGGGGGCTGAGCGTAGGAGAGGGGACACGCATGCGCTGTTTGGGGTCTGGGACGCGGGGGGCCGTTCCGTAGAGTAGAGGATTCCTAGAGGAGAGAAAGGGGGGTCAGCGTAGGAGAGAGAGGGCAGGGGACGCGCATGCGCTGTGGTGGTGTGGGACGCGAAAGGAGAAACGGACTAAGTCCCCTCTAAACACATGCAAGCAAGATCAAGGAATGGGGTCAACCTGGGCGACAGACACCACCTGCCTAGCCATTGCTAAGCAGCCTCTCTCTGCTCTCGGCCATGACTCTGATGACTGTAGTGGTGGTTGACGGCCTTATATTGTACTACAGTGTTCTGGTTCGCATAGTGGGTGATTTCCTACTTCATGAAAGTGGCCGGACGCGGGACGCGGGAGGGACGGACATAGCCCCGAGCATAAGATGCCTCGCATCTAAAAGCCGGCAGATCCCACGCACTGCGGGAATCGATGTAATGCGAAGCAGCCAGGAAGGACCAAATCATGCTTTACATAATTTGCATGTCATGTTTTACATGGGTACATTCAAGAGTTGGTGGACATAGAAATTTGTCTCTTGAATTTCGGAAAAACAATCTGTTACCCCAAAAGGGCGAAGCAGCGAATGCGATAGCAACATGTATGACGAACTAAGGCTATCAGCTAACTCTTGTTCATCCGATCTCCCGATCAAGGGAACCATGCGTGGATGCGAAGCAGTGGGGAGATAATTAGCTTCAGCGGGAGGAATGTCGCCGCTCTCGTTTCACGGCAGCGGTCCGGGCACTCATCGCGGCGCTGCACAGGAGAGAGAATGAGGCGCGCGCGCTCCGTCATTTTCATACCGCGGAACTACCGTGGCGCCCCCCAGCGGAGTATGCAGCTGTCACACCACCTGTCGTGCGCGCCGCTCCGTAGAGGATTCCTAGAGGTGAGGACGGGGGGGGGGACCGTAGGAGAGGAGAGAAAGGGGACGTGCATGTGCTGTGGGGATGTGGGA
Source organism: Rhipicephalus appendiculatus (assembly GCA_030522465.1). Taxonomy (NCBI): domain Eukaryota; kingdom Metazoa; phylum Arthropoda; class Arachnida; order Ixodida; family Ixodidae; genus Rhipicephalus; species Rhipicephalus appendiculatus. Next base: position 643,855 of record JALIZH010032910.1, on the reverse strand, counting down.
CGCCGGAGCCGCTCCGTAGAGTAGAGGATTCCTAGAGGAGAGAGGGGGGAGAGGACGCGCATGCGCTGTGGGGATGTGGGACGCGGGCGCCGCTCCGTAGAGCAGATGATTCCTAGAGTAGAGAAAGGGGGGTGAGCGTAGGAGAGGTAGGGGGGAGGGGACGCCCATGCGCTGTGGTGGTGTGGGGCGCGGGACGGACTAAGGCCCCTCCAAACACATGCAAGCAAGATCAAGGAATGGGGTCAACCTGGGCGACAGACACCACCTGCCTAGGCCATTGCTAAGCAGCCTCTCTGTGCTCTCAGCCCATGACTCTGATGACTGTGGTAGTGGTTGACGGCCTTCATATTACTACAGTGTTTCGGTGCGCATAATGGGTGCTTCCCTACTTCATGAAAGTGGCCGGACGCGGGACGCGGGACGCCGGAAGGGACACTCGGGAGGGACGGACATAGCCCCGAGCATAAGATGCTTCGCATCTAAAAAAAGCGGTTTTCGTGCAGTTTGTTGTATCAGTTCACAACTGGTGGTTACAAAACAAACTATTACAGCGAAAGCTATTATGAGATCTCAACAAGGGTCGTTTCTGCGCCGTAGTTGTCCGCCGCCGCCGCCGGTGTCCGTAACCAATATCGCACGAAATAAGAAAAAAACTAAATAAATAAAAAACACCTATGACCGAACGGGAATCGAACCCGGGTCTTCTGCGTGGCAACCCAGCACTCTACCACTGAGGTACGCCGCTGCTTGAAACTGCGGTGCAAACTGACTCTATGCAGGCCTCATGTAGGGTAAGGAATCGCGTTAACGTGTGTTGTTAAGCGTTTTAGAACAGTAAAGTAAGAACCAGGCGTCACACAAATCGAATTACGTAACGAGTGGGTCGTTCAGTGGCCCAACCCATTACAAAAGCCTCTGGCAAAATTCTTCATCGTCGTCAGCCACAGCATCAACAAAGTGCACATAATGCGTTTCAAGAGTGTTGCGGGTACAGCGTTTTTCTGGAGAATGACGAATAATGGCATAGTAGACGCTTCCCCACTACACAAAAATTATGGAACCATGGAAGTGCGGTTGTTGTTGTTGCCCCAAGAATGTTTAAAAAACGCTCTAGAAAGGCCGCTCTCCCAGCTTTCGCTGTGGCTGTGCTGCGAGTTCCGCGCAGGCCTGGCGTTTTTTTTTTATTTTAGAGAGTATCTTAAAGGGCCCCTCACCAGGTTTGACAATTTTGAGCTGACGAGCGCAATTCATGCATTGAGCGTTCACGATCACGTCTGCCAAATTTTGGAACGCTACGCGCCGCGGAAATGGGTCAAATTTCAAGCTGAACGCTGCTTGCCCTTACTTTCGCGTGCTCGCGCGTAGAGAATGAGGGGATGACGTACACGACGGAATGGCCCTACGCAGATGGCAGTGCTGTGACGTCGGTCGCCTACGTAGACGGCTGTGCACTGACGTCGACAGCAGTAGCACGTGACACTGCGAAAATTATTTGACACGACGTGTGTAGTTTGTGGAATTTGTTGCTTGAATAGATGAATAAAACTTGAGAGAAATAATGAGACGCACAAGGGGAATGTCTGCGTCTTTTTCATTTGTGTTCAGTGAATTGCAGCGATATGCGGGGCTAATGTGCCTCCGTTTCGCATGCGTTCGTGTCCCCGCGGTTAGCGCATTGAGGAGACGCCAGCCCTGGAAACGAAAGTGATGTCCTGGCGCGTTCGAGCACTCAATGTGCTCATTTATTCTAGCGCGTCCAAGTAAACGTAAATGCGGCACTGGCTCATGATACCGCCACTCTCGTGCCAGTGAAAAGTGAAACGAACGCGCACTGAGGCGCCCATCCCGCAGAAACAGGCAATAGACCACAAAATAACGCGGGTCAACACAACAACGCCGCACGCGTGCTCGGGGGCTGGGCTTCTTCGGTCACGTCACACACGTGACCTTGCGTGTCATGACGTGTTGCACTCGCTCGAACGCCGGAGAACGTAGGGAAGAGATTTGGCTTGCGAAGGCTACGCGGGCCGAGCGGCAAGGGTTTCGAGCTCGCCTCCTCGCATCATGGATTCGCGCCGCATCAAAATACCGGTTTTCTCAGCGCCTAATGAACCGATTGAAAAAATTCTTGTTGCATAATGCTCTTCATCGGACACACAACAACTACCAGCGTCTAACTAAAATTTGCTATGGGGCCTGGTGAGGGGCCCTTTAAATACTAATTATGAGTATCTAAATCACTAACAGGGGAGTCTACTCATGCCAACAAAATTGACACAGTAGTAAGTGTATGCACAGAGGAGCTCGCAAGCATTGCGCCACTTGCTCATCTCGACGTGCACGTCGTATCAATTTAACAAATAAAACGATGACAGCAACGACAAAGCAGAAGAGAAACATCATCACAGACGACGAATAAATCCTGGTAGCACAGTGCTTACGCATATTTACGTAAACTCTGCAAAGGACTTCCTGCGCGATACCTTTAAAAAATCAACTGCGCATTTTGTAATTGAAATAATAAATAACAATGCTCGAAGCAACATTATATCGGGCTGAAAGGGAGAAAAATGCTGCTATATATCAGCGCGCAACATATTGCTTGTAGTTTAGCGAAATTGGTTCAGTTTATGTGACATTGCTTCAGCACCTTTGAAACTTCTCAGCACAAAATTCTTCGCAGTCTTTTCTTCATCCAAGTCAAACAATAAATGTTCATATTCTTTGTAAACGCAACATGTCTAGAAAAACGTACCTCGAAGTTTTGTCATATGAAAAAAAAAAAAAGATATGCAGATGCAAAAAGTACTTAATTCAGGCTCTGATGCATATTGTTAGAGCGGATTCTAGGATATTGGTATATTCCTCGTAACTGCGTTAAAAGGGTGGCAGAAAGGTACACTCTAATCGCTGCTCTGAACAGGTCGATGACGACAAATAGCAGGATATATTTGGCTGATTACTGGCGTGCCTGGTAGCTCGAATACTGCAGCTTGCACTTATATGTGACGTTTCAAGTCTTCCTGAACTAAAAAAAAATAGATTTCAATAAATGGTGTCGATATGAAATCTAAAGTTCTAAACGCCCGTTATATAGTAGTAAATTTTTGTCCGAACTTGTGATCGTTCGGCCAGGTTCTTTGGGAGCGAAGCAAGGCCGGGCCCGCGCTTCGCGATGGAGATCGTCGCCGTCTTCGTGACGTTGCCTCGGAAGAAGACGCCTTCGCCGCTGGACGTTTTAACCCTTTAGGTCGTCCTATATTTTTGGCGTGGTGACATAAAAACCGGCTGTGCTTTATTGATATAAACTAGAAAGAAATAGTATGAAACAAATTTCAACAAAATCAAGCCAGTAGTTTACTGAAAAAAAAGTGGGACATATATGTCCCACTGACTCATGAGAGTGTTTTCAAAAAGTGGGAAAACACTGTCCCACTGCCTCATGAAGGCACCATCTCGTGATTGCATCAACGGGAATTCTGGGATGAAACGGCCGAAGCAAGTGGCACAGAGTATCACTTCTAAAGTTGTGAAAAAAAAGTTGTTCGGACCTCATTTCAGCAGGAGATACGCCGCCTGCAGTTGCGTCTTTTGAGCCTTCAAAGCGCTGTGGTATGTTCCTGTAAAGCTTACTTCACCGCATGCACCAACCACTTTTTTGTCCATTTGGCTGTCCTTGCTTTTGCTGTCGAAATTGTCGAGTACAGATGTTATCCCTGAACATGTGCCTACATTCCAAGAGGTATATATGATATCAAGAAAAATATTTCCACGCTTTAATATCAGCAATAGCGCTGCGGGATTAGTGGGATAATTTTGCAGGGGATTGTTCCGATGCATTTATCGGTGAAGTTATTTCGCAAATTTACAAAAACACGTGATGACTGGAAGCTAAGATCGCCTCTCTCAAAAACCAGAAAAAGAGGAAATTATCCGGCATTTTGATTGGTAGGTTCAGGTATCTCAAGAAGAGGAAAATTCAGAAGCGATCATAAAAAAAATTGACCGAAATTCAACGCTATTGTAACACTACATCCGTCCTTCGACAGCGTGGCAAAAGATATTTTTTTTTCGAGAATACGAAGACTTAGGTAAGATATTAGTGACTTAATGTTGCGCTTATTGCAACGGGTGATGTGGGAGAAAATGTTTTCTGTAGATGGAAAAGTGGGACGTATGTGTCCCACTGCCGCACAAAGGGTTAAATGCTTTATGTACAGAACTATGTACAGGGATATGACAGAAAGTAAAAGGGAAAACGACCCTCAGTGGGGCCGGTAAGCTGCAGTGCCGGTGTCTAGCCGGCAAGCTTTCCAGTAGCAAAAAAAGACCTCGCGGTCTCTTGGGCCGCTCCTTTTCTCCCCTGTATCCCCCCTCCCCCCATTACTCCGCGTTGCCTGCGGTCATCGGCACCGGCCAGGATCGGGCAGGTAGCAGAAGGAGCAAAAGGGTTGGGCAGGTAATCCCGAGCAAGGAGCAGAGGGGTGAGTCACGTCCGACGCACCCGCATAGCTTGGGCACGCACCCCCTATCTCCTGTCGGGTAGCTCGCTTCAGCTCAGGAAATTTGGGCGTTGGCAGGAGGGTGGGGGGGGGGGGGGGGGGGGTGTCCCGAAGAGCCGGACATGTCAAGCCCAGGAATGTGGGCGTTGGCAGGAGGGGGGGGGGTCTCGCAGAGCGCGACCTTACAATATTTGTGCGTGGCGCTTACCTCGCGTCGTCGAGACGGGTCAAGTAGTACCAGTCTACAAATTCATACGGCTCGGGTGGCAACACGCATGTCTACGATACTCACAGGACTGTGGGACAGTCGGCAGCCACCTGTGCTTTTTCAATGCGCACCGGTGTTTCCCGCCAAATTCGAGAGTGGATATCCTTGGCCTAAACAAAGACGATGCAGCACCTTTCTTTTCACGCCTACGCTGTAAGAAGCCCTATGTGTTTTTTTATGCAGCGCTACGTCAAACCTACAGCATTATAGCTGTAGTTCTCGAAACTGCATCTGCCGCTTATTTGCGCGTCGCGAAAGCTCTCCGGCGAAAGCTCTCCGGCGAAAGATGCAAGCTACGGAAATGCGGTACGCAAATACGGAACAGGACTACGGTAGCGCTCCTCCTGTCTCGCTCGTTGTGCTTTTGCCTCTCCTAATTCCAGTAAAAGCACCTAAACGCCACAAATGCCGTGCCAACGTCACGGTACTTCTGTACTTGACTATGACATCCTAATCCCTACAGGTGCATCTTTTAAGAGCTTCTGAACTTTCAGTTCTCACAGAGAAAACTTAGTGCCAAACGACAAGCTGCACTGGGAGCGCCGTAAAAAACGAAAAAAAAGTTTTTCGCTGTCACAACCTTCTCTGGCTAAGATATGTTAGCGATGTGTGCAGTCCAGCATCTTGTCTTTACGCCGCGAAGAGGCTTTGTTAAGCTGCCACCCCCTATTGCTGGGGAAGCAAGGGGGGTTGGGGAGGTGAGATTCTTGGATAGAGAAGAGGAGGACACCTCAACTATCCCGCGCAGTGTTGGGGGATTAAAGTAGCGAAAGAGAGGCTCAGCGTCGTTGGGAAAAGGACAGTTAAAGAATTTCGAGGAAAGAAAGGGGCCACCACCTCGAGAACGGGATTCCCACAACACCGAGCACCCACTAGAAAAATCAGGTGGGTGTTCGACGGCACTGGGAATAGAACCCGGTACCTCCTGCATCGGCAACAGATGCTCTAGCCACTCGGCTACCATTGGTTGGGCAGTGGTAGCCGTGGCAACGTCCACAGACAACCTGACAAAGGGGGGCGCACGAGAGGCACTGAAAGAGGGGGGGGGGGGGGGCGATCGCCCCTACCGCCCCCCCCTCTGGATCCGCCACTGCGCGATCCGCCTGTAAAACTGTATCAGTTCCCGGACAAGTCGTACGAGAGAGAAAGTACACAAGCGTGGGTCACCGCAGTCAAAGGAATAAAGTTCTAGCTCTGTCTCGCCTACCGTTTTCGCTGACTCCATTCTTCGCTTGAAATTGTGTCGACTACCTGAATCAGCACGTAACGCGGCGCGTGCATGCAACGACTGCAGTAGTGATTGCTCGCCGTCTCGCATTTTTACATCCAATTACGGTTGTATGTTGAAGCAACTTTGTGTTTTGTTTCCTTGTGTTTGTGAGACCTATCTGTCGTTGTTGGATGTTCACACTCACATACTTCGTACCGCGGTTAGCGTTGCCGTGTTGGTTGCGTTCAGTTGAACTCCGCACAAGGCTGCATCATCGCGCTGGAACGAACGCCTGGGCATTTTCAGCTAACTTGACACCTTTTTGCTGGTTTGTTCTGTTTTTGTCGCTTTTTTAGGGTGGTATATATTTAAGCCGCTGAATCTAACTGGCACTTAATTCAGGAATTGTTATTGCCATCTTCGGAGATTGTGCGATTTTCTTTCACGCGCACCGCGCACTCGTACATTGCTTCGAGTGTGCGTTTACGGGTGCGCTTTGCGCGAGCTCGTCACCCGATACCACATCGCGCCTAAAATTCGATACCTCTCACGCTGAGCCGCGTTCGCGCAGCAAGCCTTATACACCTGTAAAGTCGATATTCTCATAAAAAGGGAGTGCAAGCACGAAGCGAGAAGCGAAAAAAAAGACAGACAGACGAGGCGAGCAGTTCTACTTGATTCGCAGCGGTTAAAGCTAAGCTAAGCTAGCTGCCTCGTGGCTAAGTCAGCGGGTGATGCTCCAGCGGTACGGAGGGCACGACTCGAGCCTTCTTAGGTTTTTTAGTGCCACGGCCATGTAGTCTGTTTCTTTCTCTCTCTCTCCTTTCTTTTTTTTTTTTGCACGCCGCCAAAGTTTGTTCAGTACAGTACGCGTTTGCCGCTGCCAACATGCACACCTAAACAACAATCACATGTTTTTCATGGTCGACAACGTGGAACATCGATAACCGTGATTAACGAACTTCTCTCCTTCGATTACGGTCGCTTTTCGAAGTGCCTGTCCGGCGGGGAGATCTTTTTCAAGCGGTACACAGCGAGGCGCTGCGCGAGAGCTCTGCACGTGCACGGAAGCGAGCGGCAGCGCGGCGGAAAGAAGGGAAAACGCGCAACGTATATTCCCAGTTTCTATTTTTCCGCCAGAGATGGCGCTGCCTGTCAAGAGTCGCAGCGCCACTGAGCGATACTTTGGGAGCCTATATACAAACGGAAGACAACCGTCAACAGAACGTTCGGGGATGCGTAATAAAGCAGTTCAACGCACAGGAAGCGAGAGATGGATGGAGAATGCAACTGCAAAGGCGAAAATCGCCGGGACCATTGCCTGATAAAGCGAGCTTTGTACCACTGATCGTAAGAAACATTGCTCGTGTACGTACTTCATCGCTTTGACATTATGTATATGCCCAAATGTAACGTATTTAGGCGTTGCAGGACGCACGTCGGAGTGCCTCGAACTCGATGCCATGCGATGCTCGCTTGCGCTTGCGAGTTGCAGCGTGCACGCCGAAATAGCTAAAACATTTTTTGCATTGTAGCCGCAGTTCACATTGATGAGCTTCCTACTTTTCTGAAGCGAGGGTGGATTGACGGAAGAAGCTTTCCAGGTCCTTGGTTTTCAGGAAGGAGCCCTCAACCCGAGCGAAAGAGGGGGGGGTTCTATAATGGCCTACGTACATTCGCTTGCGGGATGGCTCTCTTTGCACTACCCAGTTATGGCCAGGGCGGCGATGAGAGCGCTGGTGGCGGCGTTTTTCGCAGCGCCGCCTCGGCAGAGCCTGACGTCTATGAGCGTGGCATGTAAATCATGTTGTTCATAACATGCGCCTCAATATTTGCATATTACCACCTGTCATTTATGTTCGTCATACAGTCACGTCATTCAATCCCAAATTTGGTGTATATCAAGCTAACGAAACGGCCGCGAGCGCGCCATGAGCGTGGCATGTAAATTATACTTTTCATGACAAGTTAGTCATGATTTTCATGTTATGACCAGCCATTTATGTTCGTCATACAGTCGTGTTATGCCATACCAAATTTGGTATAAAACCCATTAACGATACGGCCAGGAGAGCACAAAGTCGTACGCGGCTAAATAGATAGATAGATAGATAGATAGATAGATAGATAGATAGATAGATAGATAGATAGATAGATAGATAGATAGATAGATAGATAGATAGATAGATAGACAGACAGACAGACAGACAGACAGACAGACAGACAGATAGATAGATAGATAGATAGATAGATAGATAGATAGATAGATAGATAGATAGATAGATAGATAGATAGATAGATAGATAGATAGATAGATAGATAGATAGATAGATAGATACGCTCAAAGTCGCCGAAGTTCGCTAAGAAATGCTTCGCATTTAAAAGTAGCTAGTAACACCCGTTACCGAAAATTTTTAGCGTAGGTACGTTACCCGTTACAGTTTCGGAATCGTAACGAGTAACTCACTGAATTACCAGAAAAAACATGGCTGACCCTCTGTCAAAGGAATCGGTATAACACGCAAAGTGAAACGTGTATTCACATAAGTAGTTGAGCTTTATGAAGTAGTAACAGCGCAATATTCACACAGAGACAAACAAAGAAGCAACACAGACAAGCGCTGACTTTCAACTGAACTTTTATTGAACATGAAAGGGAAATATATACGGAAAAATTAAAAACAAAAAAACAAGCATGACAAGATTACATGGGATGATCACACGTGGTCTTCCAAAAATGATAACTCTTTCGTCAACAAACAGACAGATGCCGTACTGATGCATGATGAACCTTCTTGCACTATATGGGCGGCTTCAATGATTTCGCGAGTGCGCTGGTCGTGATGTCTGCCAATGATTGTGGTTTCCTCGAACAGCGGGGTGCATCCGCAAGAACGACAATGAATAGCTAGAAAGCCTTCTGTAGCATTTCGCACATTATTGTTGTGCTCACGAAGGCGGTCATTCAGACACCTTCCCGTCTGACCTACGTAGCATCCTTTGCATGATAGTGGAATACGATAGATGACATTGCTGTCTGTGTTGCTTCTTTGTTTGTCCCTGTGTGAATATTGCGCTGTTACTACTTCATAATGCAAAACCAACTAGCCCAAAGCTTCACGTTACTAAGTAGTTGAGCGTTTATTGTGCATTGTTTTCGCAACAAGGGAGAAGGAATGAATGCTGCAGCAACAAATTGTAATGTGACGTGAAGAACGGCAAGCAGCTCGAAGCATGCAGCACGCACCTCAAGCAGAAAGGACGCACGAAATGAGCATACACAAGACGAGCACGGACTAACTGTCACAGCTCGACATTTAAAGCGCGCTGCTTTAACACAAAGACGCACGAAACGAACGCACAAGCATACACAGGACGAGCGCGAACAACTGCCACAATTATTACTTCATGTGTAAGCGGCGCGCTCCATTCGTAAACGCGGCCACTGCGGCGAACGAAGCGACCTTCGTGCACTCTTTAACCACTGTAACTTCAAAGCCAAACTTGCGGTGGAAGCACAAGGCGTCTGAAGCGCCCGAATGCCCCGATCAGGAGATAAGCGCGTGCGCACCAGCGACGACGCCCCGCGGAGGCGCACGCTCATCCCAGCGAGAGGCGCGACGACCTTTAGAGCGCGCGCTCCGTGACACCTTCGCGCCATCTCGTTAGTGATGACGAAAACATGCTGAAGTCGAGGAGCTCTGAGGACCGCCAACGGTATATGGTGTGTATAAATAGCTTGCCGTTAGCAAGCTGAGGAACGTACGCTCCCGTAGCCGAGTGGTTTCGCGCCGCGCGTTGCAGAGGGAGAGGTCATAGGTTCGACGCTCGGCGACGGAACCTTTTTCTTCCAATTTTTCTTTGATCTCATTATGTTTGTTTACATTTTACAACGTCATATCCGTCACGGAAATACGTCATAGGAGCCGTGGTGGACCCCGGCATAAAACACTTTCGTGTTAAAAGTAATGCGTTACAGGTAACGGTGTTACTCGCAACGCGTTGCCGCCAACCACTGTCTTTTTTTCCATAGGCGCCTCTCTTTCCCAGAGGAAGCGGACGGAAGCGGCGTAGATAAAGAACCGGTTAATGTCCCTGTCGCCGTGTCATCGTTAACAAAAAAAAAAATCACAGCATATCCACGGAGTGAATAATGATGAGTGGGCGAAGCTGCGGAGGTTCATCGGTAAACCGTGAATCTTCCGTGAATTCTGCCCGGTACATCATCACCGACGTGAGATCGGGCGCGTTTATACTAAATGGTCGATGAGAATTATGGTGACTGAAGCAATCATGGTTACACCGTGAAATCTTCAGTGGTTTCGCCCAGCAGTAATCAAAGCGATAGTGTGTGTGAAATTTTATTCAAACTTCAACAACCAGTCGTCCATGGTCCGCCAAGCAGCACGATCCGGCAAGCGCACTCGTACGGCGGTCCGCGCAATCGGAGAGCAGCTGCACCGCCAACGCCATCTAGCGTACCTTCGCCCAACCGCCATATTGTACGCATGTCTATAGGACAGCGCCCTCTCGGAAACGAGACGAGAACTGGAGATGACGGCACCATATCCACGGAGTGAATGATGATGAGTGGGCGAAGCTTCGGAGGTGCGTCGGTAAACCGGTAATCTTCCGCAAATTCTGCGCAGTACATCATCAACGACGTGAGATCGGGCGCATTTCTACTAAAGGGTCGATGAGAGTCATGGCGACTCGCAGCTCACTTTAATTTTACATGTACGTTGTGAATTTTTTATTGTTTAATCACGCACAGGAGACATCTCACACAGGCACTACCTTGGAGGTCGAAATCCAGTGCCTACTGGCTACTCAGAATGCATGGACAACCGAGGACCCCCGAGGTGATGCCGTAAGGAGCTTCGCCCCTAAATATATTCATCATATACAAGTACCGCCATCTAGCGGACATTCCAAGAACTAAACGAGAGGTGGCGTGGAGGTGGCTACCTACTACATACATCGAGGACGCACGACCCACGGCTTAAGGAGCTTCGCCCCTAAAAGAAAAAAACAGTAGATCCCACGCATTGTGGGAATCGATGTAATGCGAAGCAGCCAGCAAGGCGCAAATCATGCTGTACATAACATGCATGTCATGATTCACATGTTAGGACCTGTCATTTATGTCCGTCATACAGTCACGTCACGCAATAACAATATTGGTGTATATCAAGCTAACGAACTAGACGCAGGTGCGCCATGAGTGTGGCGTGTAAATTTGCGTTGTGCACGATATGCATGTCATGATTTTCATGTCACCACCAGCCACTTATCTTCGTCATACAGTCACGTCACGCAATACTAAATTTGGTGTATATTGTTGTTGTATATCAAGAACGCAGGATCAGAGGGTGGAAGAGAAACTTTATTGAGCTGCTCGTAGTTACAGAGCCTCGAGCAGACTGCCCCGATGGAGGCGGGGTCCTCGAGGAGGAGGAGGGCCGTTACGTCGCTCTCTGTTTACAATACACGGCGAGAGCGGCGTCCCGGGGAAACGTGACTATACATGTCTTTGGTTCACGGCGGCTGCACTAGTACATAATTCACAGCCGCGCACCGATGTAAACACGGAGAGGCCATGTGGTCTCTCACTTCACACTCGCGTTGTTAAACACGCACACTTTGCCGTTGCTTATATGTGTGTGGCTTTTTTGTGTTCCCAACAATTGTCACGACTAAAAGCCGGCAGGAAGGATGACGAAGTGACGAGCAGGAGCAGCAACCACCGTTCCTCTGAGCAAGACGACGTTGGCGCATCTGCCAATCCCCCCAACGTGGGTGTGCGCCACAGATTCAAGGATCTACTCTACTCCACTCTTGTGATCTGTCAATACAGACCTTGCCTTACCTTGTGGCACCGTGGTCCTGCGTCCTGTCCTTTCCGCGTTGCAACACTGGTGGACGTGCTTGGTATCGATTCCAGTACCTCAGTCTATATCAAGCTAGCGAAACGGCCGCGAGCATGCCATGAGCGTGGTATGCAAGTCATGTTGCACATGATATATCATGATTTCTATATTACCACTTGTCATTTATGTTCGTCATACAGTCACGTCATGCAATACCAAATTTATTGTATATCAAGCTAGCGAAATGGCCGCCGGCGTGCCATTAGCGTGGCATGCAAGTCATGTTGCACATGACTTGTCATGATTTCCGTATTACCACTGGTCATTTATGTTCGTCATACAGTCATGTCCCGCAATACCAAATTTGGTGTATATCAAGCCAGCGAAACGGCCGCGAGCGTGTCATGAGCGTGGCATGTAAATCATGTTAGACATTACATGCACGTCATGATTTTCATATTACCACCTGTCATTTATGTTGGTCATGCAGAAATGTCTCATCATACCAATTTTTGGATATAACAAGTTAACGGCCGCAGGAGCACTGGGGCCATGGCGTGTAAATCATACTGTTCGTGAGAAGTTAGTCATGATTTTCATATGACCAGTCTTTCATGTTCGTCATACAGTCATGTTATGCCATACCAATTTTGGTATAAATCCCATTAACGATACGGTCTGGAGAGTACAAAGTAGTAGGCGGCTAGCTAGCTAGATAGATAGATAGATAGATAGATAGATAGATAGATAGATAGATAGATAGATAGATAGATAGATAGATAGATAGATAGATAGATAGATAGATAGATAGATAGATAGATAGATAGATAGATAGATAGATAGATAGATAGATACGCTCAAAGTCGCCGAAGATCGCTAAGAAATGCATCGCATTTAAAAAAAGACATGGTTGATCCCTCCGTCATAAGAATCGGTATAACACGAAAGTGAAACGTGTCCTTACAGAAGTAGTCGAATGTTTACTGCAAATTGATATAAGAGAGCTTGCACAATGTCTATTGGTGTGTTGACAGTTATAGCACCTTTAACGTGAATGCATCCAGGTTGACGCTTGATGGTACATCTGTATCCCGACGACTAACGTCTATGATGAATGATTAAAGAAACCATTGTGGTCATAGATGCTTGCGGTAGCTGTACGGTGAGAGCGGAGTAATTGAAAGCGGTGTGACAGCCAGAAGAGCGTCAATGATTGGGCGCCAAATTTGGGCTAAGGTCGCCTACTCGCGGCATGTTAGAGTTATTGAACAACGCTGCGCGACCAGAGGGAGACGCAACACGCGTCGTTCTTCCCCGTTGGCCGGCTGCGATTTTTCACCGGGCGGGCTAGGAACATGGCTAGGGACGCTGAGTTACGGCCACGCGACGCATTCGCGCGTCGCACAGCTATTTTTGGTATGGACGGATGCTACGAGTGTGGATGCTAGAGGAGGTAAGGTCGCCACCTGGCAGTGTGCTAATGCGTCGGCAAAATTGCACATTTACTATTGGAAACACGCCGAATGGGACGGACGCGGAGAAACAACGCTTCGAAGAAACTAATCGTGCATTTCATGGTCATAATGCATTAATTCTCTTAGCAAGAGCACTGTGAGAGGACAGTGGTAGATATAAAAGGCTTGTTTTTAAAGCCTGCAAAGTATGTGACCGTGGCGCAGTGGACAGCGTGCCCGGCATCTCTTGTTGCGGACCTATAGGGAACCAAAGCTCAAGCGCTGCGGCTCTGGAGAGAAGCGCTGGTGAAACTGGGAATAAGCGCGGCGGAGGGCGCGCCTGTTTCACCGACAGCCGACAGCGGCGACACGCGTGCGCACGCGTTCTTCAGTCGGTGCGGGGAGCTCAGACGTTGCGCCGTGAGCTTGGCACGCTGAACCGAGAGGCTTGCTTTGCGAAGCTGCATTTCCGCGAAGGTAGAAGCGACCCCACGAAAGCGGAAGCGAGGTCCGAAGTATTACTGTGTGCCACAGCAGTGCAGACAGTACCGGCACGCGATCCGCCTGTAAAACTGTATCATTTCCCGGACAAGTCGTACAAGAGAGAAAGTACACAAGCGTGGATCACCGTAGTTAGAGGAATAAAGTTCTTGCTCTGTCTCGCCTTCCGTTTTCGCTGACTCAGTTCTTCGCTTGAAATCGTTTGTCTCGACTACCTGAATCAGCACGTAACGCGGCGCGTGCATGCAACGACTGCAGTAGTGATTGCTCGCCGTCTCGCATTTTTACATCCAATTACGGTTGTATGTTGAAGCAACTTTGTGTTTTGTTTCCTTGTGTTTGTGAGACCTATCTGTCGTTGTTGGATGTTCACACTCACATACTTCGTACCGCGGTTAGCGTTGCCGTGTTGGTTGCGTTCAGTTGAACTCCGCACAAGGCTGCATCATCGCGCTGGAACGAACGCCTGGGCATTTTCAGCTAACTTGACACCTTTTTGCTGGTTTGTTGTTTTTGTCGCTTTTTTAGGGTGGTATATATTTAAGCCGCTGAATCTAACTGGCACTTAATTCAGGAATTGTTATTGCCATCTTCGGAGATTGTGCGGTTTTCTTTCACGCGCACCGCGCACTCGTACATTGCTTCGAGTGTGCGTTTACGGGTGCGCTTTGCGCGAGCTCGTCACCCGATACCACATCGCGCCTAAAATTCGATACCTCTCACGCTGAGCCGCGTTCGCGCAGCAAGTCTTATACACCTGTAAAGTCGATATTCTCATAAAAAAGGGAGTGCAAGCACGAAGCGAGAAGCGAAAAAAAAAGACAGACAGACGAGGCCAGCAGTTCTACTTGATTCGCAGCGGTTAAAGCTAAGCTAAGCTAGCTGCCTCGTGGCAAAGTCAGCGGGTGATGCTCCAGCGGTACGGAGGGCATGACTCGAGCCTTCTCAGGCTTTTTAGTGCCACGGCCGTGTAGTCTTTGTTTCTCTATCTTTTTTTCTTTTTTGCACGCCGCGAAAGTTCGTTCACTACAGTGCGCGTTTGCCACTGCCAGCGTGCACATCTAAACAACAATCACATGTTTTTCATAGTCGACAACGTGGAACATCGATAACCGTGATTAACGAACTTCTCTCCTTTAATTACGTTCGCTTTTCGAAGTGCCTGTCCAGCGGGGAGATCTTTTTCAAGCGGTGCATAGCGAAGCGCTGCGCGAGAGCTCTGCACGCGCACGGAAGGGAACGGCAGCGCGGCGGCGAGAAGGATAAAAGCGCGGCGCTTACCCCCAGTTTCTACCTTTTTGCGAGGCGCAGCAAGCGCAGCGCGAAAGCGCTGCACGTGCACGGAAACGAGCGGAAGCGCGGAGGAGAGAAGAGAAAACGCGCAACGTATCTTCCCAGTTTCTATTTTTCCGCCAGAGATGGCGCTGCCTGTCAAGAGTCGCAGCGCCACTGAGCGATGCTTTGGGAGCCGATACTCTGATTCACCACTACCGTTCAGCACTGCCAAAGCTACGGGGTGTAAACAAGCCACACGCTTGCGCAGGAAAACATAGAACCCTGATATAATTGCCTTGGAGTTGGCAAGGTTGAGACATTCGCTCTTCTTTAGCATCTGCTTCTCCACATCAATAAGTAATTTGTTTATTAAATGCGAAGCATTTCTTAGCGAACTTCGGCGAGTTTGAGCGTATCTATCTATCTATCTATCTATCTATCTATCTATCTATCTATCTATCTATCTATCTATCTATCTATCTATCTATCTATCTAGCCGCCTACGACTTTGTGCTCTCCTGGCCGTATCGTTAATGGGATTTATACCAAATTTTTTATGACATAACATCACTGTATGACGAACATAAATAGCTGGTCATATCATGAAAATCATGACTAACTTGTCATGAAAATAATGATTTACATGCCACGTTCATGGCGCGCTCGCGGCCGTTTCGTTAGCTTGATATACACCAAATTTGGGATTGAGTGACATTACTGTATGACGAACATAAATGAGTAGTCGTAATATGGAAATCATGAATTGTCATGTGCGACATGACTTGCATTCCACGCTCATGGCGCGCTCGCGGCCGTTTGGTTAGCTTGATATACACCAAATTTGGTATTGAGTGAAATGATTGTATGACGAACATAAATGACAAGTGGTAATATGAAAATCATGACTTCATGAGCGACATGACTTACATTCTACGCTCATAGCGCGCTCGCGGCGTTTCGTTAGCTTGATATACACCAAATTTGGTATTCAGTGACATGACTGTATCACGAACATAAATGACTAGTCGTAATATCGAAATCA
This sequence comes from Rhipicephalus appendiculatus, assembly GCA_030522465.1. Classification (NCBI taxonomy): domain Eukaryota; kingdom Metazoa; phylum Arthropoda; class Arachnida; order Ixodida; family Ixodidae; genus Rhipicephalus; species Rhipicephalus appendiculatus. The sequence continues at coordinate 627,733 of JALIZH010032910.1, read as the reverse complement.
TGAATTGTCATGTGCGACATGACTTGCATTCCACGCTCATGGCGCGCTCGCGGCCGTTTGGTTAGCTTGATATACACCAAATTTGGTATTGAGTGAAATGATTGTATGACGAACATAAATGACAAGTGGTAATATGGAAATCATGACTTGTCATGTGCGACATGACTTGCATGCCACGCTCATGGCATGCTCGCGGCCGTTTCGTTAGCTTGAGATACACCAAATTTGGTATTGAGTGACATGACTGTATGACGAACATAAATGACAAGTGGTAATATGGAAATCATGACTTCATGATCGACATGACTTGCATTCCACGCTCATGGCGCGCTCGCGGCCGTTTCGTTAGCTTGATATACACCAAGTTTGGTATTGAGTGACATGACTGTATGACGAACATAAATGGCTGGTCATATCATGAAAATCATGACTAACTTGTTATGAAAAGTATGATTTACATGCCACGCTCATGGCGCGCTCACGGCCGTTTCGTTAGCTTGAGATAGACCAAATTTGGTATTGAGTGACATGACTGTATGACGAACATAAATGACAAGTGGTAATATGGAAATCATGACTTCATGATCGACATGACTTGCATTCCACACTCATAGCGCGCTCGCGGCCGTATCGTTAGCTTGATATACACCAAATTTGGTATTCAGTGACATGACTGTATGACGAACATAAATGACAAGTCGTAATATGGAAATCATGACTTGTCATGTGCGACATGACTTGCATTCCACGCTCATGGCGCGCTCGCGGCCGTTTGGTTAGCTTGATATACACCAAATTTGGTATTCAGTGACATGACTGTATGATGAACATAAATGACAAGTGGTAATATGGAAACCATGACTTGTCATGTGCGACATGACTTGCATGCCACGCTCATGGCACGCTCGCGGCCGTTTCGTTAGCTTGAGATACACCAAACTTGGTATTCAGTGACATGACTGTATGACGAACATAAATGACAAGTGGTAATATGGAAATCATGACTTCATGTTCGACATGACTTGCATTCCACGCTCATGGCGCTCGCGGCCGTTTCGTTAGCTTGATATACACCAAGTTTGGTATTGAGTGACATGACTGTATGACGAGCATAAATGGCTGGTCATATCATGAAAATCATGACTAACTTGTCATGAAAAGTATGATTTACATGCCACGCTCATGGCGCGCTCGCGGCCGTTTCGTTAGCTTGATATACACCAAGTTTGGTATTGAGTGACATGACTGTATGACGAACATAAATGGCTGGTCATATCATGAAAATCATGACTAACTTGTCATGAAAAGTATGATTTACATGCCACGCTCATGGCGCGCTCACGGCCGATTCGTTAGCTTGAGATACACCAAATTTGGTATTGAGTGACATGAACTGTATGACGAACATAAATGACAAGTGGTAATATGGAAATCATGACTTCATGATCGACATGACTTGCATTCCACTCTCATAGCGCGCTCGCGGCCGTATCGTTAGCTTGATATACACCAAATTTGGTATTCAGTGACATGACTGTATGACGAACATAAATGACAAGTCGTAATATGGAAATCATGACTTGTCATGTGCGACATGACTTGCATTCCACGCTCATGGCGCGCTCGCGGCCGTTTGGTTAGCTTGATATACACCAAATTTGGTATTCAGTGACATGACTGTATGATGAACATAAATGACAAGTGGTAATATGGAAATCATGACTTGTCATGTGCGACATGACTTGCATGCCACGCTCATGGCACGCTCGCGGCCGTTTCGTTAGCTTGAGATACACCAAACTTGGTATTCAGTGACATGACTGTATGACGAACACAAATGACAAGTGGTAATATGGAAATCATGACTTCATGTTCGACATGACTTGCATTCCACGCTCATGGCGCTCGCGGCCGTTTCGTTAGCTTGATATACACCAAGTTTGGTATTGAGTGACATGACTGTATGACGAGCATAAATGGCTGGTCATATCATGAAAATCATGACTAACTTGTCATGAAAAGTATGATTTACATGCCACGCTCATGGCGCGCTCACGGCCGTTTCGTTAGCTTGATATACACCAAGTTTGGTATTGAGTGACATGACTGTATGACGAACATAAATGGCTGGTCATATCATGAAAATCATGACTAACTTGTCATGAAAAGTATGATTTACATGCCACGCTCATGGCGCGCTCACGGCCGATTCGTTAGCTTGAGATACACCAAATTTGGTATTGAGTGACATAACTGTATGACGAACATAAATGATAAGTGGTAATATGGAAATCATGACTTCATGATCGACATGACTTGCATTCCACTCTCATAGCGCGCTCGCGGCCGTATCGTTAGCTTGATATACACCAAATTTGGTATTCAGTGACATGACTGTATGACGAACATAAATGACAAGTCGTAATATGGAAATCATGACTTGTCATGTGCGACATGACTTGCATTCCACGCTCATAGGCGTATCAGCCGGGGGGGGCAAGGGGGGCGCGAGCCCCCCCCACTGAGAAAAGTTAGGGGGGCTCAGCCCCCCCCTCCCCCCACTTTCGACAGTGGTCACTGTCGGCTGTACGCTGGGAAACCAACAACTGAGGTGAAATTTTCCTTCACAGTAATCAGTTAATCATATATTGAAAATTTGCCTACCCTTCTGTTGTGAAGATTTTCCTCGTAGGCTATTTGCGGTGCGGGCCGCCTATGCGATGCTTTCGCGCGCCTTGTGCTGTAGCGTTGCAGAGCAGGCTAGCGCTGGGCAGGGGCCCTAGGACATTAGATCACTCGTTCATGCCTTTATTCTACTGTGCATGGACTGAAATTTTAATCATCGGTGATGCAAATGCGGGTGGGAACGAGCAAACGTTTTATGGACCGATCTAACCGCTTCCTTCTTCAGGAAAATCATTTTCATTCATCGAAAAGGAATAGCAACACGGCTGCTCTGTCGAAGCTGGTGCGAGCCAATGAGTGTGACGAAGTGTTTTTAATCTTTTAGTTTTGCCGTACTGGAAGCGCCAAAAAAATGTTTCCGCTTTAGTCTCCGATGATCAACCTGATCAGCGTTGCATATGATGGCTTCTAGCGATGGTGGCATCTTCCAACAAGGCGACGAATAAAGCAGTGGACTCTAGCACAGTGGGAAGCTCAGATTTTAAGCTTGCTCCGCAACTTGATCCACCGGACCAGGAAGATGGTGAAGGTCCGTGGTTTTCTGGACTAAGGAGACTTAATTACCAGTCGGGCTAGTTGGTTTTCATTCAACTTAAATTGACTTTTACAGCTCAAAATACCACTCGGACGGGAATTAAGCTTACACGCGCAGCCCTTGTTATTTCTCTCTCTCCCTCTCTCTCTCAGCAAGAATGAGCTCACAGAGTTGTATACGCGCACACTCAGCTAATCGTCATTATGCTGCAATTGAAAATATTTATTATACTCATATGAATCCATCTCGCCAGCTGTTAAAAGTAGCCACTGGTAATGTGATCAGCGGGCAGCCTACTTGAATTATGTTAAGAAGGAGACACTCTCCTGCTATTGCAAAACGTTTTAGGTATTGTTCAGCACATGAATGCGCTGTTTAGTGTGCATACGTTACAATAAGCGCCACGACATTTCGCAGATTCGTCACGTCGTGTAACAAGCAGGTGATTTTATGGCACACAGAAAGTTTTTCACGAATACCGAAGAACCAATGGTCAACAATATGCCGTATTGAAAACAGTTCATTCTGTTATTTTTTTACGTGGTCGTGCATAAGTGGTCATTACGCGATCGATCATGTTCTCGTCAATTGTTGCCTCGCGTAACGAGCAGGGGCTGTGTGCATGACCCAGAATGTTTCGACCAATTATAAACAGCCAACGACCATTGGGGAAAGAAACAACGAGGGATTTAACGTTAAAATCGCAATCATTTCTTTAAAGAAACATTTTGGTTACATGTTTGTATTGACGTATTTATGAAAGTGCGGAGGGCCCTTTCATAAAGGTTGTAAATACATATACGATGAGTGTAAACAATGTACTACGTCCCAAACACGACAAATTATTCATTTCTTTAGAGAAAAGGGTTGAAAAATTGACAATCAGAGTAATATAACAATAGTAATAATGTTAATATAGCGCTAGAAACACTGTTTGGATTATTAGCAAACAAGGCAAATTACAACCTACACAAGCCTGAATATACGCAAGAAAGTGTAGCACTTATTATGAAAAAGTATAACGGCCGTCATTAATTAAAAAAAAAGAAAAAAAAACATGCGTGATCCCTCCATCATAGGAATCAGTATAGCACGAAAGTAAAACGCGCCCTTATAGAGGTAATTGAATATTTACTGTCAATTGAAATAGCAGGGTCTGCACAATCTATATTTTGGTGTTTGCCAGCTACGGCACAGTTTAACGTGGATGCACCCTCGTTGACACTTGGTGGTACGTCTCCATTCCGACGACTAACGTCTGCGGTCAATGATTAAACAAACCATTGTGGTAGCTGGAGATGTTAACGGCCAGAGCGCAATCAGAGAAAGAGGTGTGATAGCCAGAAGACCGTTACATGTTGGATGCAGAAATTGGGCTAAGGTCGCCATCCCGCGGCATGTTAAAGTGTGATTGAACACCACGGTCGGACTAGAGGGAAACGCTAAGCGCGTCCTGTCGCCCCTGTAGCCAGGTCGCCATTCTTCTCGGGGCGAGCGTAAGCGAGGAACGTGGTTATTGCATTCAGGTGAGGCAGGGCCGCGTCGCAGAGCTATTTTTGGTTCAGATGGATGCTATGAGCAAGACCAACACTTGGGCTAAAGTCGCCACCTCGCGGTGTGTTAAGGCGTTGACAAAATTGCACTACTATTGAAAACGTGCCGAATGGGACGGACGCGTAGCAACACGCGTTGGAGGCGCTCATCGTGGAGGCCACGCTAATGACGAATTGGTTTACTTTGCCACTCCAACAGGGCGACGCCACCTCGCTGACCAAGAGCACTGTACGAGGAAAGTGTGAGATATAAGAGGCGCTTTTGTAAAGTCGTTAGTCTGTGGCCATGGCGCAGTGGATAGCGTGCTCCGCTATCCAACGAGACGCCGTCGGTTCTATGCCCTTTCACGGAAGTTTTTAAATGCGAAGCATTTCTTAGCGAACTTCGGCGACTTTGAGCGTATCTATCTATCTATCTATCTATCTATCTATCTATCTATCTATCTATCTATCTATCTATCTATCTATCTATCTATCTATCTATCTAGCCGCCCACGACTTTGTGCTCTCCAGGCCGTATCGTTAATGGGATTTATACCACATTTGGTAAGGCATAACATGACTGTATGGCGAACATAAACGGCTGGTCATATCATGAAAATCATGAATAACTTGTCATGAAAAGTATGATTTACATACCACGCTCATGGCGCGCTCGCGGCCGTTTCGTTAGCTTGACATACACCAAATTTGGGATTGAGTGACATGACTGTATGACGAACATAAATGACAAGTGGTAATATGAAAATCATGACTTCATGAGCGACATGACTTGCATTCCACGCTCATAGCGCGCTCGCGGCCGTTTCGTTAGCTTGATATACACCAAACTTGGTATTGAGTGACATGACTGTATGACGAACATAAATGACGAGTAGTAATATCGAAATCATGACTTGTCATGTGCGACATGACTTGCATTCCACGCTCATGGCGCGCTCGCGGCCGTTTCGTTAGCTTGATATACACCAAATTTGGTATTGAGTGACAGGACTGTATGACGAACATAAATGACAAGTGGTAATATGGAAATCATGACTTGTCATGTGCGACATGACTTGCATGCCACGCTCATGGCGTGCTCGCGGCCGTTTCGTTAGCTTGAGATACACCAAATTTGGTATTGAGTGACATGACTGTATGACGAACATAAATGGCAAGTGGTAATATGGAAATCATGACTTGTCATGTGCGACATGACTTGCATGCCACGCTCCTGGCGTGCTCGCCGCCGTTTCGTTAGCTTGATATACACCAAATTTGGTATATCGCGACGTGACTGTATGACGAACATAAATGACAAGTGGTAATATGGAAATCATGTTCAATAAGGATTCATGACTCATGACTGTCATGGAAATCATGACTTGTCATGTGCGACATGACTTGCATGCCACGCTCCTGGCGCGCTCGCCACCGTTTCGTTAGCTTGATATACACCAAATTTGGTATTGAGTGACATGACTGTATGACGAACATAAATGGCAAGTGGTAATATGGAAATCATGACTTGTCATGTGCGACATGACTTGCATGCCACGCTCCTGGCGTGCTCGCCGCCGTTTCGTTAGCTTGATATACACCAAATTTGGTATATCGCGACGTGACTGTATGACGAACATAAATGACAAGCCGTAATATGGAAATCCTGACATTTCATGAGCGCCATGACTTGCATTCCACGCTCATGGCGCGCTCGCGGCCGTGTCGTTAGCTTGATATACACCAAATTTGGTATTGTGTGACGTGACTGTATGATGAACACAAATGACAGGTCGTAAGATGTAAAACATGACATGCAAATTATGTAAAGCATGATTTGCTACTTTCTGGCTGCTTCGCATTACATCGATTCCCACAGTGCGTGGGATCTGCCGGCTTTTTTCTTTAACATCCGATCGTGTACATTTTTTTTCGACGTCATTTCCATGACGGAAATACTTCACTGAAATCTTGGTGGACCCTTGCATAAAACACCTTGGTGTTAAAATTCAGCATATCCCATGTGCTGTGGGAATCGGTTGAAGTAGTCAGCGCACATACGGAGTTCAGATGGTTAGGTAGAAGCGGCAATTGTTCTCTTTTCCGCTTTTTCTTCGTCGCTTGCTGTAGGCCGCCCTTTTTATCTGCCCCTCAAAGACAATACACACATTAACCTGCCCGCTGCCGGCGGCTCTCCGTCTTTCAGGTTTTTTCCCCTCGCTGACGAACACCCCATGTGTATACATATATATATATATATATATATATATATATATATATATATATATATATATATATATATATATATATATATATATATATATATATATATATATATTGCCACGCGCTATTCTTATTTTCACTTTTGTTGTATTCGGTTTTCGCCCACAAAGACCGTCAGCAAAGCTCAGCTCAAACCGCGCCTTATTGTTCTGGAACCTTCGCGATTATTGTAGATCGTTCTGTTAAGATTGCGCGCAAAACGCGACCACTCGAGATTATTCCAGAGCTTGCGCGATGACCAGTGATAAGGCTAGAATGTTCGACGCGTGATGCATAAAAGCCGGCGCGCTCCAACGATGTTCAGTTTGATCGACGGCCGACGCTCTGTTCGCCGCTCTCAGTGCCAGCGTGTATTGCTGTAGTCTGACCTTCAGTTGCCCGGCCACAAGTTCGGCCAAAATAAAGAGTTTCTTCTTTAACTCGCCGACTGTTGCCTTCGTCGACGTCACGACCACGTGACAATATATATACACAGACGCACAAATCACGGCCTACAAGTGAGGTAGGTTTGCCCCCCCACTCGCGAAAGAGTTGGTACGCCACTGTCCACGCTCATGGCGCGCTCGCGGCCGTATCGTTAGCTTGATATACACCAAATTTGGTATTCAGTGACATGACTGTATGACGAACATAAATGACAAGTCGTAATATGGAAATCATGACTTGTCATGTGCGACATGACTTGCATTCCACGCTCATGGCGCGCTCGCGGCCGTTTGGTTAGCTTGATATACACCAAATTTGGTATTCAGTGACATGACTGTATGATGAACATAAATGACAAGTGGTAATATGGAAATCAAGACTTGTCATGTGCGACATGACTTGCATGCCACGCTCATGGCACGCTCGCGGCCGTTTCGTTAGCTTGAGATACACCAAACTTGGTATTCAGTGACATGACTGTATGACGAACATAAATGACAAGTGGTAATATGGAAATCATGACTTCATGTTCGACATGACTTGCATTCCACGCTCATGGCGCTCGCGGCCGTTTCGTTAGCTTGATATACACCAAGTTTGGTATTGAGTGACATGACTGTATGACGAACATAAATGGCTGGTCATATCATGAAAATCATGACTAACTTGTCATGAAAAGTATGATTTACATGCCACGCTCATGGCGCGCTCACGGCCGATTCGTTAGCTTGAGATACACCAAATTTGGTATTGAGTGACATAACTGTATGACGAACATAAATGACAAGTGGTAATATGGGAAATCATGACTTCATGATCGACATGACTTGCATTCCACTCTCATAGCGCGCTCGCGGCCGTATCGTTAGCTTGATATACACCAAATTTGGTATTGAGTGACATGACTGTATGACGAACATAAATGACAAGCCGTAATATGGAAATCATGACACGCCATGAGCGACATGACTTGCATTACACGCTCATGGCGCGCTCGCGGCCGTTTCGTTAGCTTGATGTGCACCAAATTTGGTATTGCGTGACGTGACTGTATGATGAACATAAATGACACGTCGTAACATGTAAAATATGACATGCAAATTATGTAAAGCATGATTTGCTCCTTCCTGGCTGCTTCGCATTACATCGATTCCCACAGTGCGTGGGATCTGCCGGCTTTTTTCCTCATCGCATTCACGTCGTATTTCTTTAATTGTTGTATCAGTAACCGTCGGTAACTGTGGTCAAAAATTAAGATGGCAGCGCCCATGGAGACGCGACCACCCACTTCGATCCGAACTTGCCCTTGACGCTCGCTCAAAAAGTTCACAGCAACAAATGAATGGTGTAATAAGCTATCGATTTGCGCCATCTCACGATCAAGACAAAGCATCAGGTACGCTCTGTCGTTATTGGCAAGATAAGCTATTGCTTTAACCACGCCTGCTAAGCCTAACGCGCCGAGAATTTTATCACGGTTCATGGAAATAGCGCAGTGTAGTCACGAATACATTGTTGTCGTAGCTCCAAGACATAAATCTAAAGCAAGTACAAGCGTCTGTTTGGAACTTACGGGCCACAGAGCGCACGACGACGACGTGATAAACTCGAGGCGGAGAGCAGCAGGCTAGATGCGTGCAGCCATGTTCATTTTTTTTCGGCGCTGCCGCGGCTGCCGTCTGTTCTCTGAACGTGTGCGCGCAGACGGCGTGGGGATGCTAGCAGACGACGCGGCGCGGATGAATACATGTGGAGGGGCTAATCACCCTTCCTATTGGCTAATGGGCCCTGTAGCCTCCACAGTGCTGAAGGGAACTTCTGAAACAGAGTATAGAGGTCGTAGGTTCGACTCCCGTTGACGGAACTTTTTTTCTTTGTCTTCTAGCTGATCGTGCGTATTTTTTTAGGTCATTTCCGTGACGGAAATACGTCACTCAAATCTTGGTGGACCCCGGCATAAAACACTTTCGTGTTAAAAGGAAAAAAAAGAAGCATGCGCGCTGTTCACAACAGAAAAACCACAAACGGGCGCATGTGCTCTAAAATATCTTTCAGTAGGGCTAGTACCCTCCACTTTGCGATTTCTGTGATTTCTCGTCTTAATATCGCCTCCATACGAATCTCAGGAGAGTGCATTGTAAATATTTTAACAGGAGTGAGCGCTTAATATTCCTTTGGTGGCCTTTGAAAGGACGAAATGAGAACTCGTGAGGATATCTTAGGCTGCTGATATAATTGCGATAGTTACTGTCCATACTGGCGACTTGTGACGGTGACCTGTATTGAGAAAGATGCTGTCGAGTGCGCTTGTGTCTGTGGCGCTTAACCTATACGGTCTGTTCAGTGTGAAGTTCTTTTTTTTTTTCATTCGCAGAGTCGAAAACGCCACCATGCACCACATGCGGGAGATGCTGGTTAGGGACCACGAGCTCGTCTGCAGGGAGAATGAGCGACTCATCAAAACTCTGGACGCCCTGGAAAAAAGTGAGTGGCAGTTGTGGCAAACAATGCCTGCTCTTTTCCACTCATACAATAGGCAAGCAATTAATACGGTCCAAGGATGTGCAGTAATGATACCTGGAGATTATGAAGCAGTCCTGGGTGATAACTTGGCAAAAGGGCTATGTAGTAAGAGCGCTACCCACAGCCAAAACCGAAACCGAGGAAGACGACGGAGTGCTCGCGAGAGAGACGAACGTGAGCGCGTGAGTTGGAGAACATCGACGGGCGGAGGAAGAACGTGGCCAGCTTGCTAGCGAGCAGTTCGTTCGGCCTGCGGGACCAAAAGGGACCGAGCTGGTGCTACCAGACCAGCCGGGACGAGCTTGGCGTGTCCCGGGGACGAGCGAGTGTTCCGGACCGGGCCTAGCAGCGCTGTTCCTGTGGTGAACGAGCGTGCAGCCAGGACGAGCAGCTGACTTCCGTTCCAGTGGCGGAGATCGTGGTCTCGGTACCACGTCCGAGCGGGTCCGTCGCAACCAGCGGCTGAAGGCGTGGCCTCGGTGCTACGTCGGGCGACGCGTGGGCCTGCGTGTCGCCCGGACCGCTGCCGTGAAATGAGAGCGGCGACGTTCCTCCCGCTCAAGCTAATTATCTCCCCGCTGCTTCGCATCCACACATGGTTCCCTTTAGCGGGAGATGGGGAATTTTCTCTCTAGATGGCGCGAGCGGCATGAGAGTCGAAAACATATTCTTGTTTCGACATTTGCTGGATCCCGACAACAGCAAAGGGGCAACTTCCCAAGAGGTCAGCCAGCTCTTCCAGATGCATCCAGCGTCGGTTCAGGAGATCATACAAGAGCTCACTAGCCGCTATTTTAATACGGAAACAGATGGTAGCAAATGAGATCATAGATGCCGATATCACTGAGGCTGAGGTCAGAGCTGCGCTCGCCGATCTAAAAACCACCTCGGCGGCTAGGTCGGATGGCATTACTAATTAAATGCTGCGCAACCTCGACGACCGTTCGATCAAAAGCCTAACCGGCCTATTCAATCATGCTTGGCGCACCGGAGAAAGCTTCCACAGACGTGGAAAGACGCCACCGTAGTCTTCATTCCAAAACGAGGGGAAAACCTGCAACTTGAGAATTTACGCCCAATCTCGCTTGCGTCGTGCCTGGGCAAAGCACTGGAACATGCGGTTCTGATGCGCCTCGTCGAGCATGTAGATGGCTCGTCCACCCTGTTTGGCTTTCCGGCAAGATATGTCCACGCAAGATATTATGTGGATGCTCAAAAGGGGCGTGGTGGACACAGGCATTCCAGGAGCAGTGCGCACAATACTCGGGCTCGACGTGCACATCGGCGTTCGATAACGTCGAACACGAGGCCATACTCAGAAACCTGTCGGATATGAAGGTTGGGGCACGGGCGCACAAGTACATCATCGCTTTTTTCGAGACCGGACTGCCACCTTCAGCATCGGAGGCATCAACAGCCACCTGCTCAAGCTCGCGCCAGAGGTACGCCCCAGGGTGCTGTACTGTCCCCATTTCTTTTCAACTGTGCAATCTGCCCAAACAACTTGGCAATACCTCGCTCATTCGCCATGACGCAGACGATGCGACTATTTGGACAAGGCAAGGCAATGTCGAAGCCGTCAGAAGAGCACTGCAAGAAGCGGCCAACACTGTTCAAGCCTATGTGGACGGCAATGGACTAAAATGCCCCTCCGCCAAGTCAGAACTGTTTATTGCTGGCAGAACAACACCGGCAGTAAAAAGTGCACTCCAAATCGTAGTCAACAGAGAAGTAGTGTCCCAGGTTCAGACCATCAGGGTATTGGGGACTCTTGCTAGAAGAGAAGAACAGTTGCAGAGAAACATTAAAAAGACTGGAAAGCACCTCTCGCCAGGTCAGGGGCCTGCTACGACGCATTACTGGCCGCAAGTTCGGACTCAAAGAGAAAGAAGCATGCAAGCTAATACAGGCATACTTTGTTTGTAGGATCATGCCCTTTCCTTCAGCTACGGAAGACCGACATCGTAAAGATAGACTCTCTATTGCGTTCAGTTTACAGAATGGCCACCGGACTCCCCAAGTGGGCGAGCAACGAAAGAATTATGCAATTAGGCCTCCAAAGCACCGTCAGCGAAATCATTGAAGTCCAACGAGCTGCGCAATGGTGGAGGCTGTCATGCACGCAACAAAGGCACGACATATTGCAACTGATGAATCTTCCTCCCCTCACAGGGACCACAAAGAGAGTGAAAGTTGCAAAAGAGATACGGAACAAACTGATCATTCAACCGCTGCCAAAGAACATGGGAGAGCACAACAAAGAACGCCGACGCGCGCGCGCTGATTCTCTCTGGCAGACAAACTGGACGCGTATGTAGACGCCTCGCCTATAGGAGGCGACAAATGCGCGATAGCTGCTGTGGAAGGAACGGGGAAGAATCCTGAGCTCCGAGGAAATCACAGCTACGTCTATCCTGGAGGCGGAGGAGGCCGCCATCGCCATGGCAACGGCTATCGATGGGACGCTCTTCATCGTGTCTGACTCCATGTCAGCGATTAGAAGCTTTAGGTCGGGCAAAGTGAGCGAAACCGCGGCAAAAAAACTCCCAAGAGCCAGCGGTGAGCATGAGGCTTCTCTGGGTCCCCAGCGAGGGAAACCCCGGCAACGAAGCTGCCCACCTCGCATCCCGCGCAAATACACACCGGGCAGAGGTGCAGCTTCATCCGGCAAACCCTGAAGCGGTATTAACAACTTATGGAGTTCGCCTCCGTCGACAAAGGAAGGAGCGACAAGTCTATCCTCCTCCATGTGGCCGTGGCCTTGCGCAGAGCTCAAACGCGCAGTGTGCTCAGCCCCAGGAGACTGGAAGCCATCCTGAGGGATGACAGCGTCTCGTCGTGTCCGTATTGCGGCCTAGCTCAGGCGGGACATGGGGATGCGACCGCCACCCGCCCCCTAAAGAACTGCCCCCCCTCACCCGAAGAGTAGGAAAAAACGTTGCGTTGCTCAAGGGTGGAACTGCTGCGCCATTTGCGTCATTGCGCGCCAAACTTGTTTGCCTGCGCCATCCTCCGCCGAACCACCCTTGTTGCGCCAAACTCGTTTACCAGCGCCGTACTGCGCCGCAGCACCCGAATTTAGCCGCAAGGTGCGACAGCCATCAAGCCCCGTGCCCGAAAACGTGGCTGAAACATTTCGTTTTCGGTATCATCGAAACGGTTATAGTTTCGGTTTAATCAAAGCTGTGATCGCTCGAGCAGCAGCTGTGAACTTTGATTCTAAGGGCGTGATCGCCAGCGTTCGCGCTATTTCGGCAGGCATCAGCGTGAATGACCTGTAAACCCTTCTACTTGCTGCTATAGTGCTGCACTCTCAACGCGAAGAGGCTGTCCGGGAAGAACGTCTCTCCCTGGCGCGGCCGTATTCTCTTAAGACTAGCGTTTTGTAGAGTTACGCGCATCCAAAAGAGTTAGCTCCCTTACTTCGTATAACATTACAATTTGTTGAATCGCATTCATTGATTCGCCCTTGCGGTAATACTGTGATTCTTTTATAGCTACACGGCAGCGTTCAGAAAAGAAGAAAGGATGACCGTAACGGTGCTCAAAAGAAGAGGGGTAGTGTCCGGTTCCCGGAACAGCCTAGCAAATACAGGTGCACGGGACTGCTTACCAAGCGCACGCGCGTATCTCGTTCATTTTTGCCGCAGTGATCCACTATTTGGCTCTTATCGACTCGGCGGCTGGCGCATGCTGACGCTCGCGCGTTCAGATTAAAAAAAACATGACTGATCCCTCCGTCGTAGGAATCGGTATAACACGAAAGTGAAAAGTATCTTCAAAGAAGTACTGCTTATTGTGCAATGATAATGAGAGTTCGTACAACGTCTATTGCTGTTTTACACCTGTAGCACCGTTTGACGTGGATGCACCCACGTCGACGCCTAGTGGCACATCCGCATCGCGACGACTAACGCCCATGATCATGATTTAACCACTGTAATAGTTAAACTTTTGAACCTATACCTGGACACAGCGTATCACGAATCGCGCGCAAATATGACATCAACAAGCACGTAATAAACACTGGTACTGTGCACTTCTTCAAAGCGTCGTCACTGAAGGAGAGAAACGGCATGGCGTGCACTCCTGAGGGATGCGGTAACCTACGCCTGTGCTCCTGCATTCACTACCGCACTGCGCTTCATCAGCACGGGAGGCAGAACTTCAGCCGCGAACGCGCGCAGGCGTTCGGCGTCCCGCTGGCCTCCGTCTCGCTCCACCAAGGCACCACATTTGTCCGTCGACATCATTGCCTTTCTGCACCGCTTACTGCAGCAGTTTATGAAATCGACAAGTACTGTTGATTGGGCAAGTTGGTACGATATGCAGCAGTTTAATTGGTCGGTGCTATCGCACTTGAAGTAGTCGGCTGCGAAACACCGTTGATGCACGTGGAAGCGCACTACTCCGACAACGAGCCGTCACACGATAACACGACGCAAAAGGCTAGAGTGACACATAACTGCGTGTAGGGCGACTCCCCGATGCTGGCGCGGGCAGCGTTTGTTGCTATCGAGACGCTTTCACCATGACCTCCGAGATTCGGAGATTGCGCGCCGGCACGCAATCTCGGACGCCATGATATAACTGCGTCGTGGACGAATCATTCTCTATCGGTGCTAATGTCGTGCCTCATTACTTCTCGTCATCGCTCACAGACGGCGGCACCGCCCGCCGCCGCCAACAGAGAGCACCGAGCGAGAGAGATTGCGTGGTAGATATAAGGCGCGTTAGTAACATGTTCTCCGTCTGCTTCTTTAGCTCAGTCGGTAGAGCGTCGGGCGCTTACCGTCGCGGGCGAAGGAGTCAAAGGTTGGATTCCCGGCGGGGGGAACATTTTCATAATTATTTTTCTTTCTCATTTAGTAGCGTTAACTATATCAACGTCATGTCCGTCACGGATATGCTTAGTGGACCCCGGCATAAAACACTTTCGTGTTAAAAAGCATTGGCGGCGGTTCATAGCTAAAAAAGTTAGTTTCCGCGCAAGGGCGAAGCAATGAATGCAATAGCAACAAATTGTAATGTTATCGAAGTGAGGCTGTCAGCTAACTCTTTTGGATCCGATCTCACGTAACTCTACAAAAAGCTGGTGTAAAAGAATACGGCCGCTTCAGGGAAAGCAACCCTTTTGGCCCAGTCTCTTCGCGATGACAGCGCAGCACGTCGAAGCGTATACGAGCCACCCGTCGAGCTAGTGCGCACGCTAGCGATCGCGACCGGGCCCTTACAAGCAAAGTTCCTCCTCCCCATCACCCTCACGTCTTGTCATGCTCATTCAAGACGGGCGGGGTGTTTCCTCCCTGCCTCGACGGCAGGCCTCTCGATTGAGGTGATGTTATCGCATGCGCCCTCGGAGCGACGGAGTTGGGCCGACTCGTTTGATCTCTGCTTCAGCCACGTTCGTCGCCCCCGCTCGCGCGCTTTTACCCGCGGGTATACGAACATACGATGCGCGGGTGGATGTTATCAGTTTGGACTTTATACAGGACATGACGCGTCGGCAACGGCCGAAGGCAAAAACCGGTCGAGAGGTGCTCATATAATTTTTACCATATAAGTCAGCGCCCGTGGTGTCTACTATGTGTCTCTGTCCGTGTGCACCTTAGCGCTGCCCCCCCAAAAAAGTTTGACCATGAACCAGCTCGCCCAAACCAAAGTTCTGCTAGTGCCCATATAATTGATATCGCAATAATAAGGCTATTGCACAATTTAGCTTAGTGGTTGAAAAATGCAGCATTGGACAAATGTTGTTTCTGAAGTGCTGTGAAACGGGGCTACATCTAATCTGAAGGTTCTGACTGCTCCAAACTTGCTCGAAAAGGCCTTTCTAGCTGCTGCAAGCCTGCTCCAAAATGTCTTTCTGGATGCTCCAAGCATGCTACAAAAGGCACTTTTGCCTGCTCCCAGGACTGCTCCCAAACCCATGTGCCCTGTTCCCAGAGCAGGCCACACAGTACAAGCTGGCGGAATGGACACCCGCGACCCCTTGGGCCCCGACCTGTCCTGGCTCCCTTTTTCCCCTTCCCCACTACTCAGTGAAGTTGTTTCCTCCTCCATATTCATCGCTAGCAAAAGTATGGGAGAATTTTATGTTTTCGTCGCAGAGTTTGTTTCAGGTTGAAGATGGAGATCGAAAAGAAGCGACAATTAGCTGCAATGGCTGCTGCGTTATCAGAATTAGACGATAAAGCGCTCTTCCTTCCTGCAAAAAGAACTTGTTGGCAAAAGGACTATATCACCAACAAGCATCTGGGTGTGGAACACCAACTGTACGGTGAGCTTTTGGTTAGTGACACCGAAGAATACAGGAGCCTGCTGCGAGTGTCAAGAGAGCAGTTTGTTCAGTTGATGTCGCTCGTGCGATCTCGCATAGAACGGCAGGACACCGTGATGCGGCGAGCCATATCAGCTAAAACAAGGCTGCAAGTCACGCAACGCTACCTTGCGTCAAGCAAGTGTTGCACGTCAGTGCGTTTCTACTCGAAACATTGCTCCGATTTGTTGCATCCGAGACAGTTCGTTTGAAGGGACCCTGAAACGGTATTTGAAGCTTTCTCGGTGTTTAGGCTAGAGCATCATCAAACCACTTGGCACCACAAGTTCAGCGACACTCCGTGTACCAGCGGCTACGGACAACATACCCTCCTTCTCACCTCTGCCTTGCCTCTTCAACTCATGAGACACGCTGGCATCGCTTGCTATCGCTGGCGATCGCAGAGCTCTCGTGAGCACACTCGACGATTCGAGCTTCGCCCAGTCATGACTTCCGAGATTGCACGCCGACATTTTGCGCGCGAATCTCGGAGACCATAGCCCAGTGCGCTCGGCAGCACGCACGCGGTCTGGCAACAAAGACATCGCGGAGTGGTTGATATCTGCTCCGACAGGTGCCGCCACCCTACCAGCCGATATTTCCTACGCGCATACCTGAGCCAATCAGATCAGCAGCCAGGGTGACGTCGCGCGCCCACTTCATGTCGTACTGTGAATGGGCGGTTGAAAACGCATTTGGCTGCGAATCGCTGCGAATCTGCAGCGATTCGCAGCTTTCAAGCGTTGCAATAAATTACACAGTTTACGCAGAGAGCTTAAATCATCCTGCAAATGACCCTTAGGACTTGGTCTACCGGCCCAATGTGTTTGTACAAAATCGTCAAAACCGTTTCAGGGTCCCTTTAACCTACGCGCGAACTTGGAGAGCCTCGCTTGTAGAGCCGGCATTACGTTGTGTGTTGGAAAACGCCTGCAAGGTCTGGAATAGATAGATAGCTGGCAGTAATAAAAAAATAAGTCTTGCGAAGGCTGCGAAAGCCCTTTACTACACAGCCTTGCAGTCCTCGGCTAAATCTGCTGTGTTAGTCCGCGCAAATCCGAATGCGAAGAAGAGCTTGGCATTTTCCGTCCGCGAGGACGGAAGGCACAAATCCGTGACGTGGGCTCACGTAATGCGCCGCGGAAAAGACGGATTCAGTCCGTCGTGTGGATACACGCGTAGCAGACGCTATGGCGGCTAGTACAGACTAGAGCCACAGCGGCCGTGCTAGAGCACTGCACGGGCCGTGATTATCGGTCCGGGCCCGACCCGAGCCCGGCACTCGTTCAAGTTTACCCGCCCGAACCCGGCCCGGTCACTCAAAAGCGAAACCCGGGCCCGGCCCGAACCCGACAAAATATTTCACCCATCCGGTCCGGCCCGGCCCGACCGCAGATCGGGCCCGACAAAGGCCCGAGCCGTGAATCTAGTTGGTGTTGCCCGAACATGGAATCGACAGCAAGGAGTTTTAATAGCAAATGTCTACGTTTTGTTGGCGCACGCTACGCTAGCACGTACGCTTTATTCTACGGTAATCCCTTGTACAAAAGCGCCTCACTGTGGTAACAGTTGACAGGACATACTGGGTACGATGAACAGCTACTCAGCAGCGGCATACTGTGCATATATATTCAACAAATACAATGGGAATCAATAACAGCGTTTGGTAGCGGACATACCCATCGGCAGAATTTTGTCTTGGGCGGTGCAGTGCTAACTCGTGTTGCACCACGGTAGGGGAGGTGGGGAGTGCTTGTGTGGCTTGGGTAGGGAACAAGTCTAGGTGATCTTGACTTTCGCACGCCCCTACCAACCCACACTGTAGCAGATATTGTAGCAAAAGCCGGCAGATCCCACGCACTGTGGGAATCGATGTAATGCGAAGCATACTTGAATAACACTGGTAGCGCAAAGAAACGGGACACAAGAAGTAACACGGAGACACACACACAGCGCTACACTGGTAGTGCAAAGAAACGGGACACAAGAAGTAACACAGAGACACACACACACAGCGCTCATACAGTCACGTCACACAATGTTCGTCATACAGTCACGTCACACAATACCAAATTCGCTGTATATCAAGCTAACGAAACGCCCGCGTGCGCGCCATGAGCGTGGCATGCAAGTCATGTCGCACATGGCATGTCATGATTTCCATATTACCACTTGTCATTTATGGTTCGTCATACAGTCACGTCACTCAATCCCAAATTTGGTGTATATCAAGCTAACGAAACGGCTGCGAGCGCGCCATGAGCGTGGCATGCAAATCATACTTTTCACATGTTAATCATGATTTTCATGATGTGACCAGATATTTATGATCGTCATACAGTCACGTCACTCAATCCCAAATTTGGTGTATATTAAGCTAACGAAACGGCTGCGAGCGCGCCATGAGCGTGGCATGTAAATCATACTTTTCATATGTTAATCATGATTTTCATGATGTGACCAGATATTTATGATCGTCATACAGTCATGTTATGCCATACCAAGTTTGATATAAATCCCATTAACGATACGGCCAGGAGAGCACAAGGTCGTGGGCGGCTAGATAGATAGATAGATAGATAGATAGATAGATAGATAGATAGATAGATAGATAGATAGACAGACAGACAGACAGACAGATAGATAGATAGATAGATAGATAGATAGATAGATAGATAGATAGACAGACAGACAGACAGACAGACAGACAGACAGATAGATAGATAGATAGATAGATAGATAGATAGATAGATAGATAGATAGATAGATAGATAGATAGATAGATAGATAGATAGATAGATAGATAGATAGATAGACGGACGGACGGACGGACGGACGTATGGCGAGAAGTAGTTGGAGCTGAAGCGATTCCACTCCCCGCCACGAAAAAATATTTCTGGCTACACCAGTGGTGTGCGGCATTTTGTTTCTAAATGCGAAGCATTTCTTAGCGAACTTTGGCGACTTTGAGCGTATCTATCTATCTATCTATCTATCTATCTATCTATCTATCTATCTATCTATCTATCTATCTATCTATCTATCTATCTATCTATCTAGCCGCCTACGACTTTGTGCTCTCGTGGCCGTATCGCTAATGCGATTTATACCAAATTTGGTACGGCATAACATGACCGTATTGCGAACATAAATAGCTGGTCATATCATGAAAATCATGACTAACCTGTGATGAAAAGTATGATTTACCTGCCACGCTCATGGCGCGCTCGCGGCCGTTTCCTCAGCTTGATATACACCAAATTTGGGATTGAGTGACATGACTGTATGACGAACATAAATGACCAGTGGTAATATGGAAATCATGACTTGTCATGTGCGACATGACTTGCATGCCACGCTCATGGCGCGCTCGCGGCCGTTTCGTTAGCTTGATATACACCAAATTTGGGATTGAGTGACATGACTGTATGACGAACATAAATGACCAGTGGTAATATGGAAATCATGACTTGTCATGTGCGACATGACTTGCATGCCACGCTCATGGCGCGCTCCCGGCCGTTTCGTTAGCTTGATATACACCAAATTTCGGATTGAGTGACATGACTGTATGACGAACATAAATGACCAGTGGTAATATGGAAATCATGACTTGTCATGTGCGACATGACTTGCATGCCACGCTCATGGCGCGCTCCCGACCGTTTCGTTAGCTTGATATACACCAAATTTGGGATTGAGTGACATGACTGTATGACGAACATAAATGACCAGTGGTAATATGGCAACCATGACTTGTCATGTGCGACATGACTTGCATGCCACGCCCATGGCGCGCTCGGCCGTTTCCTCAGCTTGATATACACCAAATTTGGGATTGAGTGACATGACTGTATGACGAACATAAATGACCAGTGGTAATATGGAAATCATGACTTGTCATGTGCGACATGACTTGCATGCCACGCCCATGGCGCGCTCGGCCGTTTCCTCAGCTTGATATACACCAAATTTGGGATTGAGTGACATGACTGTATGACGAACATAAATGACCAGTGGTAATATGGAAATCATGACTTGTCATGTGCGACATGACTTGCATGCCACGCTCATGGCGCGCTCCCGGCCGTTTCGTTAGCTTGATATACACCAAATTTGGGATTGAGTGACATGACTGTATGACGAACATAAATGACCAGTGGTAATATGGAAACCATGACTTGTCATGTGCGACATGACTTGCATGCCACGCCCATGGCGCGCTCGGCCGTTTCCTCAGCTTGATATACACCAAATTTGGGATTGAGTGACATGACTGTATGACGAACATAAATGACCAGTGGTAATATGGAAACCATGACTTGTCATGTGCGACATGACTTGCATGCCACGCTCATGGCGCGCTCCCGGCCGTTTCGTTAGCTTGATATACACCAAATTTGGGATTGAGTGACATGACTGTATGACGAACATAAATGACCAGTGGTAATATGGCAACCATGACTTGTCATGTGCGACATGACTTGCATGCCACGCCCATGGCGCGCTCGCGGCCGTTTCCTCAGCTTGATATACACCAAATTTGGGATTGAGTGACATGACTGTATGACGAACATAAATGACCAGTGGTAATATGGAAATCATGACTTGTCATGTGCGACATGACTTGCATGCCACGCTCATGGCGCGCTCCCGGCCGTTTCGTTAGCTTGATATACACCAAATTTGGGATTGAGTGACATGACTGTATGACGAACATAAATGACCAGTGGTAATATGGAAATCATGACTTGTCATGTGCGACATGACTTGCATGCCACGCTCATGGCGCGCTCCCGGCCGTTTCGTTAGCTTGATATACACCAAATTTGGGATTGAGTGACATGACTGTATGACGAACATAAATGACCAGTGGTAATATGGAAATCATGACTTGTCATGTGCGACATGACTTGCATGCCACGCTCATGGCGCGCTCCCGACCGTTTCGTTAGCTTGATATACACCAAATTTGGGATTGAGTGACATGACTGTATGACGAACATAAATGACCAGTGGTAATATGGCAACCATGACTTGTCATGTGCGACATGACTTGCATGCCACGCCCATGGCGCGCTCGGCCGTTTCCTCAGCTTGATATACACCAAATTTGGGATTGAGTGACATGACTGTATGACGAACATAAATGACCAGTGGTAATATGGAAACCATGACTTGTCATGTGCGACATGACTTGCATGCCACGCCCATGGCGCGCTCGGCCGTTTCCTCAGCTTGATATACACCAAATTTGGGATTGAGTGACATGACTGTATGACGAACATAAATGACCAGTGGTAATATGGAAATCATGACTTGTCATGTGCGACATGACTTGCATGCCACGCCCATGGCGCGCTCGGCCGTTTCCTCAGCTTGATATACACCAAATTTGGGATTGAGTGACATGACTGTATGACGAACATAAATGACCAGTGGTAATATGGAAATCATGACTTGTCATGTGCGACATGACTTGCATGCCACGCTCATGGCGCGCTCCCGGCCGTTTCGTTAGCTTGATATACACCAAATTTGGGATTGAGTGACATGACTGTATGACGAACATAAATGACCAGTGGTAATATGGAAACCATGACTTGTCATGTGCGACATGACTTGCATGCCACGCCCATGGCGCGCTCGGCCGTTTCCTCAGCTTGATATACACCAAATTTGGGATTGAGTGACATGACTGTATGACGAACATAAATGACCAGTGGTAATATGGAAACCATGACTTGTCATGTGCGACATGACTTGCATGCCACGCTCATGGCGCGCTCCCGGCCGTTTCGTTAGCTTGATATACACCAAATTTGGGATTGAGTGACATGACTGTATGACGAACATAAATGACCAGTGGTAATATGGCAACCATGACTTGTCATGTGCGACATGACTTGCATGCCACGCCCATGGCGCGCTCGGCCGTTTCCTCAGCTTGATATACACCAAATTTGGGATTGAGTGACATGACTGTATGACGAACATAAATGACCAGTGGTAATATGGAAATCATGACTTGTCATGTGCGACATGACTTGCATGCCACGCCCATGGCGCGCTCGGCCGTTTCCTCAGCTTGATATACACCAAATTTGGGATTGAGTGACATGACTGTATGACGAACATAAATGACCAGTGGTAATATGGAAATCATGACTTGTCATGTGCGACATGACTTGCATGCCACGCTCATGGCGCGCTCCCGGCCGTTTCGTTAGCTTGATATACACCAAATTTGGGATTGAGTGACATGACTGTATGACGAACATAAATGACCAGTGGTAATATGGAAACCATGACTTGTCATGTGCGACATGACTTGCATGCCACGCTCATGGCGCGCTCCCGGCCGTTTCGTTAGCTTGATATACACCAAATTTGGGATTGAGTGACATGACTGTATGACGAACATAAATGACCAGTGGTAATATGGAAACCATGACTTGTCATGTGCGACATGACTTGCATGCCACGCCCATGGCGCGCTCGGCCGTTTCCTCAGCTTGATATACACCAAATTTGGGATTGAGTGACATGACTGTATGACGAACATAAATGACCAGTGGTAATATGGAAATCATGACTTGTCATGTGCGACATGACTTGCATGCCACGGTCATGGCGCGCTCCCGGCCGTTTCGTTAGCTTGATATACACCAAATTTGGGATTGAGTGACATGACTGTATGACGAACATAAATGACCAGTGGTAATATGGCAACCATGACTTGTCATGTGCGACATGACTTGCATGCCACGCCCATGGCGCGCTCGGCCGTTTCCTCAGCTTGATATACACCAAATTTGGGATTGAGTGACATGACTGTATGACGAACATAAATGACCAGTGGTAATATGGAAACCATGACTTGTCATGTGCGACATGACTTGCATGCCACGCCCATGGCGCGCTCGGCCGTTTCCTCAGCTTGATATACACCAAATTTGGGATTGAGTGACATGACTGTATGACGAACATAAATGACCAGTGGTAATATGGAAATCATGACTTGTCATGTGCGACATGACTTGCATGCCACGCCCATGGCGCGCTCGGCCGTTTCCTCAGCTTGATATACACCAAATTTGGGATTGAGTGACATGACTGTATGACGAACATAAATGACCAGTGGTAATATGGAAATCATGACTTGTCATGTGCGACATGACTTGCATGCCACGCTCATGGCGCGCTCCCGGCCGTTTCGTTAGCTTGATATACACCAAATTTGGGATTGAGTGACATGACTGTATGACGAACATAAATGACCAGTGGTAATATGGAAACCATGACTTGTCATGTGCGACATGACTTGCATGCCACGCCCATGGCGCGCTCGGCCGTTTCCTCAGCTTGATATACACCAAATTTGGGATTGAGTGACATGACTGTATGACGAACATAAATGACCAGTGGTAATATGGAAACCATGACTTGTCATGTGCGACATGACTTGCATGCCACGCCCATGGCGCGCTCGGCCGTTTCCTCAGCTTGATATACACCAAATTTGGGATTGAGTGGACATGACTGTATGACGAACATAAATGACCAGTGGTAATATGGAAACCATGACTTGTCATGTGCGACATGACTTGCATGCCACGCCCATGGCGCGCTCGGCCGTTTCCTCAGCTTGATATACACCAAACTTGGTATTGAGTGACGTTAGTGTATGACGAACATAATTGACTAGTGGTAATATGGAAACCATGACATGCAAATTTTGTAAAGCATGATTTGCTCCTTCCTGGCTGCTTCGCATTACATCGATTCACACAGTGCGTGGGATCTGCCGGCTTTTTATTTGCGAACTCTAGCGTACGTTCTTATTTTCCAACTATAGCGTACGTTATTTTCTGGCTATAGGCGTTGTGCTCTTATTTCTGGGCGCAGGACCTCAATGCATCCACCTGGCACCCCCGAGAAGCCATCGGAAAGCAGCAAGCTGCAGGTATGAATTTCCTTGCGTCCAGCTGCTATTGGTGGACGTCAATCAATTTTCACTGGATAATTCTGGATGTTGCAATATTAAATGTTCTTTAATCTTGGGATACTATAGCACGGTGATCTCATTTTCATGACAAATGCAAAATATGCGAAAAGCCACCAATAACTGGAAAACGCTTCAAGTGGTGCGCGTTCCCCCGGCCTTTCTCGTGCATCAGTTACGCAGATGTGCACTAGCAGATGAGAAAGACTGTCGTGCACCCGGCACTGGTGGACGACACCGTATCCATCACAAGCAGCGCTCTCCCGTCGTAGCATCTGCGATTAGCTCCAGCGCCGGCGTCATCACAGCTCCTGGCCGCGGAATCTTTCCTCTCTTCACGCATGACACTGGGAAGGGAACGCGCTCAGGCGTACGTGTGACGCAAGCAGTCGTACCCTTTAGGTGGCATTGCACCACGATCACTCTGAACTAAAGCGGACCCTAGGCTCCCACTGAAATTCGAGCGTTTGCAACTGGCATTGAAAAACACAGATTTGGTATTCGGGGCACTTCGGTATATTTGTTCAATAGCGAGTATAGCGTTTTTGATTCGATGGCTGTGTTCTCTTCTCACTATTCCTTTAGTTTCCACTTTTGCGCTAAAACATGTATGTGTACATGGAGTTTTTTTTTCTCAGTATGGCCCATGAACACTACGGCGGCCGAGTAATTCGTATTGATTGTAAAAACAGAGACCTTTCGTGAAGTGACGACAACCCCAAGTGTAACGCCATTTCTATTCAACATAAATGTGTCGCATGCTTTGAGGACCCGAATTTTTCTCATAGGACTAGAGTGCCTATTTGGGCCGGCTGGTAACAGCGCAAAACACGGGACAATGACAGAAACCGACCAAGCGCTGACTTACAACCCTTGGGGTCGTCCCTGTCATTGTCCCGTGTTTCATAGGACTGTTGCTTCATCACGGGTGCACCCTTGCGCCAGGGCGCGAATGTAACAGCTGGCGTTATATCCCACGTCGACCTAGAACTTCAAGATGACGTTTTGAAAAGCCTTATCGTTTGCACGCCTCCATGCAAAATGATCGGCGCCGAAAGGCTCAGCTCGTCAGTGTGTGAAGATTCTTTTCGATTGGGAAAAGCTTCTAAGTCATATAAAGGCCGGTTTAGTGCGATACCCAGTTCGACATTTCGTACCAAGGCATCTACAGCGCCGTAAGTGCCTGAAGCTTGGACACGTACAGGGTTTCTGCACAAGTGTTGTGGTCTGTGCCAAATGTTGCGGAAATCACCGCGTAAATTCTTGTGACAGCTCGACATCTCGGTGCCCTAACTGTAACTTGGCAACATGGTAACAAACAAAGAATGTCCCTCCCTGAAGAAAAAAGACTAAAGGTTCTGAGAGAGAAGACACGCAGTACCCGTCCACCGGCTGCAGACGGCAAAACTGATCTACCTGCACGTTCCAAGTATAGTACAGATAGCGTACGCCACAGGGAAGGGCAGTCCCTCTCGGCGACATCGTCTCTGAAAAGATCGCTTCTCATCGGAACCAGCTTCTACTGAGGCCAGTGGCGGATTGCCCCCCTTCTCCAATGCTTATCGTCCACCTCCTACCACCAATTTGGAAAAATGAGTGGGACCACTGTGAGCAAACATTAACAGTATTTATGCTATCATGGGGTTTTTGTGCTACTAAAAACACGTCCGCCTCGGTGGATCAGTGGCTAGGGTGCTCGGCTGCTGACCCGAAGGTCGCGGGTTCGATCCCGGGGTTCGATCCCGGCCGCGGCGGTCGCATTTCGATGGAGGCGAAATGGTAGAGGCCCGTGTACTGTGCGATGTCAGTGCACGTTAAAGAACACCAGATGGTCAAAATTTCCGGAGCCCTCCACTACGGCGTCTCTCATAATCATATCGTGGTTTTGGGACGTAAAACCCCACATATTATTATTATTGCTACTAAAAACAAAAAAGTCAGGACCCCGCCCCCCCTGTCCGGTGTTACTTCGAGCGACCGCCCCCCCCCCCCCCCCCTAAAATGAGTGGCTGGATCCGCCCCTGACGAAGGCCCCTACAGTGGAAAACACTGTAAACAAAACGGTCTCTGTCGAAGACGATGCCCAGCTCATCAACCTACTTAATATGCTTATCAATGTCATTAAATCACTGCCGGTCGCCAGACACCTGCAGCACTAGCAGCAGAACAACTTTTGGAGGCGCTCGTTCCAGTTCTCGACGGCGTTCGCTAAAAACAGTATCAAAAACGCCTACGCTATAAGCGTGGTCAACGCAGGAGGAATGGAGCTGGCATCTGCCACCGTCCGGGTGCGGAGCTCCGAGACGGCGGAGGAAGCAGCGATCGCCCTTGCCACTACGACTGCTAAGGACGCGGTCGTAGTCTTCACAGACTCCCAATCCGCTGTCCTGCAATTACACGCGAGGCCGAATCTCCGACGAAGCTCTCAAAATTCTGAGGAAGAGCAACGCTCCGCTTCCTTACACCTGCGTGGTGTGGGTGCCGGGGCACGAGGGGCTCGAGGGAAACGAAGAGGCTCACGCCGCGGCCCGCGGTCACGTCAACCGGGCCTCCCTCGCCGCCTCGCTCGACCCGCGGATAGCCAGCGCTACAGCAGAAGTGGAGACCGTACCACCGACATATAACGCCATACTCCAACACCATCGCCTAGCCCGCAGGGTGTACCCGCCACCTCACCCGAAGCTGACTAAGGAAGAAGCCACCGCATTCCGAAGACTGCACACTAATACGTACACGCACGGCATTCTGCTACATCGCATCAACCGTACGCTTCGAGCATACAACTGCCCGATATGCGACGTGCCAGACACACTGGCACACCTAATAATAGAGTGTGCATGGCGCCACGAAGGTGGCAGTACCGGAGCCGGCAACGACCGCACGTATCAACATCCTAGCCGAGACGTGGGAGGCCAAGATCGCCGCACGGGACCTAGACGACCAGCGAGGACTCGTCGCCAGGGCCCGGGAGGCCATTATGGCCAGAGGATTCCTGGAATGAGGGACCCTCCCACCTAGGGTGACCCCGAGCTTACGAGCTCGGGAACACTGTTTCGGGACATAATAAACGTTTATTTCATCATCATCAACAGTCGAAAGCCCCGCCCCTTCGTGCTGCAGTGCAGTCCGATCATTACGGCCGCGGCATGCCGATCTGGTCCTAAGGCTCCTCGCAATGAACACCCCGCCAGATGCTATAGCGCTTCAAGAAAGCGATGTAATCAAACACGAACTTCCTGGTTTCGTTGGCGTTCACAGTAACGCGCAATGCCCAGTGCCGACATGTAGGTCTTTCCAATGCACGGACGCCTTGCATTCCCGAAATCCTTCAAAAGCTTCCTTACACGTACGAGCTGACCTAATTTCTCAGTTTTTGAAGCAGGTGATATACGTCATGAGAATTTTGAATGTACGGCTGCTGC